>OY856409.1:1455721271-1456098771 GCA_963693085.1 Alisma plantago-aquatica
AAAATAAAGCAGGTGAAATTACCAACCCTGCAACTAAGGAGGTGGCACAAAAGATGGTAAGTTCATCACAATTAAGTAATTAAAGAGTAGGATTTAATAATATCTAATTGTTTGTGATTTAATATTTTCATTAAATATGAATAGGATGATCTCTAATTGTTTTTTATTTAATATTTTCATTAAATATGAATAGGATGATCTCTATGAGCAAAGAAAACAAGGAAAGTTCATACCAATTGGACGCATGGATGAACTATCAGTTGCTCTTGGTACAAATGAGCATCCTGGCCGTGTTAGGGGATTAGGAGCCGGCATAGGATTCAAGACTTATTATGGGCCTTCAGAATCTAGAAGAGGTCGTACAATTACACATGATGAGGTTGAAGCATTAGTATCACAGAAAGTGCAACAAATATTGTCTTCATTTTAGCCTATTCAACCTTCTCAACCTTCTCAACCTCCTCAAACCGTGTGTCTCTCAAATGATGAGGTACAAGCTCGTACTCCAATTGTAGAAGGTCATGGGAGCACTCCCAATGAACCACCACAACAATCTACAGTAAGTTTGTTCTATATATGTTAATATGATATATATAATATAGTAGGTATCTGGTTTACCGCTTTGTATATAACTTATATAATTTCAACTAGGTTGGTATGAACTGTAAACTTGCAGTGGAGGTTCCAGAGTACAATGTTGTGGCAGCGGGTAAGGTATACAACATCGGTGGTACATTGCATTGTCAATCAGTTTCTGATGACATTTGTCGTGTGTCCATCCATCTTGTGTATGACGGAATGGGGGACAAACCACTACCCATACCTTCTTATGAATATGGTATAGTTGATGAAGCAGAGGGTGCTATGGTGGGATGGCCTAGACACTTGGTTATCATTGACAAGGTATATCTACATGTTTTTCATATTTGACTAGCTACATATATGAACTCGTTTAATATAAGTATGTATTTAATTAACAGGTTTGTAAACCAAAAAGTAAAAATCCTAGTAGTCGTCCTCCTATGCCCAAGCCTTCTTTCATTCCATAAGCCACATTCGATGAATTGGGAAATAAAAGTAAATGTTTGGCTCGATACTTAGCCAACCAAAGCCCAGGATCACATATGGGGGTTAATTTAACAGAAGATGCAGTTGGGAGGGACTTTGAGAATTTTATTTTTCTTGATGATATTATAGAGTTGTTCCGGTATGATTGGCTAAATACTTCGATATTAGAAGTATGGATAAGGTAAGAATTAATCAATATAGGTTACTCGAATATATACATTTTTAGCTTATTTGTAACATATCAAATTTTTACAAATGTTTTACAGCCATTTATATACTGAGATGACAAACTTTGATATAAAGAATGTTGGATTCTTAGTTCCTTCACTCACTAGTCAAGTGCAGACACAAATGGATGATGTGAATGAGTACTTCAGTACTGCATTCAAATATTTTGGTAGTGTGGGAAAGGAAATTATTCTAATTCCTTTTAACGTCCAGTAAGTATTATAATTCAATAGAATTTTAATATTGACTAAATTATAATTCTAATTTTTGTTTTCAATATAAATTTACTCAAATCTAGACATTGGGAACTAGTGGTGGTTGTCCCAAAATTGATGACTTTCTATTATCTTGACCCAATGGGAAAAACAACAAGGGGTCACAAACTGAGATTTCCAACTATGGAGTAAGCATAAATTTAGTTTCTATAACATCAATTGTTATGCTTCAACATGATATTTATACTTAGAATTTCTATTTTGACAACTATCGTAATTAAATTGATTGATAGGGGTATAAAGGCTTATCGTGAAGGTGGAGGAATAATACCCACAAAATTAAAGACACTGACTTTGAAAAATGTCAAGGTAACTACTTTGACTGCTTAGTCGTATATGTACAACTCTTACAGTAATGTATTAATGTCAAATTTTATATGTTAACTCTCTTATAGTCTTATTTCTTTATTTGTACAACTCTGTTTGTAGCAGTTTACTAATATTAAGTTATAATTCTTTATTTGTAGTGTCATATACAAAATAATGACTGGGCTTGTGGCTACTACGTAATGAAGTATATGCAAACTATTTTGAAAGAAGCATCACTAGACATTCAGAGTATAGATAAGGTAATTAATAAAGAATAACATAATAAATTTACAAGTGAGATTTGCATCATTTTATAAAATATATATGAGCATGTGCTTTTTTTTGCAGATCTTTACAACTCATCCTTACACACTTGATGGGTTAAATGAATTCCGAGAAGAATGGTCAGATGCTTTTCTTAATGAAGTCACTATAGCATTGGATTGAAATTCATAACTTCATTTGTGTATGTAGATTTGAAACTTTATCAAAATTTACTTTTTGTAGTATGACATTAATATCACTTTTAAACTTGCAATCTATCATTGTTGTTAGTATGTGCTATGTGTATGAATGTTAGTATGTGCTATATGTCTCATTTGAATGAATCTATCTTAGACTTGCAAAAATGTTAGTAAGTGTTGTGTATGAAGACTCAACTCAATATATGTGAATAATTGTTGTTATGAAACATCAATTCAAAAAGGATTGGACATAAAAGTTTGCAAATGGCTTTGGAATGCATTTTTGGCTTGCATCATTGCATTTGCAAGTCTATTTCTATTGCAGGTTTTGAATTGCGTAAAGCAATTCTATTTTGCAGGTTGTTGTACTGAAGATTTCTGTTTCTGCATAATTTTTCTTTAAAAAAAATGTAACTTCTCGGGTCGGTTATTTAAAAAAACTGTCCCTATAGACTTCTTGGGTCGGCTATTAAAAAAACCGACCCAGTAGGTTATATCCCAAAATTCTACAGCAATTTGAAGACTTCTAGGGTCGCTTATACAGAAAAACCGACCCAATAGACACTTCTTGGGTCAGTTATACAGAAAACCAACCCAGTAGGTTCATGTACAGCTATTTGAAGACTTTTAGGGTCGCTTATACAGAAAAAATGACCTAATAGGTTCTATCCCAAAATTCTACAGCAATTTGAAGACTTCTAGGGTCGCTTATACAGAAAAACCGACCCAATAGGTTCATGTACAGCTATTTGAAGACTTCTAGGGTCGCTTATACAGAAAAACCGACCCAATAGACACTTTTTGGGTCGGTTATTCAGAAAAACCGACCAGTAGGTATTTTTACAGCTATTTGAAGACTTTTAGGGTTGCTTATGGAGAAAAACTGACCCAATATATACTTGTTGGGTCAGTTATTCAGAAAAACCGACCCAGTAGGTGTTTTTACAGCTATTTGAAGACTTCTAGGGTCGGTTTTTGTTGCTCTTTTGGGTCAGTTTTTTACCTCTTTTGGGTCGGTTTTTTACCTCTCTAGGGTCGGGTTTTCTACCTTTATAGCGTCGCAAGTACTGTAGCGATGCCCACCTAGGCGTCGCCTAAAAAGTGACGCTGCAGGCTTCAAAAAACTGACCCGAGAGACCAATTTTGTACTAGTGAATGTATAACCTCTAGGTCAACATTCTCCCCCTTTTTGACAATGACAAATGATTCCTCAAACATATTGAAAAGGATAAGAAAGTTATACCTTTGCCTTGTGAATTAGGGGGATTCATGATAAGAACAATTGGAATTTGCTCCCCCTCAAACTATGCTTCCTCTCACCTGCATGTTAGGTGTTCTATACATAGCAATACCAATATTCGTGTAATATGTAATCCTTTGCATGTCACATGATCAATCAACAAATTAACAAGAAAAGTATCACCTAGGCAAGAAAGCAATAGTATAACAACAAGAAACAATATGATTGAGTCTCAAACCATGAGGTATTTCTCCCCCTTTTGACATTTTCAAAAAGGTAGGGGGTATAGAAGAGCAAAAACTAGATCTTCTCCAAGACTCAACCACACATATATGCAAAGAGTAAATAACAATGTAAAAGCATATATTAGACAACCACGTAGGAGAACAAACAATCCAAGTCAGAATCAAAATATAGCTCAAAAATCACTAAGCATAAGATAACACAAATGAAATAGCCAAAGTGCATAGAAATGATATTCCAACTTAGAAATATGTCCTCATAAGCATCAACTACAACCATAAAAGCGAGAAAACAGAAAATAAGAAAATAGTACAGCTCAGAATAATGTGCTAGGATGTTGCTTATACAAAAGAGTCTAGAAAGATATATATAATGGACATGCTAAACTATAAGCTAAGACAACCTCCTAGACATCTAAGCTATCTATGTCAACTACTTCCTTGTCATCACCAGGGTTGTAGTCCTCATCGCCATCTGAAGGCGGAGCAGCTATGCCAGCAGCAGATCCAGCACCATCATCACCATCCTCGTCAGAAGCATCCTCACCATCACCATCATCAGCATCAGCATCAGCATCCTCATCTGCATCCTCAGCCTGGTCGGGCATCTCCTCGTCATCAGGACCAAAAGAGCGACCGGGCCAACGGGCATTCTGCTCAGCCCACGACATACCAAGAGCTAGAAGCTCCTTGTCCTGTGGGAAGGACGGAGCAGAGTCACCCAGGGAGTCGAGCAGAGTGGCCAGGGGGCTAGCAGGTAGCGGCAGATACGCAGGAGCGGAACTACCAGCAGCATACTAAGGTGAAGCGGCAGCGGAAGGCTTAGCATCATACGGTGGTGGAGCAGGGAAGTAATGCTCATATGCATAAGAAGCATAGGCACTACCCAGGTATGGCTGGTAGACAGGGTAGGGTGAAGTACAGGACAGGTTCATGGTGGACATGATCGAACACAAATCCTGATGGAGGTGCTCCTGGACCTGGTGATTGTACGCATGTTCATGCATCATGTATCCAAGAAGGGTTTCATTTGATGCTCTGAAGGACGCACGGCTAGGGTGGGGTGGTGCTGCGGGGGTGGGGCATGGGTGGAGGTGGGAGGGGCACCAGAAGCAGAGGCAGAGGCTGAGGCAGAAGCACCAGGGGCAGGGGTAAAGACCGGGACAGCCTTCTGAAGGGTGGTTTCACTAATGCATACTCCTTTGCGAGCAACCGGGTAATGGAAGTCAGAAAAGAGTGATTTGTCAGTGGCGAACTGCAAAAGACCACAAATCATGGCTGGGTAGGGAGGGTGGGTGCCCTTGGTGTTCTTGCCGGTGTTAAAGCAGGTCATGTGATGTAAGATGTAACGAGCCCACTTGACACCTATATTGTTTAACAAACAATACATCAGGACCGCTGTGTTTTCCGCAATGTCCATTTGATTACGCTTTGGATGGATATTGTAGTTAATCACAAGGGCCAAGATGCGCCTCTGGAGGTTAAGGGAGGAGGAGGGTAGGGTTGACCGCTTCTTATAAGCCACGTCAGGTTTCTTTAAAAATCGATGAATATCTGGTAGCGTCAATTCATGATGTTTATAGAAACCTTCCGGGTCAAGAAGATCAAAATACACGTCATAGTCCTTGCGCCAAGTAGTGTTTTCTTCGTCTCAGGCAAGATATAAATTGAAAGTTTCCTCAGAGATTTGAAAATGACGACCAACGATCATCGATGTTAGGACTACTTCGATATTCGGCGGGGGAACAAGCGAATCGTAGTTCCAACGTAGGTTTGCGTAGAACTCGTGAACTGCTTTTATGCTAGATAACTGATTATTGAAGTAGCCACGTTCGATTGCTAGGGCGGAGAGGTGGTGTTTGGCAAGAAGCCTCGAAACAGAGGTGATATACTCTTGAAAATGGTTTGCATCAACTAAGGGGCGAAAAGGAAAAGGAGATCGAGGAAGAAGATCCTTATATCGATTTACCGCCTCAATGGACACAAGTGTGGTGTTATCAAACAGAATCAAGCAATTAACAAAGGAGGAGGCTGGAGCATTGCCAGGAGCAGCACGTTTTCATCTATGGGAAGCCATGGAAACGAAAACAAGGAGAAAAACGTGCACACAAGCAAGATCAACCCTCAAACGCCAAAGAAGACACACCACAGACGCCCGGGAAGGTCAAGAACAGGTTGCTAAGTTGCCCTAGGGTTAGGAACGGGAGAGGGTTAGGGCTTGGGCTGAGAGCACGGGCTAGGAGATGAGGAATCGATCTGCTATTTTCTTGTTGCAAGGGAAAATAGTCGACCGATCCTAACTTTTAAGTTGGCGCTGCCCGTCGATCGGTCGAGTTCTGAGGGTGTACAACTCGACCGAATGGTCCACTGAAGACAGCTCTCGGCTCCTGATCGATTGAGTTTTCCAGGGTGGAAACTCGACCGAAGGTCAACCTGGCCTAGCAGTCTAATTCTTAGATACTAGCCATATACATGCCGATTAAATTTATTTTTCCATTCTATTATGCATAATTAACATACCTAGGCACATTGTGCTCATCATTGGGCACTATTTAGCGATAAAACGTGAAATTCGATAAAACCCAAAAACAAGCATAAAACTAAGCATGTTGATAGACAATTTAAGCATAAACAAGCATGTATATGAGCAACATAAGGTGAAGATAGACATGAGCAAGCATATAGGAGAGAGACCACTAGCTAGATCACATAGCAATATCATTTAAATCAACAATGAGCAGTTTAGATTGAATAAAATTAAATTGATCTCTAGCTAGAGGTTTTGTAAAAATATTCGCCAACTGATTTTTCGTGTCCACATGTGTGATATAGATATCTTTCTTGGCAATGTGGTCACGAAGAAAATGATGGCGAACCTCTATATGCTTAGCTCTACTATGCAATATAGGATTGTAAGATAGGTTAATTACACTAGTATTGTTACAATAGATAGGAGAAGCATCAAAAAATATGTTAAAGTCTTGGAGCATTTGCTTCATCCATAGGACCTGTGCACAACAACTCCCGGCTGCAATGTATTCAGCTTCAGTAGTTGATAATGCCACTGTGCTTTGTTTCTTGGAGAACCAAGACACTAAGCATGGTCCTAGAAGGAAGCAAGTGTGACTTGTGCACTTTCTATCAATAAAACACCCTGCATAATCCACATCACTATATGCTTTAAGAGTAAAATCCCTAGATTTAGGATACCATAGTCCAAAATTTTGGGTTTTGGCTAAGTACCTCAAAATTCTCTTAACAGCAGTGAGATGCGACTTCTTAGGGCAAGATTGAAAGTGAGTGCACAAGCCAACACTAAACATAATATCAGGTCTAGAGGCAGTTAAATAAAGTAAACTTCCTATCATACCTCTATAGAGCTTCTCATCTACCTTTTCACCTTCTTCATCTTTGTCAAGTTTGGCGGTGTTTGACATGGGTGTATCCGTCGGCTTCATGTTTTCCATCCCAAAGCGCTTGAGTAGTTCATTTGTGTATTTGCCTTGGTTGATGAAGTTTCCTTCCTTTGTTTGTTTGATTTGAAAGCCGAGGAAGAAGGTCAACTCACCCATCATGCTCATTTCAAATTCACTCTGCATAAGAGAACTAAACTCCTTGCAAAGATCAAGATCAGTCCCGCCAAAAATGATATCATCAACATATATTTGAATTATGAGAAAATGGTTAGAAGTATGTTTTAGAAACAAGGTAGAATCAACTTTGCCCATGACATACCCATTATCTAAAAAAGTTCTTTAATTTCTCATACCAAGCTCGAGGTGCTTGTTTGAGTCCATAGAGAGCTTTTTGCAACAAATAAACATGATTGGGTAATTTGTCATTTTCAAAGCCCAGAGGTTGAGCAACAAATACTTCCTCCTCAATTGTACCATTCAAAAATACACTTTTAACATCAATTTGATATAGCAAGAAATTTTTATAACTAGCAAAGGCAAGTAGCATACGAATAGATTCTAATCTAGCAACAGGAGCATAGGTTTCATCAAAATCAATACCTTCCTGTTGGTTGTAACCTTGTGCCACTAACCTTGCTTTGTTCCTTACCACTTTTCCTTTCTCATCTAGCTTGTTGCGGTAGACCCATTTGGTGCCAATGATTTTTCTATCACTTGGTCTTGGCACTAAGGTCCACACACGATTCTTCTCGAATTGCTCTAGCTCTTCTTGCATGGCAAGGATCCACTCATCATCACCAAGGGCTTCTTTGATGTTCTTTGGCTCTAGTTGGGAGATGAAGGCACTATCTGCTTGTTCTTTGTTGTGAGCAGCTCGTGTCCTCACTCTCTCGAACGGGTTGCCAATGATCAACTCCTTGGGGTGATTCTTTGCAAAGCGGGGAGTGGGATCCTTCCTTTCTTCTTCTTTTTCTTCTTCTACCACATGCTTGCCTTTGTCTTTGATGTTGAGATCTTTTAAGATAGGAATTATTTCATCTGCCACATCATCATCACCAATATGCTTGCCAACAACAGGGTTAGTTTCAATAAACTTAACATTGATAGATTCTTCAATTTTAGACAATTCAATGTTAAATACTCCATATGCCCTGCTAGTAGTGCTATAGCCTAGGAAGAAAGCCTTATAGGATTTCAGATCAAACTTGTCGAGAGAATACTTCATGTTTAAAATAAAACAAGGACATCCGAAAATATGAAAGAAATCAATAGACGGCTTCCTACCACGCCATAGTTCATAGGGGGTTTTCTTGAAAGTCGGATGTGTGAAAACTCGGTTTTGCACAAAACATGACGTGCTAACGGCTTCAGCCCAAAACTTCTTAAGAGTGTCATACTCAAGAAGCATGGTCCTATCCATCTCTTGTAGCGATGTATTCTTCCTCTCAACAACCCCATTTTGTTGAGGTGTGCGAGGAGAAGAGAAATTGTGTGAATAACTGGATTTTTCACAAAAACGTTCAAAAAGATCATTTTCAAACTCTCCCCTATGATCACTACGGATAGAAACAATATGACAAGAAGCTTCGTTTTCAACCCGTTTACAAAAACTCGAGAAAACATCAAGAGTATCACTTTTGGAAACGAGAAAGAAAGTCCAAGTATATCTAGAAAAATCATCAACAATAACGAGACAATACTTGGAGCCATGAAGCGTTTATGTTCTCATTGGTCCGAATAGATCAATATGAAGAATTTCAAGAACTCTCTTGGTACTCATGACTCCTTTGGATTTGAAGGAGGATTTGGTTTGTTTCCCTTGTGTACAAGGTTGGCATTCCTCATCCTTATCAAAATCCAATTTAGGAAGTCCTCGAACCAAGTTCTTTTTGTTCAATTTCTTCATTTGATGCAAATTCACATAACCCAAACGACGATGCCAAAGAGAAAGATCGTTTTTATCCACAACTAAGCATCTATTTAGTATGGGCTTAAGAGCATCGAGAATAATAACATAAAGATTACCATTTCTAGTTCCCTTGTATATAACATTGTAGGAGAGGGAATCTAGAAGCAAGCATTCTAAAGCAATAAATAATACAAGATATCCATTATCACAAAGTTGACTAACACTAATTAAATTGTGGTGTAGGCCATCAATAAGCAATACATTTTTAATACATAATTCATTGCCTACACCACCCTCACATATAACCTTACCCTTCTTGTTGTCCCCGAAGGTTACCAATCCTCCTTTCTTTTTCACAAATTTGTTGAAATGGCTGATTTCTCCATTCATATGCTTAGAGCATCCACTATCAACAATCCATTTCTTTTAAACCTGCAAGAAAAGAGGATGTCAGAACCCAACTCAAACTTTGGTGTCCGGGGTTAGCTTGGGGACCCATTTCATCTTTGGGTTGGTCCCCTTGGGCTTGTAAGGACAATAGGTGGAATAATGGTCATCACATTTGCAATGAATACAAACCATTGGGTTCTTAGAGCCGAAAGTCTCTCCATTGAAAATTGGATGTTCCACACTCTTCTTCTTACCCTTCTTCTTCTTACCTTTGGGATCAGTCCCATTATATCCTAAACCACTAGTACCAACTTTTTTGGTAGAGTGCTCTAGGACATCATTTAAGGATTTCTTTCCCGAAAGAAACCTTTGCAAAGTAGATCTTAATTTAGCATTATCGTCACTAAGATTTACAACAGTAGTAGATAGACTAGCAAGATATTCTCTAGTATGCAAAAGGTCGGCCTCAAGACAGAGGGCTTTAGTAAGAAGAGAATCTTTTTCTAGAGTTAAGCTAGCAACTTCATTTCTAGGCAAAACAGGTCTAGAAGATAAATCATTTATTTGAGCAAGCAATTTTGTACTTTCAGATTTAAGAACAACTATTTCTCTTTGATAAGCATAGATTTCTTCTCTCCTAGCATCATCAATAAGCTTGAGTTCTACATTTTCAGTTTTAAGAGTATCAAGCTCATCTAGGCATTTTTGGTTTTCTATCTTAAGGTTTTCAATATTTTTAAGATATGTACCATTCTCAACCTCTACTCCATTATATTGAAGTTCAAGGTCAAGAAATTGCCCTTGCAAGGATTCTATGCTATCAAGATGCAATTTTTCATTTTCATCAAGAATGTCAATTTTTGCATAAAGATCATCAACTATTTTGCCTAATCTTTTCCTCTTAGATTTACATTTAGCAAAAGATGATTGGCATTCATTAAGCATATCAATGAGAGTTTCCTTAGATAGCTCAAGTAAATTAACATCACTTACCTTGCTTACCTCACTTACCTCAATTACATCTTCACTAGTAGAGGCCATGAGGGCAAGATGGCATTCTCCATCTTCGGAGCTTGAGGAGCTTGAAGAAGACTCCTCCCATGCCACATGAGCTGCATCTTTGGATCTTCTCTCCCTTTTGTCTTTCCTCTTGTACTTTGCTTCCCTTTTGTACTTGTCATCCTTCTTGTGGCTGCTCTTATGATGGCTCTTCTTGGCCTTTGGGAAGTCACTCTTGTAGTGGCCTTTTTTACCACACTCGTAGCACCTAGGAGTTGAGGAGGAGGGCTTGCTCTTGAAGTGTTTCCCTTTTGAGTAGTTGGCTTCATGATCATTGACACCTTCATCTTCACTTGAGGAAGGGCAGGGAAACTTCATGGCAAGTTGTTGTTGCCGGACCATTTCTTCAATTTGAGCTTTGAAGGTTGTGTCCTTTATCTTCTCTGATTCCTTCTCTTCTCTTTTCTCCTCTTCCTCTTGCTTGTCAAGCCTAGGTTCATGGGCTTGGAGATTACCAACCAGCTCCTCAGTTGACAACTCGCTTAGCTTGTAGACTTCTTCAATAGAAGTGACCTTTGGCTCCCATCTCTTTGGAAGAGATCTCAAGATTTTGGCATTGATTGTACCTCTATCCATGACACTTCCAAGGGCTGCAAGGCTGTTCAAGATGACGTTTAGCCTTGTGTACATATCTGCCACTCTTTCATTTTCCCCATCTTGAAGTTCTCAAGAAGACCACCAAGCATGTAGACTTTGGCCTCCTTGACTTGCTCGGTCCCTTCATAGGTGACACACAACTTGTGCCATATCTCATGCGTCGTGTCCCAAGAAGAGATCCGGTTGAACTCGGATGGAGTAAGGGCGGCGTAGATGATGCTCACAACTTTGGCGTTGAGTTGAGCACTCTTCATCTCAGCTTCCGTCCATGTGGTGATGTCCCCTTTTGGATCTTCATACTTGAGGTGGACAATCTTCCACATTTCGTAGCTCACCCCTTGTAGGTAGAATTGCATTCTCCTCTTCCAATAAAGGAAGTTTGTGCCGTCGAAGAACGGGGGTCTCATTGAGAAGCTTCCTTCAAGGTTGAGTAACCCAAGAGCCAAATCGCCCATCTTCTCCTACTAGTTGAAGTATCTTGGAGAAGACCTGCTCTGATACCACTTGTTGGATCAATGGGCTCTAGAGGGGGGTGAATAGAGCTACACACACTTCACAAAATCAATTAGACCACCAATTGAATCATAGTGCAAAAACTAAATCAATCAACAATTTGATGTCCTATTCTAGCATACAAGATAATGAATAGCATGCACTTGGATAGGTGGTTTAGAGTGGTTCCATGTCCTAAACATAGGAACGATGTCAGTCCACTACCTAGAGTTGGTTAGACTCTAGGATTTGCAACTTGGTTCTCTTATATATCACTATAAGATTACAAGATACATAAACCACACAACCAAGGGCTTAATTTCTCAAGCTAAGATCTTCTACCTATCCAAGGACTTACCCACAAAGCAAGATTCTTCAGCCTTCTTCAAAGGACTTACCCAATCTTACCTTTGTCTTCAGCCTTGTAGGATTTACCTATCTCACTTGAGCTTTGCCTTGCACCTCTCCTTCACTTGGAGAGCTTCTCCACATTTTCCCTTCACCAAGGGACCTGGAGCAACGAGCTATCTTCACTCTTGAAGATCAGCAACACATCTTCCCCTTCACTCGGAGAAGAACAACAACAACTCCTCTTTCACTTGGAGAAGTAGCTTCAATCAATCTTCAAAGGGATTTTGAGGTAGGAAGAGAGAAAGGAGAGCTTTACATAATACAAAGGACAACTCTCATACACAGGGACCTAACTCACTCTTAACTCATGAATTTGTCTTGAAGGTAGAGAGAGAAAGGGACTCAAGGGCTTGGAACACTCTCAACTAAGCTAGAACCAAGTTTGCAATAGAAGATCAGCTTGGAATGAACTCCAAGGGGTTCTATTTATAGTTGAGGGTTTCCCTTTAAGTTGTGGGACACTTGGGTGCAAAAGTAGTCATTTTTTGTTCAAGAAAACGGCTCTATTTTTGCCCAAAACAATTCACCAACGGTCATATTACTTTTTCTGCAAACTCCGTACAGTGCAATCGGTCGAGTTTTAATGAGGGTAACTCGACCGATCAAGTAAGAGGCAAACCGATATTCAAGTGATCGGTTGAGTTTGTCCTGAGAAAACTCGACCGACCATTTCAACTGGAAATGGCCTGCTACCTGATCGGTCGAGTTCTGTGAGTGCAGAACTCGACCGATGCAATCTTCAGAAAATCGACCAAGGTTGATCGGTCGAGTTTCAGGCTAGGGAAACTCGACCGACCAAGTGCATATAATTGATTTTCTAATTTGCAATAAAAGTGATTAGCACTTGGTGAATTTTGTCCCAAACATTTTTCTCTTCTAAGTTACAAGCCAATTCATCATTACAAGTGATTACATTGATGCTCTAAGGTAGTTTACATAGAAATCCTAAAATGCACACTTGTAGACATTTTGGCTTGCACTTGGCCCATTCTAGGGCTTTGTATATATGATCCTTTTCATGTACCTAATGCCTGCAAACAATCTTAAACGTGCATATTAGATACATATGAATGGAATGGTTAAGTCATTATCAAAATATAGGTAATGTATAACCTCTAGGTCAACATCATCTTCTTCGCCAGATCAAAGAAATTGAAACCATGGAAATCCACAAGACATCAGTGTCTAAAAATTGGATTCAAACTCGTGAAACATGTTGAGATAATGGCAATGGCGACACCCATCACCTTCCTTGCCTCCCATCAAACTCGCAAACTAAGGCTAGGTTGGTGTGGCAACCTGAAGTGACAAGGACACCTGTCGCCATTACAGGAAGGAAGGGAGAAACACAAAAACATAGAAATAAGGCCACGAAGGAGATATAGAGTATTCATTGTGTTTGTGATGTTCAACCGCAGTCATAAACGAAGAAATCAGATCTAGAAAGCACCCAATTCACAAAGAAGAACTCAGCTGTAACAACATTGGTGAAGAAGGTTGAAAATTCGGGAAACATGAATCTCACATGTAGTACTGAAATTGAGTGTCAGGGAGTTGCAAACAATCAATATTGCCATGTCCAAGCTATCTTTAGGCTTCCCCATGGTCAGCCTCCTCATGTCCAACCCGAGAACCTGGCACAAGCAAAATGGAGTAGAGATATGCATCCTAGGCCAAACGAGGCTAAACTAGTGGTGAGGAGCAACTCTAAGACATCAGATAAAGGTGTAGCAAGATTCTTATTGGGTTCAAAGGTCAGGGGTCACAAAAAGACATGAGCTCAAAGAGGAACAAGGCACAAACAGAGGAACAAGAGGTCGGGGTCCGATAGGGCTTGGAGGCCCCAAAACCCTAACTTATATAGGGCCACTAGAACTGGATTGATGCAAGGAAAGTAGTGGAGGAAGAATCACATATGAAAAAGGAAAGGGAGGAGAGGAATTTGAGAAAAGATATTAGGGAGAAGAACTAGTTTTCCCCCGAGTCAGGACTCATGAGAAAGAAAGAACAGAGGAAGAGGAAAATCCAGTGTTGTTGGTTAAGAAATCCAATGGATGGGATTGAACCCAAGTTTTGCAAACCAAAGGAAATGAACCGGAATAAACCACATGACATGTAAATCCATTCCTAGTCATTTTTGAATAAAGTGTTACATTAATTATTCATCCTTTCTCTCTCTTTATTTGAAGGTGCAAACAAACTCCAAATTAAGTAAAATTTTGCACATAGGCTAATTAAGGCATGTAGATTTGGCTTATGTGATTAGATTTCACATTTGAATACTTTTAATGTATCAACTAATCAAATCTTAATTTCTCTTTCCTCATGCATTAATGACATTAGGATTATCCAAATTTAGTGAAACTTCCGCCACAAGTTATCTTTGATGTGTTGAATACGAATTTGCCCTTGATTTCTCATGTTGAAGTTGTGTCTTCATTTATTTAATATTTTGAAGGTTCTACACGCTTTCTCTCTCCCGATTTCATCTTTTAAACAAATATTCTCCAAATTGAGTGAAAATTCAATAAAGGCATATTTTAATGTGTAGATTATGAATCTAAGATTATTTTCCACTTTTGGAGCCATTAAGTATTTTATTTAATGTTTTTAAGAAAAATACCTTTTCTTTTCTAAATAAAATAGATGTGACCATTATTATCCTAAATTTTTGAAACTTATCATTCAAGTAAACTTGAACTCAAAGAAAATGAATATGAAGTTATTCTTATCCAACTACTTCATTTTTTTTATTTTAGCCCATTATAATATTATTTCACCATTAACCAATTATCCATCCAATTATGTTCCTTATTTTCATATTAGCACTAAAGGAATTATGTAAGATTATTTTATATGAATTTATTATGAAATCTCTATTTATCTCAAGTAATATATTTTATGTGTCCATTAATAACCTAAGACTTAATGTGAGAACATTATGTTACATTAGGGTATTTTATTCATGCATTAACATGTTAGGATTTCAATTAAGCTACTAATGTGCATATCCTCATCCATGTTTGGCTAAACCCAAAGAACCAAGTTGACTATCCTCTAAGACATATGATCAAGGTCAAGAGGCTAGGTTTCAGTTCATTACAGTTATCTTGTTGGATCTAAGAGTTCGACCCTAACCCTAATATGATGAGCTATGTGATATGAATGATGCTCTTAGACAAGGGATTAAGAAATGTAGATAAGTATAGTTCATTCAACTAAAGATGAAATCCAAGGATGTGAATTGATTCATAATAATGCACTCATGGAATGTAATTGTCTACTATAATACTTAAATTCTAAGAATGGTCTATTTAGATGGCTCTCAAATAAGATAAGACACATATTGATTAGTAAACCTGACTAAAGAATTATAAATAGTAAAGAGTAGTAATAAGTGTGATATGCACATGTATGCATTGAGATTTATTTATATCTATTGAAACTGGACCAAATAAGTATATATATATATATTGCATAATAAAATGATATGAGAATGTGAAGTGCTAAAATATGTTTATATACCAATATTGTTATAGGTCCTAATGCCTCTATGAATATTAACTGAAATGTATGATATCGTTGAAACTATAAGAAGTGTGATAGAATTGAAATAACATGTATTGATTTGTAACTGTGAAACCTTAATTAGTAAACACTTGAGAATGAGGTTATATATGAGGTTGATAGCCCGGTGTCAATGAATCATATGAAATGATGCGAGAATCAGAAAGAAATATGTATGTTGTAAATTGTGGGTTATAATGTTTTTTGTTATAATGATTAATTATTATCTTTATTATTAACCTTAGTCCAATTCATTTCATTCTAGTTGTGCAAAAATATACACACATGATAAATGATGAAATTAATTCTTTTTAAGATGAGTAAGAGGATTAAGTAACAAGTACAATGATGAATACATTTAATTAGTACCCTAAACACTGTGAATTTTCCAAAAGGTCCATACCAGGGGAATGAACTAGAGGTCCTTGAAGTAATAAGAGGATTATGAGTAGGATTTACATGGTGTGGACTAAGACGTTGAAAGTTGAAACCACCATGATTTAGGAGTGAGTCACATGGTGTGATTCTAGACCTAAATTCTATGTTGTGAAAGTCTATGTCCATAAGGAATGAACTCTAATGAGACGTAAACTTTGAAACATGAGAAATTTTCTAATATATGATATTATCTTTTGTTGTTCCTATCTCATGTACCGAGACAAAATGAGGACATAATCCTTGCTATGAGACCCTATGATGGACTACGGTATGTTGTAGCAATCATAGGGTGGCCATCTAAACCCTAAGACGATGACAATGAGTTGTTGACACAAGCATCAAACATTGCAACTTTTACTTGGTGAGGTACAAGCCAAGTAGGTTCATGGTAAATGAATTATAATGACAATCCATGTAGAATATGAGATGAGTTCTATCATGTTCCTTTTACTAATATTTGATAAATCTATTGTTAAATATGTTTCTTATTTGTGGAAGTCAATTATTCTTCAATGAAAGATAATATGTTGTTTTTAATATTCTTATATGTCTAGTGTGGAATATGATCTTAAACATTAACATATAGTTTGTGTTGTGATCTGATAACCAATTTTATTATGATTTGACTTAAGTTGTCATTTGAGTAGTCATGTTTGGTACAATTGTCTTATGTGGACTTCAGCTTCAGGACTACAAGATATGTTCCTGGTTCAACTAGGTGGTGTTACATGGATGTGTTACTATAGCTAGATTATAAATGTATAGATTTTTAATTTATTACTTTTGAGATAGGAATACAGTCTTGGAACAAACAATATTTGTTGATCAGTTAGTAGAAATGATCTCACAATGGTTAATAGGTTTGAACTCCACTAAATGGATTTCATTTTGATCATTTAAAACAATGTCATAATGTATTTATTGAACTATATGATTATCAATTAGACCTATCAATGTCTGTAAGATTCTTTTTAAGTTCAATATACTTAACATGTGTTGATGCATGTTTTACTTGGTTAGTGGGAAATTTCCACTCACTAGAGTTCTATACGGGTCTCATTCGTCTATTTCACATATTTTTAGGTATAATGACATCCAACAGAGAAGGTGTGACTAGAAGATGTAAATAAAATAATTTCATCTAAAATATCCACACAGTCTCTCTTACCTGGGATGGGTTGTATATCAGATTTGATTCCTTTATGTACATGTGATTCATGTAAACTAAAATTTTGATTTTTATGTAGTTAAAATATATTTTTGATAATAAACTTATGTTTCCTTAATGTAAAACTTGATTATGAGGTTTTATGAAAAAATGAAAAACTTACTTGTGTTTCTTTATAATGTTTCAAGTGTGATAGTCAAGAATCTAGTGCTTTGTTTCTTAACTTGGATTTAGGATTAGGGTTTCTCTCTAATGGTTGACATTTATGCCAATCAAAATAGAGATCCTCGTATATATTATGAATACACTTTGGATGATATTAAAAACCTAGCTTCTAGGAGATTGGCTGACACATTCTTTAAATTTACAACTAAGATAGGTATTATGTTCGAGTCTCTTCTTGACACCAACATAGCTCTATCATAGCTAGAAAGTAATTTGATGTGGAAAAATAAATGACCAATAAAATTTGTGATAGATTAGATCGATCATCTTTTGAGATAACTATTTTTTTCTCATTATCATGTGTTTTTACATTTTAAATTAATAATTGCATCTTGGAACAATTGCGGAGAAGCTAATGCAACAAGACTTTATAAGACTAGCCTCTTATTCAAGCTAATAAAGTCAACCTGATCACCTTGTAAGATACCAAAACCTTTCTTCCCCCTTCCAACTCAAAACTATAGGAGGGAACATAACTATTGAATGGTTGCAAATCCCTTTGACTGACTTAAGTGGAGGACTAGTGGTTGGATGCAATCCCAACAATCTTCAACTCATTAGTCACTCTATCATAAAATATAGCATATTCATTACCCTTACAAACACAAGAAACAACTATAGATGAACATTGTCTACCATATATGGAGAATCTAGTCATGACAAAGCTTTATTTCTTTATGAGATCCTTAATCTTGCATCTCTATTTATATGATCACCATGGGTTATGGGAGGTGACTTCAATCTCACTAAAAAATAATAGGAAAGAATTACATGTACACATGCTCCCTCATATTTGCATACTAAATACTATGAATTTTCTAACTAATTCATACAAAATCACCACCTCATATATCTCTATGCAAATAATACAACCTATACAAGAAATAGAGGTGATCTATAGGCAAAATTATATAGTTTCCTTTGTTCACAATCTTGAGACTCAACCTACCCCCTTTCCTCGGTCCAAGCACAGACCGATACATCTTTGATGATGTCCCCATCATTCTCAACACTATCTATAAAACTTCGGCCCAAAACCTTTTCATTTTGAAATATTATGGACCAAACAAGAAGATCTCAAAGATATCGTCAAGGACACATAGATTTCTCCACTTCATGGCCTCAAGCCTGGGCATACTTTACATAACAATCTCAAATCCCTGAACATAAACTTATATCTTATAATAAAAACACCTTGGAAACATCCATAAAAATCTTCAAGCAAAAGAATTATGCTTCTTAAAGTATATAGCTCACTTCCTTAGACCCTTCACACATTCTCTCTCTAAAAGCTAAAATAGATGCTCTATCTCAGAACAATGAGATAATGTGGAAGCAAAGAGACAAAACAACATGGCTAAAATAGGGCAACAAAACACTAGATTGTTACACAAAACATGTAATGCCAAAAACATGAAACAAGCATCCATAGTATACAAATCAATAATGTAATTAAAATAAACAAATATCTCATCATTAAACATTTGACTACTTTCTTAAAAAATCTCTTCAATAAAAACAAGTGTAACTCCAACCTTTTCCACTTTGATTGGAACCTTCTCCGTCCCAAATATATAAAAAATCCTCACACCCTTATCACCCCATTCACAAACTATGAAGTAAAAAAAACAAGCACTAGATAGCCTAGGGCTTTGCAAATCACTGGGACTAGATGAGTTCAGTATGGACTTTTTATCATCATCAATGGCAACACATTAATCTTATTCTGACCAACCAATTCAAATACATACACAATCATGAAGAAACTGCACACCAAATCGGCATTTTAAACCAAACATATAAATGGAAGTGATAAGGAAGATAACATTTCCACCATGGTTAGCAGCTTTTTCCCCATCAATCTGATCAACTCTTCATATAGAAACATTACTAGGAACACAGGTAACCCTTTCTAAACCTAAACTTGCAGCTATCATTTGAATCAACAAAACACCTTTATCAAAGATCAAAGTATCCTAGACACTTACATTATGGTTTAAAAAAGTATACACTCTTGTCATACTTTACATATCCATCTTTCTACCATTAAACTTGATTTTGAAAAAAAACTTTTTACAATGTCAATTGGAAGTTCCTCTTATTTTGATTACAAGGATACAATTTTCCATATAGATGGAATCAATGAATTTCATCATACATCAACTCTTGTCATTTTTCCACCATATCAATGGAAATGCTTTTTCATACCTCTCTATAACAAATGGGCTCAGGCAAGGCTATCCTCTCTCACCTTACGTCTTCATCCTGGTCTCATCCATGATTTCCAAAATGACACATGTAGGAGTTCAAAAACATCTGATTTCATCCCACATTCTTGCAAAGAAACCATTATACAATATGCAAATGACACCACTCGCTTCATCACCCCAAATGATTACAATGTAATCAACAACATTCAGATTGTTGGCATCTTTTCTCATTTATTTGCCCTAAAAATCAACTTTTATAAATCATCTATCCTTAGAACACATATACAACATATTAAGATGGATAAATACAAACAACTTCTACAATGTGAATTTGAATATTTTCCCTTCACTTATCTCGGTCTTCCCGTCTCTTCGCTTAAATTGTCACAACTTGTTGGAACCTTGTTATTCCAGCCTTGAAAAATAGGCTTAGTGCTTGGAAAAAACTTTGAAGTCTTTCATGCAGGTGTACTCTTCTGATAAGCTCCCTAAATCCTCTTACCATATATTTTTTGAAGTTGAATCCACTACCCCCATTAGTCTGAATAAAATAGATTGCACCAGAAGGCATTTTTTATGGGGAAGCATATAATAATAAGATTCATCTAGTCAGATGGAAAAAGTTTGTCTCCTAAAAATCAAGGTGGATGGGGCATTTTATATATTAGCTTACACTCCCATTGTCTTATTGATAAGATCCCCACTTCCCTGAGCTAAAAAAAATGACCATAGGGGTTATTTCCTTATGGAAAATCCTTGGCAGATCATCCGTACCCATCAAGCCTCTACTCTCTGTAAATACATAGACAAATATCTATACAACATCCAACATAGTATCAATATCCCTCCCCACTCTTTTAGAAATATCAAATTTTGGCATGACCCTTGGCTAGAAGGCAGATGTGTCAACAACATAAATCCATAGATCAACATCCCGATTACCATGAAGAACATGAACTCAAATAGGGGCCTCATCCTCATTGCTTTCAATACAATGAACTATTTTGTAAGATTCATGTATGGGCATTTTTTGAGTGCAGATATTGACAACATTATCTACCAACTTGAAACAACCATCTCCAACAACATCAAATAGAATGTAGTAATAGATATAAACTAAAAGACATGTACTCATATTATATACATCCATGTATCATATCAAAATCCAAAAAGATTTGAAAAATCAAATGTCCTCCTAAAGTGCAAATCTCTATTTGGCTGATATGACATGCCAAAGTCCGAACTAGTATCAATCTCATTAGCAGAGGGGGTATAGGACCTTCTATATGTTTGGTTTGTAGGTCTTCAGAAGAAACCACTGAACACCTATTCTTCCTATGTCCCTTCACCATGTCACTGTGGAACGACTTATTAATCTACAACCGTACCCCAAACGACTTAAAACACCAAGCCAAACTCAAACAATCTTGCATAGACTTTCCACATTTTTTGACAACTGACATCCTATGCACAATTTGGACAGAAAGGTACTATGTAAATTCAATAATAGAAGTCGAAACATGGACTATCTTCGTTAGGAAGTTAATGTATTATATAATAATGATATTTTATTTTACAACTGACACATGAATTGGAGCCATTATCCGAGAAGCAAAATCAACACACCTGATGTGCTTTATTGAGAATGAGGATCCACCATTGAACAAATTCTCTGCCATGACAATGAAGACACTAAGGAGCTATGTTATCTTCTATTTTTAGTTGGAGGCTTTTTATGGGGTGCCTGTCCTTAGTTTGAGACACGTTATACAAGGCCCAAAAAGAGTAAAAAGAAGAGGCACGAGTAGACACTCGGCCCGTTTGAGGCGCGTCGAAGGGCATTTTCACACCGTTTTTTATAAGGTCATCGCAAGTCAAAACATTTTTCATATGGACCATGAAGTATGTATTCCCCTCCGACCACGTCTCGGCCCAGTTCGGTTGCATTTTGCCATTTCCTAGGGCTAGTCGCGGCCTAATGACCACGTAACATTTGCTGAAATTCCATCGTGACAGTGGTTCTGAGCTTCCAGCAAAACCTCTCTTCTTTCGCTGCGGGGATGACGCCGCCGCCGGCCGTTTCAACTTCTGCCGTCGTCTCTGTCGGCGGTAAGGGGTCCGTACTATCTTCAACTTCTGTCTACCTTGTCTCTCAGCGCCTATGCAGGGTCCAAATTGATGCCTCTGCACTTGAAAAGCTCTCATCCAAGGCGTCGGTGTCCCCGGTTTCTCCCTCCAGTGCCCCACATGTTCCCTTATCTCTGGAAGAGTCGCGCGCCGCGCTGCTCGTACTCCTCAGCAAGCTCCTTCACGCTGATGCTCCTCGTGGCATTCGTCCTGTTTTGCCCCTCCTGATCGAGGAGACTCTGAACCTCGACCTCAGTTGTGAAAGTCTAGATTTTGGATCTGCGGGAAGCTTCCTGACAACTATTTGTAAGCTCCACGGGAAAGACATTGGGGATCTAGGTGGCGGTCTGACTCCGGAGGAGGTTTTCGTCTTTGGGACCTCCTCGGCAGTATCCATTGCGGTCTTTGCGGTGCTGGATTGTTTGTCATCAGCTCTTTCGACCGTGTCAGAAGCCGTTGCTGCTTTGTCATGCGAAGTGGCCAGAGCCGACGTCGGTGCATTTGATTCCTATATCTCCGGCGATGGATTTTCTGTCAAGGACGAGTCAGACGTTGCCGGGGACATGAAAGTGATTCTCTTTGCATCCAAACTGACGGGTCGCGAGGAATCCCCACACTGCTCGGAGATTCCAGCTGTTCACGGTAGCCTTAGGGAGGCAGCGAGATCACTTCACTCTCGGTGCAGGGCTGAGCTGAATTCTATTATTAAGGCCAGGAAGTCGTCTGTTGCTGGGAACAGTGGTAAAGAGGCTGCTTTAGCGGGTCTGGCATTGCGTTTGGCAACTGCTGTATCATCAGTTGTTAATGCCAGCTTGGGCCGCGTGCAGTTGATGATTAATTCCATTGCAGATCCTGACTTGAAGTCGAATTTCATAAATGTAATTGGGAATGGTTGGGGTCTATCCAAAGCTGACATTGATGCCTTATCTGGAATGCTTCTCGATAAGATGACACTGATTCCAACTCAAGATGCTTTGCATTCAGCATACGACTTGTTACTTAGATTGAGGAAGGCCCTTGCTTGGGAAGCAGCAGTTGCGTTGTTTGCGATTGAAGTGGATGATACAATTGAAAAGCCTGACGCCGTCATCTTGTCACCCCCACAAACTGTTGGGGTAAATGTAAAAGTTAATAAGAAGAACGAGAAGAAGCAGAAAAAGAAAACTCTGGGTAAGGGAAGCTCTATTCTCAGACAGGTCATTAAAAGTCAAATTTCAGGAGGAACCGGTACATTGGATGAAACTGCTTTGATTACTTCGGCGAAGCAGCTGATGTCTTACTTTGACCCTAAAGAAACACATCTTAACGAACTCAACAACAAACTAAAGGAGATTGTGCAGAGCAATGAAGTCAGAAGGCTTCCAAAAATTCCAAAGGTTTGACCAAACAGTACTTTCAGAAATTTATTACTGCTGTCAGATTGTTTTTTATTATAGTACTATTCCACGATATAGGTAGAAATGATAACAGAAATAAATGGACTTTATAAGCATACATGTGACTAGGATTGTATTTTTATAATGATAGGTTTTCTTTCTTGTCTTTTCAAATGCATAGCTGGAAATCTTTTGCCAATTAATTACCTCAAGTAATTCTTCTGGAACCAAACATTAAATGAGTCATAATTTGTTAACCATTCACAGTTTTCACGAAGGTTCTACCTTCTTCAGGGATCGGCATTTGGGACATTCACAGACCTGCCTCTCCGCAATATATTGTCTGTTTGTCATCAATGCTCTAAACGGGGTTTTAGGTTGTGAAGAGTCATTAAATGTATTGGTTTTGAAGCACATCTTTCATTGAACATAAAGTCTTAAAAGTTGGCCACTAAAGAGTCTGCCTTAAAAATATCAGAATGGATGAATCAGGCGTAGTCTAGCAACTTTCTCATTTCATTTGCGACATGTACTCCACATTGCAAAATTGTGCAAAAAAGTTTGAAACCTCTTTTTAGTAATTATAACTCTTTGTTCCTAGTATGGCCATCTGAACTCATATCTTATAGTTCATAGTTGTAAGTTAGACGGAAACAGACAGTACAAGCATATCATAGATGTGGGCAATGTTATAGGACCGGACCAGTCATCGAACCGATGAGGCTACTGCTTCGCGGTTAATTGGTTTGGCCTATGGTAGAACTCAACCGGTGACGTCAGCAATGTATAAAAAATATTAGTAATATACTAAATTATAGATAATATAGGAAAAATATGAACTAGTTCAACTACGAGGAAGGTATAAGTAGAATTTTTAAAACCCACAATAAAGTTATAACCTCATACATCACAAAATACTAATGTTTCGTACAAAATTATACTTCAAAATCCAAAGTTCATTACACAATACGATCCTAAACATAATTAGACCCCTTTACATTAGGTGGAAAGAAAGTTCCGGTGAGCGTTAGGACTGGGAAAATTAGGGGTGTGGGTTTTTGTCTACGCTAAAAAATGGGTCACATGCTGAGAGGTGGGGAGGGAATTCCATTCACCCACTAATTGGCTGAGACATAAGTTCTAGTTAATCAAACCGGTGCAACTGGTGGACCGGTCAGTTTTGACCAGTCAGATCGACCATCTGATTGGTTGAACCGGTCTTATCGGGTTGATACAATAACCGAACCGGTAGGGGTGCCGGTTCACAGTCCGACCGGTCCCGACTGGATGGTCCAACCAGATTTTGATAACACTGGATGTGGGTAAAAGCAATTAGAGTACCCATTAGTGGTGTTGTGGGGCAGATCGGGTTACTTTTACGCCACTTGAATTGCAATTAATTGAAAGTGGGCTTAAAAAACCTTGAAAAGTTGCTCTGGTTTGGATAAATAAATCAGATAACCAAAAAGCATTATGAATTGCAATACTTTCTGGGTAAGGCTGCTTTTTCAGGGAATGTTTACAACTCATTCGGTACAGAACAAGGGGCTTGGCAGCCTCTTCGATGCAACGACTTCTAACAGCCTCTTAGATGCCAGGATTGATCTGTGTTTTTTTTCTTTTTCCCTCAGTTGTATCTCTATTCTTTTCCTTAAACGAACCTTTCGATCCCTAAAAAGGAAAAAGATTATAACAGTTTTCTGCAATGTGCACATATGTGAAGGTTCTAGCCTAGGGTTTTCATGGATATCTTCTGGGGTGGGAATGTGGGATACCTTAATCGAACAATGCGATTTTCAGTCTAATTGGCACTTTAAGGAATGTGGTGCTTGACTCGGGGGATACCTTAATAGGACAATGCCTTTTTCTTGGATAGCTTCTCATGATGTGCATGTTAATGCTATTGTCTTGTTAGTGGCCTTTCTGTCAATGTCAAAAACTCTAGAGCCCAATTTAAAGGCTGTGGCGACAATGCTTGGTATTTTAATGCCCATGTTTATGCCAAGGTTTTGATATGTCTATGTTGATGTCATCCCTAATTGCTGATTACAAGGACACGGGCATCTGATGGAAATCTTTAAAACCGTCTTGAGTTTCATGAAAGCATTGGAAATCTTATAAATAAGGAAGGATGTATTTGTCTTTGAATTATATATGAAAGGACGCGCTAAGTAATGTTTGCATTTAACAGCCATATTTCTGATGACTTCCATAACATAGCGATAGCTGAAGTCTGACTGAGCCTGTAAAGCTTTAAACATAATATTATATGACATATCGAGCAACATCTGCATGCCATTATGCAAGTGAACAATAGCATTTAGGGGCTGTTCGGCTGGATACTTTAGAAATCTAAGTAATGTATAAAAAGTGGTCCAGCTTAATGGTCAGTTCGTTCTAGAATCTAGATGTATTTGATCCGATAGTTATGGACAATAATATATGACACTTGGAAGCATGCCATGGCGTAGTGAAAAGTTCTATCCTCACTGCTGTGCCGGTCATTTAGACACTCCTTGCCACAGTAAACAACCAGATTTGTCTCCTTCACAATCGGATGGCTCAAAAATCAAGCCCTCTTCTGCATAGAACAAACAGAATTTAAGAAGACAGAGGGTCAAACGGGCCCTTATAGAATCTGAGAGATGCATAAACTGGAAGTATGAATATGAACATTAATAGGTTGCTTGTATATTCAAGACATTAATAATGCAGGCAGTGCTTGTCTTAATTAGTAATAAACTAAAAATCTTATGCCAATAAGTCCAATGACGATAGTCAGTTTTCATAAACAAAAACTTTATTTTGGAGCACGAATCGAGAAGCGAGTGGCCAGCCCTCCTTGGCGCTTGAGCGTGAAGCGGCCAATCAAGTGGATGCCTTTTGAAAAAGCGGACTGCATAATACTATAGCAGAACATGTAGATTTTTGCTTTTTAGTAGTACTGCAATACTAAATTATCAAACAACTCAATAACCAGGCTATAGTACTGATGTATTATTAGAAAAGGTTAGGTTAAATTAAGAATTTCAATTGTTATTATCATTATAGTGTTACATATTTATAATATAAAAGTACATTTGGTTTACTGACTTGTTATTTAATGGTTACATATATAATAGTTAAAAAATAATTCACGAATTTTCAGATTAGACTGAGGGTATCCTATAATAGATTATAGTTGTTAACCTAGAAAATATAAGTACACATATACTATAGTTTATGCTATATAAAGTAGCCAAATACAGTTGGCTATATACCATAGTTTATAAAATTATATAAGTACACATATACTATAGTTTATGCTATATAATATAGCCAAATACAATATGGTGATACTACAGTTTATATAATTACATAGTATTCTTATAGTAATGTAGTACCTTACCGTACTTACGCTATACTTGTATGCATTGTACTTTCACGATACTAACATAGTACTTCTACATGGTGAGATCGGTACTATAGGACAATCTCAATTAGGTATGACGAGTTATTTTTGTAGTAGGTGATGAGCGATATTAATACGAGCAGCACCAGTACACAAGTTCGTTATTGGTGGGAGAAGAACACTGTATTATGGTCATTTCCTGGTAGATGGATAACCTATCATACAAACAGGGCAGGTTTTCAGGAAATCGATTTTTCTTTTTATATTTGTTGTTGGACCAAAATAGGCCCTGTTTTAGTTAAGCTACTTAACAAATATCAGTATTCTGTAATATAAAAATAAGACATACACCTAAGCTCTCTAGCTTCCATTTTTGTCAGTTCGGTGCTCCTCTCCTTAGCCTATAGACTGGAGTGAACCTTTTGCTGCCAATTGCTAGGTAGTGCTTACCAACCCACCCATCTTTGTAATTACAGTCTCCGTACTCTCGCCTAGTTTATTTTCCTTCCTTTTCAAGTTCCTTATGTCCATCTGCCCTATTTGATCAAAATTCTCTCTATATACTAGCCTTCCTTAACACCTCTTGCTGTTTTACATATGTGTATTAGTCAAATTATCATGTAAAGACATACCAATATAATATGATAAAAATTCTGTCTGTGTTCTAGACTTGCTAGTTCTCCAAGCCTTCCTTAACCCCTCTTGCTGTTTTACACGTGTCTGTCTCTGTCAAAATATACAAACAGTTTTCACATGATATTAAATTGAAAACTTACTATTTCTGCGCCAGGTATTAGACAGAAAGCATAATCGGTAAGTAGTAATCTATCTCCCCACCAATCCCTTTTATATCTTTGCAGTGCTGTGGTAGAATATGCTTTATTATATTATCCGTTGATCTGAATTTTCCACCCTTTCTGCAACTTTTCAAGGGTACTCGTGACTTTGGTAAAGAGCAAATGGCCATCAGGGAGCGTGCATTTTCTATCATTCAAGGAATATTTAAAAGGCATGGCGCAGTCGGGTTGGATACCCCCGTCTTTGAACTGAGAGAGACACTGATGGGGAAATACGGAGAAGACTCGAAGTTGATATATGACCTAGCTGACCAGGTGCACCACAGATGTTTTATGGACGATTCGATGTCCTTTGCATATTATCTTTTAGTGTTATTGATTTTTTATAATATACTTCTGTCAGGTGTCCTTGCGGTTTGCTTTCCTTTCTTCATCATTTATTCCATTCTTTACTCACATGCAATCAGACAAACGCTGAAGAAAACGTTCATATGGTTTTCACATTGCTAAAAATCTTTGTATTGCAGGGTGGTGAGATTTGTTCTTTGAGATATGACTTAACAGTTCCTTTTGCTCGTTATGTTGCAATGAACAACATCGCTTCTTTAAAGAGATATCACATTGGTAAAGTCTACAGAAGAGACAACCCCTCCAAGGGTAGGTATCGTGAATTTTACCAGTGTGATTTTGACATTGCTGGTCAGTTTGGCTCAATGGAGGCTGATTTTGAGGTTATCAAAGTTCTGACTGAACTTCTGACAGAGCTCGAAATTGGTGACTTTGAGGTGATGGAATTTCTTGTCTGTATTATTATGCCTTTGACACACAGATACACACAGACAATTACATGCACAACACAGCACACCTGTGCTCGCACGGACACCATGCACACCCGTGCCTGCACGCACAGCACAGACACACACACATCACACATCATAACTTCCTCATGACATTGACATTGTCATTGTATAATTGCACTCTTGGCTTCTGTGTATGTAATGCATCCAGTTTCCCACTTGGAACAGTCATACAAATTTTCGTTCATCATTATAGGTGAAGTTGAACCATCGGAAGCTGCTTGATGGAATGCTTGAAATCTGTGGGGTGTCTTCAGAAAAGTTCCGAACTGTTTGTTCAAGTATTGATAAGTTGGACAAGCTACCGTTTGAGCAAATCAGAGAGGAATTGGTAAGAACCAATCTTAATACCATACTTTATCATTGTAAATTTTCGGAACATCTTTCTAAAATCACACAAAAATGCCACACGTTTTTTTTGGTGGAACAGGCGTCTAAAATGTTTCATGTTTATTTACATGGTTTGAGGAATACAATCTCATAATGATTTAGAAACAAATGAGTGAAACATAAGATATTCTTTTTGCTGAAAGGACAGGAGGCAGAAAGAGAGGGGGAGAAGGGAGGGATTTGAAAGATCTAGAGGGGGGTGAATAGAGCTTTTTGGAGTTTTTTTTTAAAGTTAATTATAAACAATTAAACACTTGAACAAGAAGTAGAAGGAAACAAGGAAGACACAAGGATGTAGAGTGGTTCCTATCTTAGAAATCTTAGGTAGTCAGTCCACTACCCGATTGTTTCCAACTGAGATTTTGAAAACAACTTATTTTATTACCTATCGAGATTGTTACACAAAATGCAATTGCTTTCCTACGCCCTTGAAGTAGCCTTCACCTGAAGTAGCCTCAATCCTCCTAGAAGCAGTCTTCTGAAGTAACTCCAAGTCCACCCTTGAAGTAGCCTTCACCTGAAGTAGCTTCAATCCTTGAGGCAACCTTCTGAAGTAACTCCAAGTCACTAGGAGCAGCCTTCACCATCTTGAAGTAGCTCCACAAACCTCCTTTCAACAACCTCCAACCTAGGAGTAGTCAAAGAGAACAAAATACAATAACAGAAACAAGATTGGAAAAAAGAAACAATGTTACCAATGAGTAAAACGCTTTGATCATATATCAAGCGTATTGATCTCCTATCCACTATAGATGAACGTGGTAGTGTGGTGGTTAGGAAATTCTAAGCTATAGGACACTAATGAAGAGCTCAAGGAAATTGAATCGCAAGTGAAACTTTGCTTGTTGCTCACAAAGAATGATTCTCAAGTTGCAATATGTATGCTTAGTGATTTTGGGTGTCCTAAGGTATGCCCTATTTATAGGAATGGCTTACAAGGGTCTAGGGACGTTCTAGACACTTTCTAGAGTGTTCTTAGTGCTCAACTAGCCGTTAGGTGTCCATAAATTACATTGCAACAACTAGTTGTTTAGTGCTGAAAAGTGCAGGCGAGAACCTTTCTCGGTCGAGAAGTTTGTCGACCGAGTGTGTCTCGGTCGAGCATTTCTTCGACCGAGGGAAGGTTTGGAGTGAATGTGTTGCAATGTTCATTTCCAACCACCAACCACTTTTCTAGTCAGTCTAACGTCTATAGAACATGCTGGAAAGTCTACTCTCGGTCGAGAAAGTTGTCAATCGTGGGTTGATTTAGAGTTACATGTGCAGGTCATTAATCAGTGCTTATGTGTTAGACTAAGGTGGTTCTCGGTCGAGAATTTTGTCGACCGAGGGTGTCTCGGTCGAGAAGTTTGTCGACCGAGAATGTCCCTGTTTCAATATGTTAAATCACTTACTAAGTGTGTGTATCAATATGTAATTGTGATTCTATCTTAGGGGAGGATCTATCTAAGTGTTGTGAGTGGATAGGGAAGATCTAACGCTTGATTTACATGATATCTATGTACTTGTACATTATATACTTGTACAAGTTTTTACATTGAGTACAATCATAAAAGTAATCTAAGCAAGTTGATCTTCCAATTTGTATTGATCTTCAACTATCCACTTCCTTATTTGTTTATCCCTGAAATACTCAAATTACAAGTTTGATCCACAAGAATGAAATGTTTGTCATCATCAAAACAAAGGGTTTAATAATGTCCAACTTAGCCAACAATCTCCCCCTTTTTGAAGATGACAAACATTACTAAAATATAAATCAAAGAAATTTAAATAGCATGAGTTTCATACCTGAGTTTTACCTTATGTAGACATTCTCTTGTTTATTTATAGAGTGTGTGCTAGTTATTCCCAAAGAGATGTGGAACATAGTATCCAACTCTTTAAGGAATATAACAACATTTTATGTGAAGCCAAGAGATTATGAAACTCGTTTAATTTTGAATTATATAATTTTTTTTGATTTATATTACTTCTTCCCCTTTGTCATTTCAAAAAGATAACCAAGTATTAGTATGATTATTATTATTATTTGTAGTCTTCCCCCTGAATATGATGCTCCCCCTCAATATGATACTCAAATTTGAAAAACAAAGGTAAGAGATGTCCAATACAAGCCACAAATTAACCACTCTTTATTATTATGATAATAATGACAAGAAGCTCAAGTGCATAGAAAGATAGTCCACTACAAAGTGATTACAAACATCCCACTACATGATAACACCTCACTGAAAAGATCTCAGAATGACATCAACCTTGGGATCCTTTCCAAGAAAAGTATCAACACCATAGTACTTCACCTTGGGCCATTCTCTTCGATGTTACTTGCCAATGGTCATTTAGAATGCCACATCTTGGTCCGTGTAGTCACTGGCAAATTTGGTATTGATCATAGGAAATAGTTATTGTCGAGAAATTGGTTTCTTGATGTTGTAAGCAACTACGAGGCTAATAATTGTTTTACATCAGGAAAACCTTGCTCCTGTATATAGGAGAGGGGATATATACATACTTGGATAAGAAGTGCCTAATTGGCCAACAAACTCATGCCCATTTAACCAAAGATAGTTATATAAACAAACATACACTAAATGAAATAACTGACTAATTCTCTACCACTTCTCATCAACTTGAAGCATGAAGAATCCCTTCTCTAACTGAATATGACATAGAAACTTAAATAAATACAAATTACAAAAACTAGATAACACTCAACCCATATAGAAGCGTCACTCCCCTTGAATCTCTCAAGGTAAACACTCCTTCTAAAGCAAAAAACTTTAACTTCATACCGGTTACATGTAACTTGTGAGCTTCAATCGAATCGAAGCAAAACGTGGAGTAGCAACAAAGGAGCTCTTGATATCGCTTCAGTTGCTCATGTCGTTGAGTAGTTTAGAGCAGTGAAAGTAGTAGATAGTCTAAAGAGTGTTGGGTCACATGCAGTACATATTTTAGATCCATGACAAAGCACATGTAGTTGTAGTAGATGAGTAAGTCAGACAACAAATCACCTCACCCCTATGGGAAAATATTACATGCATACATACATATATATGTGTGCGCGTGTGTGTGTGTGTGTATATATATATATATATATATATATAATATGAAGAGAGAGAGCTCTTTAACAAATAGTGAAAGAAACCCACATAAGAGAAGCTCCAAAGCATTTTTATCGTCTTTTATTGCCTCCATTTAACACTCCTCTATTCTCCTCTGTATCTCATCTCCTTCTCTATATCTTCCCCTATCACACCAACTACACTACGTTACAAGAGACGATGGCATGATGATATAACTCATGTTATAAACGATAGAAATAAGACCAAATTTGTGAAAAAAGGACTACGCTCTAGAGTAAGGCACATTAGGGACAAAAGACATTCTTTATAGTATAACCACAATTGGAGGCATTAGTTGGCTTATGGGAGTGAGAGAATGGCAAGGAAACAAACATAAGTGGTGGTAACATGGTGACACCCCCTTATGCAGTAATAGTGAGGTAAGGCATAACCAACTAGCCAATGCAATTAATGATAGGCAAGAAGGTGACGAGCGAACAAACTTGACAAATCCTGTTAAAGCAGCAGACGGGGGTAACAACAACTTTTAAGGGTAGAAATAGGTGATAGGGGCCTATAGGATGTTTGAATGGCACAACGAAGCCTGGAGTCACTAGCCTCACAAGCGACGACAACACAATTAAGGGGAGAGGGGTCAATCCTGTAGGCATACACATAAGCAAATAGCGTCATAACCATCGTTTAGACCGTGGTGGTCTCCGTCATGTGTACGTTCGGGGCAACCTGCACCCATCAAACGGTAGGATACCTGTAACCAATCGATAAAGGAACATGAAACCATTATGTTTCAATAGAGGTATAGGAAAGGGTTGGGGGCAATGAAGTAGGTGAAGTGGTTGGATTTTGCAAGCTATTCCAATCACTGCTGGATGTGATTCCAAGAGCCAAACAAGAATGAATACCACACAGAAAATTCAAGACCAAGCTCCCTCAAGAAGGCGCACCACCAACGGTAGGGCAAGAGGTTGGGTGGCTAGAAAACTTGCCATTGCTTCTAGATGTTCAATGACGACTCCTTGCTTCTTCCTCTTCATGCTATTACAACAGTCTTCGGGACCATTTAATGGTCTATGATGTCTTCTCTTCCGTCAGAATCCGAGCAAAGGGTGATATTACATAGGAAGTGACAGAAGAACAAGAACAAACAACTTCTGGACGACCAAAGAATTCTTAACATTTGCTCCTAGGGATAGAGAAACTCTGAAACTACATTTTTTTTGTTTGGCTTTGGGTTGGGGTCTTTTCATCTGCCATATTAGTTGGAAATTAGGAGGCTGATAGTTGCTTTAACTTGAGGCCTACCCTACTATATATAGGAAAGGCGACACATAGAGAAGTGAACACCAAACCCTATTGGGTCAATATACTCAGGTCCTGCTTACTTAAAAATACTTTTAATGAATTAAACTAATATGTTCTCTAATATTTTACAGTTGGTATATGTGATTAAAGGTTTAACACGGTTAAGGTGTTAGTATGCAGATCATGTTTCTGTTGGAAAATAAGGAATTAAATATGATAGCGGAAACAAAAAAATTATGTTCACTTTCCCCTTAGACAGTAGATCGCGTCAACAACTATGTAATGGGAAAGAGGTTGCAAGGTATATACCTGGTCCAACGATTTATCCTTGCCACAACGTGCTTCTTCTTGAAGCAACACTCGAGCAGTCGTCAACAATAACCTCTTGTTTGATCACCACATACGATAGTTGACGGCGTCCTCCTAGCGGCTGTCAACGACCTCCATGTCTCTGTAGTAGTCCACGCGGACCACTGAGAACTCCACGTTGCGCTATAAGAGCCAATAAGGAGTTGAACGCAACCTGTTAGGGTTGATTCACTTATTGTCTCTCATTTGCTGTCCCTCACTTTATCTTTCTTGTCGTACCTGGTCTTGGTACATGTTTTTAAGATGTGTAACCATCTCAATAACATTCATGTTCTCATGTTGTCTCTATAACTTATAGTTCATTGACAACAACATTAGGCACTTGACATCCATAACATCTTTAGGGTGCTTCCAATAAGCATTCCTGTCAGCCTTAGGCGCGTTGGAGCGGGTTCATCTGGCTCTGGTGTCTCCCTTGCGCTCTTGACTGAGAACGATTCTCAATGTCCGAAATCAATCATGGAAGTTCCCGTTCAGCTTGTCCTTCCCAAGGACTGATTGCAAAGACCACGTGTTTGTTTTTGCCATTAGATTCTATAAAAGAAATATGCAATTTTTGTCAAAATATATTTGATTTGATAAGTTTGACGATATGAATAAGATTTTAATTAATTATCACTCCCACTATTTTGTTCAAATTGATAGCCCTCACATATTAATTTGAAAGATTGCAACATGCGATCTTTTAGTGAGTCAATGCCCAAAACAATTGAATTATTACCCGACCAACGCCGACGATCATAGCCAATTATTAAGGTAGGCAACTTTTGCCAGTTGCGTCTCATGCAATTCTTGGGTAGATGGTATGCGCAACTCTTTGCCTTAGTCATCTGTATGCTTCTAGGTACTTAATCTCATTAAGATCACCTAGTTAAGCCTGACCTAAAAGCCAACACAATAGTAATGCACTCTGCTTGGCTGACCCACATGACTAACATCACACTTCCACGAGATGGACAACTCACCACGCTTGACGTGCCCACACAGTTGATCAAGCTTTTCATGTGCGTTGCTTATGGAAAGCATCTAAGATTTAATATTAGCTTGATAGATTTATATTTACATAAATATATGTACATATCCAATCACCACATATTTATAGTATGTATCATAAGCATGTTATATCCACAAACGAAACATGCAATTATAAAACACGAGCGATGTTTATTGACCACACTATTATAATTCCTTGGATCCACAAACATTTACTACCATCTAAGGTACACATCATATGTAGCAACCTGCTGTTGATGAAGATCTGTGCTGGCATCAGTCCAGGTTGATCGATCCAACTCTTGGACCGATCGATTCACCTCCTGGTCGATCGATTGGTCTCTTGGATTAATCGTCTGGCCTACGGTCCAAGTGATGTCTGGATACACCTCCACTTGATCGGTTGGGCCACCAAACGATTGGTCGTCTCTTATATTTAGCCTCCTCGGTCCTTAGGCCGATCGGTTCATTTTCTAAAATAATCAATTGGTCTGAAGCATAACATTTTCTTTGTCACAACAGAAAAGGAAACTATCTTAATCCTATTTCACATATTATATTGTAATAGGGAAACCTCGAGTTACATTAGAGGGGAGCATAGGAAGGAAATCATTAATATTTTTTCACATGAAAAAGGAGAGAGAGGGGTCGGTATGCAAATTGAGATATAAGCATGAATAAAAACCATCCAACTAAGCACAAAGATCTAGGGGTTTATTGACTATAATCAAGATAACATCCGCCATCTAAATAAACTTTTAGGACAACACATATATATATCATATCGTATATATATTTAGGAACCATATCATCATCATCATCATCATCATCATCATCATCATCTAAGCCTCAATCCCAACTATGTTGGGGTCGGCTACATGGATCCTTCATTTCCATTCAGCTCTATCATGGGTCATATTCTGATTGAGATGTAGAGATTCAAAATCTCTCTTTATAAGCTCATCCCATGTTAATTTAGGCCTTCCTCTTCTTCTATTTATAGTGTTTAGCTCAATAGCATTGCTTCGTATAGGCGCACTAGTAGGTCTGCGTTGCACATGTCCGTACCATCTGAGTCGGCCCTCACGCAACTTGTCCTCAATGCTCGCCACCCCCACTTTATTCCTGATATAGTCATTTCTCAAACGATCTTTTCTTGTCTTCCCACACATCCATCTCAGCATACGCATTTCGGCCACGTTCATCTTGTTGAGATCTTGTTTCTTCACCGCCCAACATTCACTCCCATAGAGCATGGCTGGTCGTATAGCTGTTCTATAAAACTTACTTTTTAACCATATGTGATATTTAAATCGGATATGCACATTAATCATTTTAATATTTGCATCATATGCAATAAATAAATGAAAAAATCAAACCGCGATCATGTCAATTAAATCTCAAAACATAATAAATTGACGTGACTCCAATACCACTGTTGGAAAATATGACATCAGATACGACAATGGATATAAAAAATTATTGCCATATTCCCTTAGACAGTATATCTCATCAATAACTATGTATTGGGAGGTTGCAAGGTATATACCTGGTCTCGGATGAAGTCAAACGACTTATCCTTGCAGCGACATGCTTCTTCTTCGAACAACACTTGAGCAATCATCATCAACGACCTCCTAAATGGCGGTTGACGGCGTCCTAGCGGGTGACAACGACCTCCATACCTTTATAGTAGTCTATGCGGACCACCGGGAACTCCACCTTGCGATATCAGAGTCAACGGGAATGAGTTGTCCGTTCGAACGTCAATCCGCTAGGGTTGACTCATTCTCCCGTATTTCTCTCCCTTGCCGTCCCTCCCTTTTACGGTAGGACTTGTTCAGGCTCTCTAGTTATCACAACTACAAAGGATAACAATTTGTCAGAGAGTATTCTTGTGTCTCTAGAAAGCCTCGACTACCCCTCTAGTTATAAGAGGGTCAGAGTCAGGAGTTTGTGGGAAAGTGCGAACCATGAACCGGTCGGTTCATACATGAGACGATCGGTTCAACACTTGAATAAGTCGTTTCACTATGTTTCCTATTTGCAATTGCATTGACATTTAATATTAGATTAATGCACAACATGACGTCAACATCAATCTTTGATCCAATCGTATTGATTATTGAACCTGGCGGTTCACAAGTTGAATTGGTCGTTTCACTAAGTGAACTGGTTGGTTCATGTCCCAACTTAGAGAATGTTCAACCAATGCAATTGATTCAACACTTGAATCGATTGGTTCACAATCCAGTCAGCCAATTAACAACAATTGTTGTTTAAATTGAATACTTAAAACACTTTCGTAGTGAAATTAAACATCATTCATAAATAAAATCCTATTCCAGATGCATCCTATGCGTGTCACCCTATAGGTCCCGAATTATGTTGACAGTGAATGTCCATATCTGACTTATGACATCAAGCAATTGGAATGTTTGAGAACAAATTTAACATACAATATGTGAGTAGTGTTACCGTGATCGTATAGTTCCTTTGTCTCTAATATTCGTGTTGAACTCGAGATATGGAATCATCATCCTCTTCAACATTCAATCCATGTTCCTTGAACTAGAGCTTACTGTCTGAGATGCATGTGAGCTCACATATCACATATTGAGTCTTATGAGTATGGCCATACATTTTTCAGTCTCGCTTATCAAATGGCCTAGATATCAATCTCCTATAGGAGGGACAAATCCCATCTACATCAGTCACATTCAATCCCCATTTGTCACAATGCACCCAAGCATCACCTTTATGACAATCCTTATTCAAAGTCACATTGGATGGTGTCAAAATGCATCCAACATGTGATGAGTGTAGTGACTTCATGTCTAAGAACCACAATTACCACTATCACTTTGAGAGATGATTCTGACTACCATTCCATGGTCTCCATGTATCACTCTCAAGGTGAGTCTGTCCGATACATTGTTCTCTTACAAGTACCTATGTGTTTGGTTTGACATCTCATATTATGACTGATGCGATTCTGTCATCAACCAACACACACTAGTCTTATATATATTACTGTTGTCTATTTTGTTTCTATAGTAATATCCGACTAGGGACATAACAAGAATGTATATATATTCTTAACTTATATATCATCTCATTGTTCAGGACCTTCAGGTCCTCAACCTGAAAACATGTCATCGAGTAACATTATTCTTTAGACATCTACTATGTTTGTGTCATCATCTCATGATGGAGACAAACATAATAAACATAATTGCCTTTATTATCATCAAATCGGGTATCTAATGCCCCATTACAATCATCATATGATTGGCTCTCTGGGCATACAGACCAACAATTTCATATCCCTCTTCTCAAATGGATGACATATGTAATGGAACTTATTGTGTTTATAAACACATTGACAATGCATTTTTCGATTGGTATAAAAATATAGTTTTATATATATAATGCAAATATCTATACCCATTTGGGTGCCAGATGTAAATATTCACATGCCAATTCATGATACTTATGATTGTTTAATAATTGAATGTAGACGTTAATGTCAAATAACTTGATGGTAAAAATTGTGAATAAAACTTTTACACCTAGGTTGTATAGGCGGCCCAACCGCCGACGTTCCTCTGGGGGTCTAGATGCCCAGGCGGAAGTGTTGACGTTTCTAGGCGCTTGTTTATATTTTTTATATTTATATATTTATATGTATTGTTGTGTGTGTGCGTGTCTATATATATTATTATTGTAACCATGAAGATCAATGGATTATATTTTAAAAAAACACGGCCTAGATAGGCAAACACCATTGGGGTGTACGGCGTGATCTGTACACTCGAGTGTATTCTAGCCTGACTATATATATATATAGAGAGAGAGAGAGAGAGAGAGAGAGAGTCAGGCTAGAATACACTCGAGTGTACAGATCACGCCGTACACCCCAATGGTGTTTGCCTATCTAGGCCATGTTTTTTGAAAATCTAATCCATTGATCTTCATGGTTACAATAATAATAGGTTACATACAAAATTTGAACTCATTTGGATGATGAGTGTAAGTCACTCATCCAAGGACAACAAAATCGACGCACAAAACTAATTTGAAATACATGATTCTTGCCTCCTTTAGATGCATGACCTATAAGTGTCCGAATGAGCTAAAATTTATTATATAGTATGTTCTTATGATAATTAAGAAGATCAACGGTTTAGATTTAAAAAAAAATATTGCATCTTCAAAAATGACTGAGGTGTACGGTGCCTCCGGTACACTCGAGTGTACACTAGCCTGACTCTCTCTCTCTCTCTATATATATATATGTATATATATATATGTATATATATATGTATATATATGTATATATATGTATATCTATCTATATATATATATATATATATATATATATGGCTAAAAGAATTGTGTACCTGAGTACATGTAGCTTGCATGTACCCACCTTCATTTATGGTGATCGTAAAATTATAATGAATAATCCAACCTTGTGGATGTAAAGTATACCCCTTAGATAAGATGTATACAAAAAATAGACACAATGTGATATTCATAGATCATCAAAAGAAAGAAAATGATTATTTTCTGATCAACGCTAAGTTGCAGATATATATATATATATATATATATATATATATGGTAACTTATGAGAAATAAATGAGGCATCAGTCAGTAGGGAGCTAGGAATAAGAAAATTGGTTGGCTTGGTGCCTCGATAACAATGTTCTACACACAATATCACCCCAAATTGGGTGTGTTGAGGAATTTTCTCCGTGGATTGTGTAGAAAACTATTTAAAAAAGAACCTACAAAACCGGGTATACATGTGTGGAGAAACGAGGACCCATTTGCATGGGAGACAGGAAGTCCTAAACTGAGAATTGGGTCACACAAAGACAAATTGGCCGTGGTGTGCTGTCCCTGCAGAATAATAGGTTTCTGTTGTACTGCTGGCTGCAGGAGAGTCCCTCATTGGACGATCCCAGTTTAGTATACAACAACTATAATTTGACTGGCTAGAAGCTGCAACAAACATAGTATTTTAGACAGTCTGAATTATTTCACCTGAAGAGCCTGTTAACTTGTAGTTTCAAAAGATATGCAATGTGCTGACAATTCTTAGACAATGTTATTATTATATGTCATCTGAAAGAAGTACATTAAAAAAAAGAAAGTCTTGCCTCCTGTGATATAATAGTGTACTAACGGCATTACCAAATACCACCTGCATTGTTTATATCTATACCTAGTATCAGAGAGTTTCGAGTGGGGACTGTTACCCCCTTCCCCAACAAAAGAAAAAGAAAAAGAAACACCCGGAGTATTGTTCCGAGATTGAATAGGTTGGTATGATTGCTATGCATCAATATTAGTATGAGAGGAACTCAGGCTATCATTGAGCTTGTAGACGAATGTGGAATTCAACTGGGGATCATGCTGGTTGGGTTTGTAGACTCTGGCATGGGCTGGTAGTAGTTGTCCTAATTTCTGACGATGTGCACCTCAAGCAGTAGTTGTCCACCATCTGAATTGGGAGGGTGGAAGGGTTAAGGTAGAGAAAACATATATAAATTTTGCTGAGTAGTTAGAATGAATGCTTGAAAATAGGGTGAGGACTATTTTAGGTTGAAGATGCCAACGCAGGGAAAGATGACCAGAGATCCTTGCTTGAAGGAGATAGGAACTCTTGGGAAACAGATTGGTTGCTGTTTTGAGAAGCCATGGGATGGGAGACAGATTGATTGCTGCTTGAGACGATAAGGAAGCCAGGGGAGACAGACTGGTTGTTGCTTGAGAAGCAAAATTAAGGAATTGCAAGCTGCTGTAATAATGTTCATATCTGAATTTTATCTGATGAAAAAAAGAGTTAAATCATACAACTTTGTTTGTTTATGATAGTAAGCGGAAGTTTGATTTCATTTGGCTGATTTTTTCAGTTTTGCTTTTAGCTCTCATGACATGCCATCTAAGAACCTCACGATATATATATATATATATATATATATATATATATATATGATGCAATACACTCGAGTGTATTTGGAGCAGAATACACTCAAGTAGTTTTTCATGATGCAATATTTTTTTCAAAAGTCTAATCCGTTGATCTTCTTAAACATCTTATGAATAGCTCATATACAAAATTTGAGCACATTTGAACATTTGTAGGTCATGTTATAAAGACAACAAAAATTATGCATTTAAAATTAGTTTCATGCTTCGATTTTGTTACCCTTGGATGAGTGACTTACACTCATCCAAATGGGCTCAAAATTTGTATGTAGCCTAGTTATAGTATGACAGTGAAGATCAATGGTTTACATCTTGTAAAAAAATAGTCATGATATGCAAACACACTTGAGTGTATTCGTGCGATCTGTACACTTGAGTGTATTCTAGCCTGACTCTCTCTCTCTCTCTCTCTCTCTCTCTCTATATATATATATATATATATATATATATATATATATATATATATGTACGGTGTCTCCAGTACACTCGAGTGTACACTAGCCTGACTCTCTCTCTCTCTATATATATATATATAAAGGTTTAAAATATACCGATTTAAACGACGTCTTTGATGGTCCAGAAACAGAAATTTCGACCGAAATTTTGTAAAATTTCGCTCCTATCAAAACAAGATTTTCACGACCAAATAAGGAACAAAGTAATGAAATCAATCTAGGATGATCTACATACATATATACATCTAACTAATTATGCAATATATATATATATATATATATATATATATATATATATATATATATATATATATATATATATATATATATATATATATATATATATATATATATATATATATATATATATATATATATATATATATATATATATATATATAGCCGACAAGGAGTGGCTCAAGTGGTCAAGCACGGTGTCCCCTCATAATGGGACCCGGGTTCGAATCCCAGCTGCCGCCTTGGTTTACCACCCTCCCGGACGTTCGGCCTCCGTCACGGGCGTGGGAGAGGGGGAGAGAATGCCTCTCTTTATCCCAATTATGCAATATTTTTATATGTTGGTTTACGGTGGGGGGCTTCTACATGTGTGAGTGAAAATATGCAAATTGTATCCATCAGGAAATCCATTATGCAATGTACATACACACATATATTCTTGTGCAATAATATGTTATATCTTATATCTTGCATTCAATTAAGTAATACATAACAATACTCATTTTTCTGTCTGTAAATTTTTCAACTTTTATACTGAAATTACATACTGGAAATTTAGAATCGAAACTTCGACCTCCGCAATTTTGGTTGAAATTTTAAACCATGATATGTATGCCCTGTTGGAGTTTGGTACTATTGTACAACTAATCCAAATTTTCTTGGGGGTCATTTGGCCGTTTGTTATCTTTGTATTGTTTTAATTTCTACTTCATTAACTTCTCATTCTGAAAATCATATTTCAGGTAAAAGAAAAGGGGTTGACACTTGAAGTAGCTGAGAAAATTGGCTCGTTTGTCAAAAAGCGAGGTTATGCATTTGATGTCTTGTCGGACTTAAAGGCAGATGGAAGTCCGTTTATGCAGAATGCTGGAGCTGTTCAAGCCTTAAATGAGCTTGAAATTCTGTTCAAAGCACTCAAGGCGGCAAAAGCATTAGATAAGATTGTTTTTGACTTAAGCCTTGCTAGAGGCCTTGACTATTACACTGGAGTAATATTTGAGGCAGTTACAAAAGGCTCAACCCAGGTATGCTGCTTCTTTGGTTCAAATTAATTATGTTTCCTGAAGTCTGAAGGTGTGCCCCCCTCCCAAAAGAAAGAAACTTGCATTTGGTGTCTAACTGTTTGACTCTTAGCTTCTTTATTATATGATGCTTAAGTAAGTTGATATCCTCCCTTATAGCAGTAAACTGCCTTTTGAAAGATGTAGTGTGATGTTACAACTTATTCGAATCTGATAGAGGGGGAGATAGTGCAACTAAAGATTGATTGACTAACGGGAGTATGCGGGGCGGAAAAAGTGCCGGGGGGTGAGCAGCCCGCTAAAGAATCTTGATTATTGTTGAGGATCGAAGTTACCATATCATAGATGATCGAATGTTCGGTGATCATTTAGATTATAACCAATTAAAAAGAAGAATTAATGATTTGGATCATATATCAACTAAATGGTCAATCCTTGTGAGAAGGTTCCATTGGAACATTTATTTATTCAAACTACCGGATCTCTTTGTTTTTTTCTTAAGACTTAAGAAAAAAGAGAGAAAGTGTTAGGAAAAATGACAAGAAGATATTGGAACATCAATTCGGAAGAGATGATGGAAGCAAGAGTTCATTTTGGTCAAAGGCCCCCCTGCTGTTGGCAGCAAGGAATAGAGGCTGTTTCGACTCTTGGAGTCAGGGGGAAGTGTGCCGCTTTTTGAGACCACTGAATGAAAATTTATTTCACGACGATCCCATGTTCGAGAGTCTGATTTTGTTTTGACCCTTCTCAAGGAGGAAGGCCGCCAAGGGAGGTCTTTGCTTGCTTTTCATGTCCGATATGGCCATCTTTTTGTAAAAACTGCTCCTTTCATCAGCCCTCTGTCCCATTCGATCAAAAAAGACGGAATTGACCCAAGCCAAGTAGTTCGCCGGAAAGAGGGGGATCATCTTTGAGATGAAATGCGACAATGTCCCCCTCAAAGAAGACGCAAGGTCAATGATTTAGCTCTTCTTCTTCTTGATAGCATTGCACGTGCTGATGCATTCATAAGCATGGAGGAAGCAACTTGGATAACATGTTGCATCCTGAAAGAAAACATTAAGAAATCGTGTGAAACTTGGAGAACCTGTTGGGATAAGCTATTCGACTGCAATGTGGAAGATCATGTGCTTTGATTTGTTATGTTAGATTGAAAAGCAGATCTATGGAAGGTGTACGAAATCCTAAGTGCACAAGGCACTTTGAGATGTAAGCCTAACATATATGTCTACACACACACACACACACACACACACACACGATGAGAGAGATGTGTAGTATGTATATACACACACACAAATATTTACATATACTAACTAAATATAAACATGTATATGTTTAAGCATATATTAATCAAGGAATGAAGTTTCGCCGGTACCGGCGGTATTTCGACCGAAATACCGATACCGGCGCGTACCGATACCGAAACATGCGTGCATACCGATAGGATCGCAAATACCGATAATACCGACATGTATACCGCCAATACCGCCATGTTTCGATGATTTCGGTGCAAAATGCACTACTAACTTCACTGTACCGACCGAAATCGGCGGTATACCGATGGGTATACCGTTTTTTGCGAGAATGACTGTAGTTACTTATTGGGAGGAGAAAAGAAGGTGCATTTGGATGATTTTTGGCGATTGGAGCTAATACCAACCCAAATCAATGTAATTATAACTAATCTCTTTCATTTCTACCATTAGCAACCTCTCCATCTCTTTTTCCTACTTTTTTCTTCCACTTTCACCTAAAAAAAGTGTTTTTTACCGCCAAAGCCTAGTATTACTCCAATTTTTATATGTTTACGCGAACTATACATACATCCATATGTATATTATATAGATCTACAATATTATCACTAGATCTACCTACTTATAACACTATTAATTACTAATATCATACAATCTATCTAAGCATATTACAATTTGTATTGATATAATTAGTTACTTTTTTATGTTTAGTGGAAGATGTTTTACTAAAGAGTAATGTGAATATAATACAAAGGAGTATTATACACTTATACAGTATCGCACATGAATGAGCAACATGGAACTTCATACAATTTGCCAATAATGATGTGTATGAGCATGTGACTACATACAACCACCTTTATAGGATGTCCATGTCATGGCCGCAATATCTCAGTAATATCAACTCATTACTGTGTGGAGAACCAGCGCGTCACTCAACATACAGCTAATGTGAGTTGTAAGTAGATATGTTATTCATATGTGTAAATTGTATATTATTGCATAATTGTGTGTATTTAAGTGTGGTTTGTGCTAGTAAAATTTCATATCTTAATTCCTGCATTTTGCCATCGAAATCCTTCATCGAAATCCCAACGAAACAGGACAGATTCCTTACCTCCCCCATGATGGACCCCCTCCCCCACACCTAGTATAGAATTTTATTGCATAAAACGATGCATTTAGGTGTAGAGATTACACCTGTAAAATTTCATAAATTAATTCGTTCATTTGGGCGTCGAAACGGCCAGGATTGCATCTGTCGGTATTTCCGTCGGTATACCGGTAAATACCTATTTCCAACCTGTCGAAACGACGTCGGTATCGGTCACCTTGTTCCTTGATATTAATGCATACACAAGCATATATGCATGTTAGACATGTAGACGTACATACATGCATAATTACATGTCCAATTGCCACTCTTTGAAATATATAAACACGTAATAATTATTTACACATATATAATACATTTGCAGATATATACATTTATATAGACGTATCATATATGTATGGCTTAAGGTAAAGTCTGAACTAAGATTTATGGCTCTTGAGCGCCTCAAGGCCTTTTGGTGCACCTCAAATGATTGTGGCGTATGCTTCACACTGACACCGTGATGAAAATGTGGAATATCTATGTGAAGTCTGAATAAGCTTTTCGGTTCCAATATTGGAAGATTTGTGCATTTCATTTGGTAAATTCGGATCATAAAGCAGAGGAGATTTGAAGAAAACAATGCCCATAGCATGGCCTCTTTTCAGTCGATCAATTGGAATAGAAAATTTGAAACACCTGTGTTCTCACGTTTTTAGAAATGTGCGATGCATGTTTGCAATTTCACCATTTCCTCTCGGTGCCAATCAGAAAAAGGCTGAAAACAAAGTCAATACATGGAAGACATGGCTCAAACACCAACACTTCATAACCCTATCAAATCCATATCCATATGAGGCTTGCTAGTCCTTTTTGCTTGGGATCTCAGTTGGTTAATATTTTTCAACCTTTTTTATTATACACGCCTTAGATCTTTTTTTGGGGTGTTATGGGCGCATGCCTCACTCTTCATTATTTGTCAAAATTTGCATCTATGAAGGGTTAAAGTTGAAAAATAAGAAAAGAACAAATTGCTAATGAAACTATCTATCTATATTTTTCATTCCACACATGGTTATGTAGCTGTCCAAAGTCCTAGCAGGTTCATTGTTCTTGAAGTTGCCAAATATGGTGCACAAATTTCTGACTAAGCAGAATTTTAATGCTCTCACTCCTTGCATTGCATCTAATCATCATGCCTTGGTGCCTCGATTACGAAATTGTAAGTCTCCCTCCACATAATAATGGAAAACTTGCAGCTGCAAAAATTGTGAGTGCGATTTAGCAACTTTTACACAACATGACGCCAAATATATTCATCTAGATTGCAGCTTGTCCCGTGTAACCAAGCTCAACATGAAGAACCCATAGTAGTGTATGATAGCCTTGGAGCTTTTGATTTCCAGTGCCAATGCGCCCAATGCAATTCTTTCTATTTCAAACAGGAAATTTTCCATGGTTGATACATACATACATATGTAGGTAAGTGCGTACACACATCCATACATATATACAATTTGGCCACGTTTGATTGGCGGGATGTGGCACAAGATTGCACATTAATTCCATGTATGGATCCTATCTGTCGTTTGTTTGTGAAAATACAACTCCGGATATGAATCCTACCCGGATTAATATCCGACATATGCAAGTTTAAGAAAACCAATCACCGCGGAATTGGCGAAATCCTGTGTTCTCAGGCTGTTTTGTTTGTGCATCAGAGTTGAGATCGGCGGGAGGTATTCATCATGTGGAGGATGTTTGTTTTGACTGGCATGGTAGACGGAAATAACCATCTCTACGACGTCCTATTGGGGATTAGGCCAAGAAATGAAGGACTCCTCGGAATTGTTCATCTGGTGTTGATACCATGCCTTTACGAGACGAGAGTATAGAGCGTCGATGACGGGGAAAAGGCCGGTTACTAGGCCATTGACGAGAGGTTGGGTGCTTCTGGACATTGATAAGGGCCTAAGGAGTGGATGTGAACTTGATACACTCAAAACTTGTACAAGGTAAGATCATGACATTGTGCTAGACAAATTTTTGGGATGAAAAATGCAAGTTGAAATTGATGATCAGTTTGTTGGTAGTGGAGGCGACGTTGGAAGATCTTGGAGCCGAGACGCTGGAAGACGTGAGGCACATCATACTTCCACTCAGGGAGATCGTCAGACCAATGCTGGCAGTGACATCACCAATTGCTCTTGGAGTTTCTCCAAGTCAACATCTTGTACTCCCAGAAGGGTCTGGACTCCTTCAATGGGGTTGTTTAACTGCTTGTTGATGGCTTGTGCTTGTGGCCTTTCGACGAAGGCACAATAATTATTATGTATCCTAGTCTTTGTGTTTGTTCCATCCAAATGTAGGATGGCAAAAAGAACAACCTGTCCTTCTCGATTCCTATCCAATTACATTCATCCATTCATCCGACCTATATCCAATCCAACCAACCAAACGGGGCCTTTAGTTTTTCTGAACTGCCGGCGAGGGGTAGCCTGGTTGGCGAATTCATGTGTTCCCCAATGAAGGGACCCTAGTTTGAACTACTGGACAAGTATTTCTCAGTTTAATGCCCCCAATTGTCCAACAGAGGGTTGTAGGAGGAGGGAGAAAGTCTTTTTCTCTTAAGCATACAATTCTAACAAAGTAAAACCCCTAAGAGAGTTTGGGAGAATTTGAAATGGAAAGAATGAGAATAGGAGATGCCTAGAAGAAGAGGAAGGCCTAAATTAACATGGGAAGAACCATTGTTCAGGAAAGCGGTATGCGATGTACGGACAGAGAGGGTACTGTATTGAGTATATGCTGTATGCGGGAGTATATACGGGAGTATATGTGGTTTTGGATTTTTCTCTTTCATTAAACTAATTATATAAAAAATACTACATTGAAGTCATAAATAAAAATACAAGTATATATATTAGGCACTTGTATACATTTACATGTTAACATATCAATATGCATGTATAATATACTTATATACTTATATATATCTATATATCAAATGTGTTTGTAATAAATGTACAAATATTGAAATAAATGTATATTAATGTACAAATATGTATATACCATGTATAAATGTGAATAAATCAAAATGCATATAAGCATGTACAAATGTGTTTGTATATAATAGTATATTATAATGTATGTGTATACATATGAATATGTCAAAAGATATTCATATAGTTGAACAAATGTTGTGGAGTTTGTTCTATGTATTACAATATATTCATATAAATCAATGATTGTGTATTTAAATATTAATATATAATGGAATGGCTGTATATGTATTCATGTATGTATGAAATGCATGTATATAAGTTGTGGGCTATTCGAAAAGCGGAGTTTAATCGGCCGCTTAATCGGCCAAGCGGGAGTATATGCGGCCCATGACTGCTTAGTGGACTAATTAGCAATATGTTGTGCGGTAGGTGGCCGAATAGGCTTAAGCGGGAGTATATGCGGCCGTGTGGATCGATTTCCCGAACAGTGAGAAGAACTTATAAAGAGAGATTTTGAATCTCTACATCTCGACCAGAATATGACCCATGATAGAGCGGAATGGAAACGAAGGATCCATGTAGCCGACCCCAACATAGTTGGGACTGAGGCTTAGATGATGATGGTGATGGAGATAATTGGGGAAGGATTTGGAAGCTGTGAGAGTATTGGAAATAAAGGAGCACGAAGAGAAGATTGGAAATGAAGAGTTCATAATTAGGAAATGAAGAGCTAGTGTGTACGGATGAGAGATGGTAAATGAAAATTGGCATTACATTTGCTATTGTATGTTTGCTCTACTTAAATGTATCTTCTTTTAATGAAGATCCATGGTATGAGAAACTGACAAAGTTAAAATGGTTGGCCATCAACATACTGGTTGGCTATCAATGTACTGCCAACGCTCGCCCTTTATCTTTGTTGAGACCAGCTGTCTGCAGATGCATATTTGTACATGCGTTGGTGGAATTAAACATGAAAGAGGGGTGCAGGTCATTATCTCCAGCATGATTCGGCTTAAAGAATTAGATGACGACGATGATGTATATATTGCTTATATCCAATGACTGCACAAATTTTGCTAATTTATTTTTCTATCAGATACACGGTAATCTGAATTCTGAAGACTACCAACTGCATGTTCTTTTTCTGTGTATCATATTTATTACTGTTAGCCAATCATTTGCCATTTCATTTCAATCATCCTACTGTCATTAGGTTGGTTCAATTGCTGCCGGCGGGCGCTATGACAATCTTGTAGGAATGTTCAGTGGAAAACAAGTTCCAGCAGTAGGGATCAGTCTTGGCATCGAGAGAGTTTTTGCTATAATGGAAGGTCTCAGTCAAGGTGGCAGCCAGGTACTTGTTGTCTTGATATTATTTCTTGTTGCATTCCATAGGATGGTAGCTTCGCCATGCTGATACTTTAAGCATATTTTCTTGCCATAAGTAGATCTAGAATTAAACTCTTGAGTTCTTAAATTACTGTTAGTAAAGGTCGTGTTAATGCCAGAAACTTCACTGTGATTTTTTCTGTTTTTGGTGTTGGGCAAATTTATCGTAACACAGAATGATGCAGTGTTGAAACTGATTTAGCTTTCTGTAATTCCTTTTTAAGTTGATAATAGCAAGCTTGAAGTAGAAGTATTTGGTGGTACTGTTATAAACATCGAATGGAAGCCAAAGTTATAACTAATTAACTATACATACTTGTATTGGCACCGCCTTATTCAATGGCAATAATCAACCTATGTATGTCATATATAAATTACGTTGACTTGAAGAATGCTTTCGTCATGTTGTACTGGTGTAGAACAGCCTGCATTCTCAGCTCATCATTAGGCTTGGCATAAAATGTAAGAGCATGCATCTGGCTGATTAAAAGTCAACTGGTCAAATTAGGTTTGAATTAATTGCAGACAATTTTTGTCTATTTCAGCCCTTCAGGCCTTAGTTGTAAATTTCAAATTCTGTTAAGTGAATTTAGTTAGTAGTTAGGTGACGAGCCACGATTTCAGCATCATTAAGGTTTCGTTCAGTTTATTATTGATACCAGCCCTAGGGTACTTGTCCAGGTATCTTAATTTTTACCGCAGGCACTTTTTTTTTTTTTGTTGCTATTTCAGCCCTTTAGGAATTAGTTGTAAATTCCAAGTTCTGTTAGTTGATTTGGTTAAGGCCCCGTATGGATGAACTCATCTGAAATGCCATTACTTGCCATATAAATGACTAATATAGCGTATCAATGTCGGAATTGATAAATTCCAAGCTGCTAACCGCCCTGCTATTTCATGAATATGAAATGGAGTAAGGGGCGACCTTCTATCTATTAGACGCTGCTGCCCTAAAAAATTTTAGCCGAAAATTTTCACCAGATTGAATTTCCTTTAATCCATAAACACGTGCAATCCCATCTCCAACTGAGATAACGCGCCCGATCTCCCCGAATCTGTTAGTTGATTTGGTTAAGGCCCCGTATAGATGAACTCATCTGAAATGCCATTACTTGCCATATAAATGACTAATATAGCGTATCAATGTCGGAATTGATAACTACCATATATTGATGAACTTGGCAGAAGATTTCTTGAATCACCCAGATACCAGAGAGACTGAGAACTGCCACAGTCCTCTATTGTCTGTTCTCTTTTTCACGCCACCTAAAACTGCTTGACTGCTTGTAGCAGCTTCTCACACTGCCACCACCTGACACTCACGGAAATGGCATGTAAAAGTTACCAACTAACTGTCAGATTACCAGGATTCAGGAAATTGGTACCCAAACCACCCCTAATAATTAGGTATTTGATCGCAATTTTCAGCATAATTAGGGTTTCGTTCTGTTCATAATTAATACCAGCCCTGGGGTACTTGTCCGGGTAACTTACTTTTATGAATTAATTTATCTTTGGGATTGGTTATGCTTCAGCTAGATTTTATTTGTGGGGTCGATTTCTTATGAAGCCCCGAGATTTTGCTGTGCTCCCTAGATCTCTACCCTTCTTCCTTCATCTTTGTTTGCCTCGTTGCTTGCCCACTCCTTTAACCTGTTCTTCCAAAATCCCCGATCCCTATTGTTACTTACCTGTGACCTTCTTGTCTTCTCTTTATTGATGTTACTGCTATCCCTTCACCTCTACCTCCATCAACGATAATTCACCCTTACCGGCTATGGAACTTTTTTCTTCCAGGCCACTCAACCCCCACAACCATCTCCTTACTCATCTGCTCCTGCTCCCTCCTCTCTCTGCTTCCCTTGTTGCTGCTAGTGGAGACAGCAGTCCCTTTGGGGCACTGCCGCTTCTGATCATTCCATCCCATTCTTCCTCTCCTCTAGAATGTCCTGTGGCTGTGCTAGTATAAGCAGCACTTTAACTTCAAAGCTAATGCTGACCAGTGACCAGTGCCCCTGGCTCTAGGAGTAGGATAGATCCAGAGAGAGGTTTGGTGGAGGGCCAGCTATTTGCCGTAGTACCATGATTGGCCAGTGTGAGGGGACTGGAAGTTCTTTGAGGATGGGATCTTTAGTAGTCTTCCTTTTTGTTAACAAACTTAAAAAGAAATGTTTAGTAAATCATAATTAAAGCATGCACATCAGCACCTTAACAGATGATGTCAATTGGAACTTGATGCCAGAACAGCTCTAATTAATCTATCAACGGTCGAGGCGCTCCTTGGAATGTTTGAAACCCTCGTGATAAGCTATAATTCTTGCTCAAGATAGTGGTTGTTGTAGTTTACCCTCTATTGAAATGGTAATTATGACAATCACCCTTGACATAAATTTGTTTAAGCACCCATCCCAATTTCACTTACATGTGTGGCGGATGCAAGTTTTAGTAAACATGTTTAATAGGGAGTACGACTTCACCGCACTCCAATTGAATGATTCTAAATTTAGACAGTTGGCAGTCAACAGTCATGGTCTTATTACATGGATTTCTGCCCTTGGAATGCTGTTGTAAGTACAAGCTTCATGCGTCTACAATATGCTATATGTTTCGTATATTAACTCAGAATAGAATCTGTCTTCAGGCTGCTATATGCATTTGATCATTCTCCAATGTTTATTTTATTATAAAATTATTTTTACAATGCTAATGACTTACCATTCATCTCAATTTGACAGGAAATTCGCCCCACAGAAACTCAAGTCCTAGTTGCTGTCCTGGAGCAAGATCTTACAACAGCGGCAGAACTAGTATCCAAGATGTGGGAAGCCAGGATACCTGCTGAATTCAGCATCCATAAGAAGCCAATGAAACACATTGAGCGTGCTGTAGGCAGTGGCATCCCCTGGGCTGTCTTTATTGGTGAAATGGAGAGAAAAAAGGGCATTGTGAAGTTGAAAGACATCAAAGCCAACTTGGAGGAGGAAGTCGAGAAAGAAAAGATTGTTGAGGTTCTTACCCAGCGGTTAAATTTGACATCTCCTTCGCTCGATGGGTGATATGTTATCGCATAATGAAATTGGACTGACCATCAATTTTGATATTTATCTTCAGTTTCTGGGAGCTGGTGCTTTGCCAGGTAGTGCTAAGGGCACTCGAAAAATGTTTGACGTCATTTATACTCGAGTTAGGCTTGTATTTAGATACCCACTTTTAACTCATTTTTTGAGCCAAATTGTCAGCATCGTCAAAGCTGTATACTGTATCTCTGGGGGAAATGAAGGTCGTCCCAGGCCTAATCAACGGACAATGTAATCAAAGAATGTTTGTTTCAGGATGAATTTTGTTGTTATCGAGAAGGATGACTTACAAAATGGGTATGTGTTGGGTTTATTCATTTTTCTTTTTTAAAAAGGGTGTTGCAGTCTGGTTGTGTTTATTGATGCGGAATGAAATAAGAGCACGGTGGAGCTGGAAATTCTTAAAGCCATTGTGTAGGAGGATGCTGAGGATACAAGGTAATTTAGGGGCTACGAAGCCATAAATTTTCATCCTCGTGGCTTAATTAAGTTTGATGACCTATAAATATCATCCATTTTTATATTTCCTTTTCTAGGAACGCAATTTACATAGCGCTGAGAAGAGCTCCTCTACCTCGAATTTCCTTTCTACCAATTTTTTAAATATAAAATATAATAATGATTTAGATTTTAAGTTGACTATATATTACGTAATTTTAGGCATTTCGATTCTAATTTATTGACAATACACGAGTAGTTAGCATCACATTTTAATACTATTACCACACAACTGAACTTACGAATCGAAGTAGTAATGACTTCTTGTTGGACTACCTGTTTTTTTACTTGTTGTCAACTCAAGCTTAAGTTGTGATAGTGGTACCCAGAATCAACTATGCATGTACTTATATTTAGCATAAGTCTGCAAATGTAATTTAATCATCCATTCTGGAATGTTCTAAAGCATATTATCTATAACATGATATGTTATGCGTCTTTGTCAAAAGTTCTATAATGATTCTCGCGGGACAGCACAGACTCATCTAGACCTGGATACTTAAACACAAGCGAAGTTGATGTTCTTTTATTCGTTTTGTGGCAAAATCAAAGATGTCATCTGTTGCATTCTGGGGTTTGTAAGTACTCTCAATTGTTATATAGTATCGCGAACATGAAAAATAGAGTCTAGGATCTCCACAACCTGCTAGAAGTCACTAATGACCCCATAAATCAATAGGAACCTCCTCTCCCTATTTTCTCGTAACTTAAACTAAACTTGGGAATGACTTCCACTCAAAGTGGATGTCACTTACAATAATGATATGCATACAACATTTTGAGTAAATATCATCCATGGAATGTCATTAGGTGTGATGGAATAGTTGTCCATACACTCAAACAACTAGACTTCGCCGTTGCTGTTTATTTTAGAACACATTTGGAATGATGGTCAAACATGCCAAATGTGTCAAAAAACTAAACCCCCAAATAAAATGAAGCGTGCCCAGTTTTTATTGTACTTGTCAAAAACATCATTAAGCCCCCGACTTCTACCCGTATAACCAATGAGGCTATATACTTCCATTTTTGTATAAGCAAATAACTTGTTATCGTATAGTTGCAAAAATGTTCCTTTTTCCCTTTCAATATACCACATGAGACTTCATATACCCCACTTATATATCCCATAGATCATACATGGACTTGAGAGAGAATTACATTTACATATGCATGCACCATAAATAACAAGTGGAAGAAAAGATTTTGTTGGAGAGAAAGAGTTCTGCCCTGTAATAAAGATGATATAGTTGAGAGAGACCAAAGAGAATAAGTTGTCAGTAACAAAGTTTCTATACAACAATTTTTGCATGCGATATCAGAACAGGTCAGGTAGAAGTGACTAACCCAATCGATAAGGTCCAAGAAATTTGACATGGTATAGCAACCTTATAGGGAATCTTACAACCAAATTTATAGAAATGTCTTTAGTCATACCACATTCATAGATTTGTATCATTTCTAGTAGAAGTCTTACTTTATTGTACAACTAGAAAAGATTAGCCAATAAATTGTGACACACCACTCTCATTTTCTTAAAAGAAATTCCAACTCATTCTCTAATCTCTATACATCACTAATTAAACTTGATAGTATCATTGTTAATGAAACTTGATAGATTTATGAATAATAGTGACTACATATCAAGTAAGTATTTTCCCTTAACATCTAATAATTTTATTAACATATATCTTATATATAAGAGAAATAGTTCTAGTTGTATGCATAAGGTACCTATTTTTTTTTAACTTTTATTAATTCCATATAGATTGAATATGTCTAGAGATAACATCATAAAATCACTTTAACTATTAAGTACTACATGATACATAAAAAAGCACAAAGGAAGTCCACATGAATAGAAAATTGTAAAGAAGAAAACGACGGGGGAAACCCACGACACACTCTCATGGGCAGACACTTTTTATATGTACAAGAGACCTTATAAAATTTACACATAATCCCCTGACCTTTTCTAACACTTACAAGTAGGTCCCTACACATACATATTCACACTACCCTCAAGTTGGAGTGTATATATCACATGTTCCCAACTTGTTATATAAGTATTTGTCTCAAAACCATTTAGGGACTTTGTAAACGAATCAACCAACTGGTCTTGCAAGTTGATGAGTGACAATTGAATCAACTTTTGTTGAATCTTTTCTCACAGAAAATGACAATCAACTTCATTATGTTTGGTTCTCTCATGACAAGCATGATTTTGGGCAATGTGGATGGTAGCCTAATTGTCACATTTCAAGTCCATGGGATCTTCTTGCATGAACTCAAGCTCCTCTAACAAGTGTCGAATCCATAACACCTCACATATAGCTAGGGACATAACTCTATACTCTGATTCTGCACTGGGCCTTGCCACTACAATTTGCTAGATCCATCACAATCCGCATATGAAAAACCCTGCACTTGCAAATGTCCATGATTTTAATAAAGAAGACCCTTGCCAGGAGGCTTCTTGAGATACCTTAGAATTTGCATAACAATCTCCATATGACCTTCGCATGGTTTATCAATGAACAGACTAATAACACTAGTCACAAAGACAATGCAGGTCGAGTAACAGTTAGATTTATCAACTTTGCAACATGCCACTCATACCTCCAAGGATCATCAAGTAACTCTCCCTGCTCATGGATAATTTGACTTTAGGATCCATTGGAGTATCAATAGGTCCAACCCCAAGTATCTCTATCTCAGTGAGAAGATCTAAGACATATTTCCTATATGAAATTGCAATCCCAAACTTAGACTTGGCAACTTCAATCCCCAAAAAATATTTAAGATTTCCCAAGTCCTTTGTCTGAAATTGGCCATGTAGAAAGAGATTCAATTGTGAAATGCCATGCTTGTCATCCCCAATAATCACAATATCATTGACATATACCACCAAGAAAATGCTCCCAGAACTATGTCTTCTATAGAAGACTGAATCATCCATGGTACATCTATGAGGTCCAAATTTACAAAGGGCACTTCTAACTCTGCCAAACCAGGCACAAGGTGACTACTTAAGACCATAAAGAGACATGTGAATATGACATACTAGATCTGAATCCCATTGAACAAAAAATTGGGGTGGTTGCTTGATATTAACCTCCTCATTCACAACGCCATGCAGGACTGCATTTTTGATATCAAATTGGTGTAGAGGCAAAGAGCGAATGCAACCAGAGATAAGAAAATGCAAATGTATGCTATCTTTGCCACATGAGAGAAGGTCTTTGATTAATCCTCTTCATAAACCTAAATGTAGCCTTTGGAAACCAAACATACATTGATTCAATCAACACAACCACATACACCCACTTTGACAGTGTAAACCCAACAACATCTAGCAACATGCTTGCCATGTGGACATGAAACAAGGGACCACATCTTGTTAAGATGAAGAGCTCACATCTCCTCCTTCATAGCATGATGCCAACCTGGGTGATCAAGTGCTACTGAAACAAATGAAGGTATAGAGACAGAGGATATAGAAGAAATAAAGGCATAATATGAAGGTGAAATATGGCTATATGAAACAAAGTTAGAAATGGAATGTTGAATGTTTTTAAGAGTGTACGATCTAACATGTTTACTTAAAGCAATAGGAAGATTCTACTATACGGGTGGAGAAGGAACTATATCTACCCAGCCTTATGAAAAGGAAAAATTGAGAGAAGGAGATGAACTAGCATGCATCTCTACTCCACCTGCATTGGTATCAGAATCAGTCTGTCCAGCTGCACCTATACGAAAAGTATACACATGAGTGACTGATGTCCTAGTGGAACTAGGTGGGACAACATCTTGTGACAACCACTACCATGAGACAAAGGAACAACATCTTAAACAATAGTTGGAAGAGGTAAGAGATCCTTTAAAATGATTGGTGTCACTAAAGCACTATCATCATAGAAGGGTGCGTGTTCAAAAAAGGTGAAATCTGTAGACACAAAGAAGTGACGTAAAGTAGGACTAAAACACTTATACCCCATTTTTACTCTAGAGTAACCTAAGAAGACACACTTGGTGACCTTAGGACCCAACTTGTCCACTCCAGTACTAAGGTAGTAGGCAAAGCAAACACAACCAAACACCTTGGGTGGAACATCGTACAATGGATTCATTGGATGAAGAATTGAACATGCATGTGATTATGAATGTCAGATGTCCATATGTAATTAATGAGATAAGTAGCGGTAAGAGCAACATCAACCCATAATTTTGTAGGTACATGCAAGTGAAGAAGAAGAGTGCGGGCGATCTCAACAATATGGTGAATCTTTCTTCCAGCCACTCCATTCTATTGTGGTGTATATGGGTACGATGGTGGCATGGGTGGTAGTAAAATGAGTAAAGTCATGATTGAAGTATTCTTTAGCACTATTAGATCGAAGGGTACACACTTTCTTCTTAAATTGAGTTTCCAATTCAACAAAGAAAGATTTGAATATAGATAAGAGTTCAGACCTTTCTTTCATCAAATAAAGTCATGTAGCACATGAATAATAATTTATAAAGATAACAAAATACTTATAGATAAGATTGGAAGTAAAATGACTCAGTACCCAAATGTATGAAAGGATTGATTCAAAAGTGACCTTTGTTCTTTGACTCTCTTTGGACATAAAGATAAACAATGTATGTTTCCCTAACTGACATGGCTCATAGTGCAAACTTTCCAAGTTGGACAAATTGAAAACCAAGACCTTGAGCTTATCTAAAGAAGCATGACCAAGGCGACTATGCGCCACAAAAAGAGAAGCTGTGACACATTCTATAAGAGACTTTGCAAGTAGTAGAGACCGACCAATTCATACCCTTCATCAATTGTCTCCCGCATCTTCAAATCCTGCATCAAACAAGCATCGAGTAAGAACATAACAGAAGCTTGAAGAGCATGAGTTAATCTACAAATTGATAATAAATTAAAGGAAAATGAGGAATAAGATAGGTATATGGAAGGGACATTTATGGAGTTTGTGAGACCATCCTAATTCCCTTTATGGAGGTGATACAACCATATGCAAGGGTGACACTGGGCATGTTAGGCTTACAGGTATAGGTGGTGAAAATATCTAACACCTAGGTGATGTGGCCAGTGGCACTTGGATCGAGAACCCACTCAAACTTGGATGTTGCTGCCTTGGAAATCTGAGAGAGGCATGCTGAAGTAGAAACTTTGGAAACAAGATAGGAAACGAAAGACATATAATGTTGTGAAGCTCGAATGCACATTTTTGAGTACTCTTCTTCAGATAATATCACCTGATAAGTTGCATTTTTCTTCTTTGACCTTATTCTGAATCAGAATCTGACTATTTGCACATATTGTAATGATATGAGAAAGACAAAAACAATGTTTGACTCTAGTGGATTATGGATACACTCAAGTCCAGTGGAATTGTAAGACCACTTGTACTGGTTGTTGTGAAGACGAACAACAATTTGTATGAGAAAGATCACTTGTGGGTTGAGGCATGCTTTAGTAGAAACTACTTGACTTTGGCAACAACAACATACTATAATAAGACCAAATATGACTTTAAATAGTAATAATAATTTGGAATGGATAATATATATGTACTTAGTGCCGACCAAAAAATATACATGTAGTTAGTATAGTAATAGTAGAACGAAACCGCTATGCTACAATACTTTATGATGACAAATTGGGATATGAAGACCCACTGCCTCCCTCATTGTTTTCCTTATTCCCTTGACCTTCTAGGGAAATGAATTTAAATTAGGAACATCCCCTTTAGACTAGATTTAAGGGGAAAAACAACCCCTCCTACTATCTTTATTGAAGCCGAAAATAGCTACAATAAAAGCTATTGACAACAACTTGATACAAGACTAACATGGAGAAGAAATGGTGGCATAGACCCTAAGGACTGTATGGAATCTAGGATCGAGAGGAAAGATGCCTTAGAAGGGCAAGACCCAACTCCGCCCGGACAGAGGCAACAACCACTATTATGACCATCACACTACACACAAACATAAAAGGAATAAGCTGGTGCTGTTCCAAAATGACCATAGACCTCCATATTGTGATGACCAATCACTATAACTTCTTTGGAGAGATTGATGGATCATGTAGGGTTTTTCCTTATTTTGATACCATGTAAAGAAGAAAACAATGGGAGAAACCCACTACACACTCTCACAGTTAGGGTGCTTGTTTATATATTCAAGAGACATTACAAACGGTTCACGTGAGCCTTAGACATTTTTTAACATTTACAAGTAGGTCGCTACACATACATATTAAAATAACTACAAAGACACGACTACACACTACCTCCATATACATAAATTCATATATCAATGCAAAAGAAAACTCTAAGATCCCTCCTACTTAACAATATCATGCCCCCTTAGGTTTTGCTAACTCATTCCCTAAATGTTCTAAATATTTGATTACTAGCTCACTAATAAACAAAGCTCATAACTAGATTAAAGAAACCCATGTGATAAAATAATTTTAAAAATTAAATAAATTTGATATGAAGAAAATGATTTCAATGACTTTGGAAACTTCCATTCTCTTTCAAATTCTCTAACATGTAAAAAAATTGGAAACTACTGACAACCATCTTAATTGTGACAACTAGTTCAAATGCTAGCTATTGAAAATTGTAGGTTAATTATTTGTTAATGTAACTGTTATTTTCTACTCAACTATATTCTTTATTATATCTGGACCCACTTTATAGTAATTACAAAGTGTAAGTCACGAAGCCTTCAACTTCTAGTGACTTGACATGTAACTCTTACGTCTTACCCAAATATTTAAATGTTTGCTTTCCCGGCATTTGTGTCACGATTTTTCCCTAGCGAGGAGCCCTGTCCCCTCAGATTTCTCACGCACGAGGCCCCCAGGACGTGACCGTCAAGCGAAAATTAGCGTTTTGGCACGCTGGATGACAACATCCAGCCGTTTTCAATTTTAGCATTAACACTGTAGTGCAGCATTACATCTAATTTTCCAATCCTGCTAACAAAACTTGGTATTTTAGTTGCAGGATCACCAAGTACAATCCAATCCTGCAGAATACCGCTAATCAAATAGACACACAATGATATTTACGATCCTAATAGAAATAAAACTAAGATTTGGATAATCAAGCCAAACAACTAGTGGATGTACAACACAAAATTTTTAGCTATTGCTGATGTAAATGATGAAATCTTCGCTAACTTTAACAGTCTCAGTTGAGCTCTCTTCTCAAAAAGATATGACAATTGATTTTTGGGATTTCGGCAATCGGCTGCTAATTTAGGCTTACGTGCACGTGGAGTGTCAGTTAGGGTGTTATTTTTACCCTCTTTTGATTTCATACCACCTAACCATCGTTGCCGGATTGGACTCATACTAGGCTAGCATGATATGTGGGATGTTTGCCATATTTTATTGGGTAAAGTGAGAAAAGGATAAAAGATTTTTTTTGCACAACACAAGAGAGTCAACTAGAAAGTTAAGTTAACAAGATTCCATTCATTATTTTACAAAATTTTCACTAAAAATTGATTGTATATGCACTAAGGGTTTGGAAAGAGTATTCCATATTCTAAATAGTGGTGTAGATTTGGTTTGTTTGCTAAAATTTTAGACCTTTACATGTATTTAGCAATCAAAGATGTGAAAAAGGAGAGTTCAGGCTACAATTACAAACTAAGATCATGTATATGGGGAATTTCATTTTCCAATTGATTCATGCATGCTCTTTACTTATTCTTTCATATGGCTAAAAGAAATACAAGATACAAGACGGTTCAAGCATACAAGGTACAAGAGTTCATTTCATTGCAATAGCCTCATTTCATATTATACTTGCCATGGGGGAAATACAGGATATGAAACGTGATGAATTAAAAGACTGACAAGACTAACAAAAGCAAATGAAAGCAAATGAACTACATTACGGGTCAGTTGCAACTAACATTTGTAGAACGGACTTCGCTGAATGCTGTTGTCAGAAGTGATATACTTGGCAAGAAGTCAAAAAAGACCATGTTGATTATTGATAACATGGCCGCACTGCAAGAAGGTATGGAATATGAGAGAAGTAATAGAGGCTCTATAAAGAAATCTAACTCTGAAGGATTCTCTATCGAGGCAAATTCTCTAGAGAACAACACTACACAAATTCAAAATATTTCTCTGGATGTCAAATAATTGAAAGATATTAGAGGAAAGGGCAAGGTCAAGACTGAGAAAGTTATGAAATGTGTCACCTACAGTGAAGGAGGGCATGAAGTAGATAAATGTATCTACACTCAGTCGAAGGATGATGACGAAAGTTAAGATGCAGAAGAAACTGAGAACATCTCTTATGTAAAATTTAAAAGACCATATCGCCATGGTTTTAATTATGGAAACAAAGACACAGTTGAGAATTCTCATCAATTGGCCAATTCGTCCAAGCCATCTCCAGGATTTGGAAAAGGAGGTGGACATACTCCGTATACTAAAACTACAACTTACCAGCAAAAATAGAAACAATTTCCAAGGTCAAGGACAAGTCAAGGGCAATATCAAAACAAGAACACAAAAGAAACCAAGATCAAGACCAAACCAAGAACAACAACTAGTCGAAAAAGATATCTTAATATTTTATTTTGCTAAGAGACAAGTCTTTGTGAATGATCATCTCACTCAAAGTTCCATCACTGACTCAATTGTTTTAACCACGATGCAAACCCTATCGGATGACATGTAGATGCATAAAAAACAAATTGATTAGCAAATTGCACAACTTTCTGAACTCATAAAGAATCCCCAAGGAAAAATTCCCTCCAATACTGAGACTTTGAATATGGCTACTCTTTACTCAGGAAAAGTCGTGGAAAGGCAACATGAAGAAACTTATCAAGAAGGAGAAACCACCACCAAGACATAACCTGAAACCACTATAGTAGAGGAGGAATCTAATAAGGAAGAGTCCACAAAGAAGGACAAGGGAAAAGGAAAAGATTAGGAGAAGAAAAGTGCAAAGACTAAGTAGCCATATCATGTTGAAGAAATCTTTACACAAAGAGACCCCTACTCCCCAAGAGTTCCCTTCCCTTATAAAATAATAAAAGAACATGTTAAGAAAGATACGAGAAGTTCATAAAGGTTGTGAAAAAATTACACTTGGACATCCTTTCCTTGACTCTATTGAGGAAATGCCCACATATGTAAAGTTATTCAAGGATCTTATTACAAAAAAAAAGAAGAGGAGATCATATAGAAATGGTGCAACTTGCCAAGTTTTCAAGTCCCTTTGTCCAGGCTGAATTGCCTACAAAGAAGAAGGATCCTGCAAAATTTCTATCCCCTTCAATGTCAGAGATAACGTGGAAAGAAAAGGGTTAGAAAATCTAGGGGTAAGCATAAGTCTAATGCCTCTTTCCTTAGCCCAAAGGTTTGGACTAACAAACATGGTAAAGATTGGAATAAGGATCGAGTTGGCTAACCACACTTTTACAAAGCTAGTGGGGATATTGGAAAATGTAATGATTTTATTAGGAAAATTCTTTATACCTTGTGACATAGTGATGATTGACACCATTGAGGACCCACATGCTCAATGATCTTTGGAAGACCCTTCCTTGCCATAGGTAGGGCCCCAATCGACGTGGAAGATAGAATTATTACTCTTCATGTCAAAAATGACCATATCAATTTCCATGTCCAGGATGCTATGAGACGACCTTCTCTATTCGAGTCAGTCTATTTCATTGATAGTTACACCTTGTATTGTGAAAAGGTTCAAGAGGACAATGCCATTGTCGAACCGATCATGTGAGCTTTGAACAACCCATACCTTAGTACAGAAGATCCTAAAGAAGTAGAGATTTTGGAGTATCTCAACCAACCGGAGGAAGGTTTCAATGATGAAGAAGGTACTGTGCAAACAGAAAAGTATGCCTCACTAGAGAAAATGATAGAGGAAAAAGCTACACCAAAAGCAGAGACTGAATTAAAGCAATTACCTGAAGGTTTTAAAATATGAGTTTCTGGGTGATGATGAAAGGAATCCCATTATTATAAACTCCACTTTAATAGAAGACTAAAAGGAGAAGCTAACAAACAAACTCAAGGAACACATGAAAGCCATATGATATTCAGTAGAGGATATCAAGGGTTTGAGCTAGCCCTATGCATGCATCACATAAACCTGGAAGACACTATCAAACCTTTAGCTCTACCACTAAGGAATCTAAATCAGATGCTCAAAGAGGTTGTTAAGAAGGAGGTAATCAAGTTGCGATATGCTGGAATCATATACCCTATAAGTGATAGCAATTGGGTTAGCCCAATTCATGTTGTACCCAAGAAAGGGGGAATAACTGTTACAGGGGGAAAATGGAGATGAAATGGCAACACAAACCCATGCTAGGTTGGCGTATGTGCACATATTATCGGAAATTAAATGTAGCTATGAGGAAAGACTATTTCCCTTTTCCCTTTATTAGCAAGGTATTGGAAATACTGGTGCATCATTCATACTTTTATTTCTTATATGGATATTCAAGGTTTTACCAAGTGCCAATTCACCTAGACGATGAGGAAAAAACTACCTTCACCTACATCAATGACACCTATGCTTTTTGAATAATGTCATTTGGATTGTGTAATCCACCTTACCACTTTCCATAGATGCAAGAGTTCCATGTTCTCAGATTTCTTAGAAGATATAATGGAGGTCTTTATGGATGATTTTTCTATTTATGGCACAAATTTTGATCAACGCCTCAAAAATCTGTCTTTAGTTCTACAACACTATGAGGAGAAACATCTAGACCTAAATTGGGAGAAATGCCACTTCATGGTATGAGATGGAATCGTTCTAGGACATAAGATTTTTGAGAAAGGGATAGAGGTTGATATGAGAAAAATAGAATTTGTATCAAACTCCCACCTCCAAAGTCTATGATGGGAGTATGAAGCTTTCTTGGTCATGCTGGATATTATAGGAGGTTTATTAAAGACTTCTCGAAAATCGCCAAGACTTTGTCAAATATTTTGGTGAATGATGTAGAGTTCAACTTACAGATAAGTGCCTCGATGCCTTCAACACTCTAAAAAATGCTTTAACAACAACCCCAATCCTACAACCCCCATATCGGGAACTCCCTTTTGAATTCATGTGTGACACCAATGATTATGCCATTGGAGTTGTTCTTGGATAAAGGAAGGATAAGAAATATCATACAATCTATTACGTCAGTCAAACTCTCAATGAAACCCAAGTCAACTACACTACTACAAAAAAGGAGATGCTGCCAATAGTGTTTGCTTTTGACAAATTCAGGTCTTAGTTGATAGGATTGAAAGTGAAAGTGTATACACACCATGGGGCAATTAAGTTGATGCAAAAGAAAGATACAAAGCCCAAATTTCTAAGGTGGGATTTACTATAGCAAAAGTTTGATCATGAGATCATCGATAAGAAAGGAATAGAGAATGTGGTTGCAAACCACCTTTCAAGGATTGGGATTGCGAAGAAAGATCCACTACCTATTAATGACAATTATGTTGATGAAGCTGTAATGATGGCGAAGTCTGTGGAGCCAAACTTACCATGGTTCACTGATATTTGCAACTACCTAGACTATAGGCAACTGCCACCAGATATTACCTATAATAAGATGAAGAAGATGTTTGCTGATTGAAGAACTACTACTAGGAATCCCCCCTCCTATTTAAAAGATGCTCTGACAACCTGTATCATCATTGCGTTCCAAAAGAGGAAGTACCTTGAATCCTTGAGGAGTGCCATTTTCACCCTACGGGGGACACCATGGAGGACAAAGGAACGCAACTAAAGTCTTGCAATCATGATTTTATTGGCAGACCCTCTTTAAGGATGCTATGGATTTTGTCAAACCCTATAAAGAATGTCAGCTCAATGGAAACATCATCAAGAGGAATGAGATGCCGATGGTAGATTGGGTACAAGTGGAAATTTTGATGTCTGGGGAGTAGACTACATGGGACCTTTCCCCTCCTCCAAAGGCAACAATTACATCCTTGTCGTTGTTGTCTATGTTTCCATGTGGGTGGAAGTTGTTGCCACCCCCTCTTATGACTCCAAGGATATTGTGAAGTTGTTTGAGAAAACTATTTATTCCTAGATTTGGGGTCCCACACACCATCATTAGTGAAGGGGGATCCCACTTTGGGGAAGACAGTTTGAAGAACTACTAAAGAAATATGGAGTTAAACATAAGGTTGCAACACCTTGCCACCCACGTACGTTAGAGCAAGTAGAAGTACCCAATCGACAGATTAACCAAATTCTAGAGAAAACTGATAGAAGAACCCACAAAGACTGGTCCATGAAGGTTGATGATGCTCTATGGGCCTACATAATCACTTATAAGACACCGATAGGGACAACTCCCTACCGGCTTATCTATGGAAGTTGTGTCATTTGTTGGTAAAACTAAAACATAAGTCCTCTGGGCCATCAAGTTTCTAAATATGGATCTTGATATGGTAGGGAAGAAGTGGTATCTACAAGTACAATAGCTTGAAGAGATAAGGTTACTCACTTATGAAAATTCTTGTATCTACAAGAAGAGAACAAAGGTGTGGCATGATGCCCACATAAAGAACAAATATGTGTCAAAAGGAGACAAAGACTTGTTGTTTAACTCAAGGATCAGATTATTCCCAGGAAATCTTAGGGCCATATGGTCTATCCCATTCACTATAGCCAAGATTTACCCATCTAGGGAATTGGAAATTACTAATAAAAATATTGGTACTTTTAAAGTGAACGAACATAGGGTAAAAATATATTATGAGGATGAAGCTTTCATAAGGAGATTGAAATTGAATCTAGAGGATCCACAACTAGAACCAACAGAGGATCCGTGAGAAGCAATATTAGAGAGTCAAGCTAAAGACTATAAATAGCACTTCTTGGGAGGCAACCCAAGGATTTCCTACTTCTTTTTAAATCTTGCAAACTTTCTCTTTCATTAAAATCTAGATTGTGTATATGTATCCTATAGTCTTAATACCCAATTGCTCTGTCCCAAGTAGTAAGAGTTGGAAAATTTGGCTTTTCTTTTACATCTTTACACCCTTAGTTAATTTGAACGCACAAAGAATAGAATATTATTATTTTAGTAATTTTCATTTTTAAAACACCCCTTGTATCCTCACTACACCACTTGTAGCGACTTCTACTAAACTCTTGCCTTAATCAACTTTGGTTCATGAGGATTGCGACCACTACAAAAGTAGCGACCGTTATCACACTTCTATCATTTTGACTGCCATGATTCCTTAAATGCTTTGCGACCACAACACTTTATTTAGTTGTAGCGATTGGCGAGGGACCTTTACCAAAGGTATAGGAGTTAAATATGAAAACCCTAACCTTCACCTTCTCTCTCTCTATTGTGACCACCTCACACAAATCCTTCTAGAGAAGCTCTAGTGACCAAGAGTGGCGACCGAAGCTGTGTTGAAGAAGAAAGTTGGATGACGAAAAGAGGGGAACTGCCACTACAACAGACGATCAAGTTCCCTATGCTCAAGTCATCCCACTCTTCTCATTTCTCATATCACCTATGACCTTTAGAAGGTATGCATCTAACCCTAGTTCTTCTTGTCCCTGTGTTGGATTGATGTACCTCCGTCTATGTTTTCTGTTCGACTCATCTTCATTGATTCCTTATTCACCTTTTCTTCTCATACCTTTGTTCTTTTGAATTTGGAGATGTACTAAGGTTTCTTCCACCCTTTCACCTTTTGTTTGATCGCAAGAGTTGGTGTGACCACTACACACTTACCTTTAGTTGTGACCTTGAGTCTGCTTCGATCGCTATAGGAGATTGTGGCGTTGTGGTCACTACACCTTCACTAAGGTAGTTTAATATATTTGATTCCCTATGTTGCGAGTGCTATGTAGAGGTCGTTCCCTATGTTGCGAGTGCTATGTAGAGGTCGTTACACGTTTACCTCTTGTTTTAACCGATATGAGGCTCCACCAATTCCTCTCAATCGGTCGCTGATTTTAGGTTCATCTCACTTTTCTCTTCCCTTCGAGTTTGACATTTCGATCATAGCTGTTGTTGTGATGTTGTGATCCCTACATAATAATGACATTAATCAAGGCAATGGATCTGTATTGACTGCTACACTTGACACATGTAGTGGATGCTACACCTTATCCTGGTTTCAATCGATTCTAACCACACATGTAGTAACCGCTACATCTGACACCCATTTTGACTGCTACAGTTGATGGACACTTGTAGCGACTGCTACTGCTACATGTCAACTAGGATTGCTTCTGTCTCTATGCTCTAACCTTCTATTTCGATCGACTTCAACCACTACAAGTAATGATCTATTGTAAAAAGTCACTTACTTCATATCTGAATGTTACTATTATCAATTACCACTTTAAAGAATATACCATTAAATACCTAGTAATTACACCCTACTATTAATACATGATGTCGTACTCAAACTCTAACCCCCTGGACAAGTAGTTGACATCCCTTGTAGCAATTCAATGGACCATCGAAGCAATCGACAAAGGCACTAAATGATGACCCTTAAATGTCACAACAGAAGAGGATTTGCTTGCTACTACTCAAGGAACAATATGAAACAATCCTTAGATATGAGCCACTAAAGGATACAGAAGCATCCCAAGGTACAAAAGAGATAGAATCATCTGAATATGTGCCATCAGAGAAGGAATCTAAAGAAAATAAGAAATGAAAGGTGGAAGCGCCAGATGTCCAAAAAACCAAGAAGGAAGGTGACATTATAGGTTGAGTCAAAGGCTCTGAGACATGAAGCAGAATTGACAACAAGCATGGCACATGGCCCTGATGTAGTAGGGGAGAACAGAATAATGACACCTGTTGAGCATCTGGAAACATTCATACCCATAGACAAGGTGCACCGGTCTAACTAAGAGATGATCAAGAGGACGAAAGTATTCAATCCAACAAGGTACATTGACATCCAAGACTTCAAAAAATTGGGTATGTATGAATGGGTGGTGTGATTCCTAGATGGAGCAGATCTGTGCACCCCATGCATGACCAAGTCTTCTCATTAACAGAATTGATGGCCGAGTTATGCCCTCACTTGACAAGATACCATTGAGTGATAGTGAAAAGAAGGAGGCTGGAGGAGAGTTCAAACTCCCAGTATGGATGGGGGGAAAGACTACTACATCATAGAGGTCATTCTGAATAAGATCTTCACTAAATCTAAAGAAAAAGCTAAAGCTTGCACAACAGTGCCTGGTGATGGGGATATTGTAGGATACAGTAGCCACAAGATGTGGGAGCAGTTGACTGGAGAACCTATACACTACCCAGGGAAGTTAAAGGTAACTCTAATCACTTCACGTTTCATAAGAGTGATTCAGAAGATCACAACAAACTCAATCTTTGCATGACCCAAGATTGTAGGAGTATCCATGGGAGACCCGTTTCTAATATGGTCAATGTTGAAAAAGAGACTAGTCAACACTGGATAGCTGCTAATCAACAGGATGTTAGCCGTGGTAGGACCAGAAGCTAGGAAGACTAGAGACTTTTGTATGGGAGGCCAAACAACACTCATTGTGTCATACTTCTTTGATATAGAGCAATTAAGAAGTTACTAACCTACCAAAGGATACATGAAGATCGACATGAAACCCTTGATAACCGCTGGCATACTGGCACAGAAAGGTGAGAAACTATTCTACAAGCAATCCCATTCCAAACTACTACTTCCTCTCCCATAGATGGCATACTACAACACCAAAAAATTGTGACCCATCATGTATGAAATTGAGAAAATGTACTCCAATACTATTTGGTGAACAATGGACCCCAAATGACCTGCTGAAGTCCAACCAAAAGAACCAGAAGTTCAAAGACAACATAAGAACACCTAGAAAAGAGAAAGAAACTAGAAATAAGATATCGCAAAGCCCTGTTAGAAATAGTGAAGCCAGCGACCCTGATTCCCCAAGCTTAATAGATCGAGGAAGAAGCTATAAAACAAACATCTAAAGCTCATCAAGCAACCCAACATAGGGATGAAGGACTACACGTTGCCTCTCCATCTTATCCTCCAATCCCCCAGATAGTACCTGAAGCACCCATTGCAACACCAGGTGACCAGAAGGACATCTCTACAACCATCAGGGAACAAACAAAAGTGATAGAGGAAGATCATGTGATACCTTCTGAAGAAGACATGCAACCAAGCCTGCCCCCTATGACAATTGAAGCGACACCATAGATGCTAGCTATAAGGATGGAAGTATCACCTGAGCCTTCATGCATTGAATAAGAAATAGGCACAGTGCAAGAAGGCATACCAGAAGAACATACACAACCAACCTAGAAAAACAACAAACCAGTCCTCCATACCAAGGTGGGCTAGGTGTTTTCAGGTTGACTATATGTTTCTCGTGTCAGATGACTGTAATGTCTCTATGGTGTCTCTCATACTGACCATGAGGTGGTGGTGAGATCATGGATTCTGGCTCTTACATAGATCTTGTATGGCACTAATTTTGGCTTAGCAATGGTCAGTTGGATTTGGGTAGTATGACTCAAATCCTCATGGCATAATAAAAGGCATAACACAACCGTGTAGTATATCAACTTAGGGTTAAGTACGACTCATCTTGGGTGACGAATTTCTCTATTTCTTAAATTGTTTAGTAAGTAATGGTTATATATGTTCTTCATATTTCTTCTAAAAGTATATAATGTTCTACTGGTAAGTTGTAGTTGCTTAATTTGCTTAATATGGTCTATCAATATTACTTATTCATTTAGTTGAATATGCTCATCCTATAATAATGTTACTTTCCTGCTATATATCTACCCATTTTTACAATAGTTGGTGGCCGAGTGTAACATACCCGAATCTAGAAATATAGATAAACTATGCTCTCTTCTAGGACTCAATCTGGTTATGCTAGTATATAATATCTTTTCCCTTATGTAAAAAATATTTAGATAAAGTGGAGTATCTAAAATAATGAACCTATGAATATCCTTTATAGATGTACCAACGAGATACATTTAATAATGAGGTTTAGTACACAATTATACTAATTGTTTAACTCTAGATTGACTCTCTAGGTTATTCTATAAAAAGATGAATGAAATTTCATACTTATGCGATATTGGGTCACAATTCAATAATTATGAATGCTAAATGCCCTAAATGTATGTTCAATCATATAAGTGATTAAATATTATAGCAAATAGTTGGAAAATATAAATTGGAAATTAGGATCAGTTTCCTCATAGATCATTTATCATACCCATTAAAATTGGTTCCAATAGGATTTATTTTGAACACACCATTAATTAATTTAAGTTAGAAGAAAAATTATGCTTCAAATATTAACCGGCCATTTATAATTATAGTCAATTTTCTGTAAATTCTTTCCCCTGTGTACCGCAAACCAAGATTTACTCTATCTCCTTGGTCGTGACCCTGACCATGCACCTACGCATATCGCATGAATGCTAGCCGTGTTCATCAACTGGTAACACCACCAATCACCCTTCTTTCTCCCCACATATTCCTCTCTTCTCTTTGGTTTCTTCCACTCTCAATACTCTTCCCTTTGAAATATATTCATGTAACCCCAGCCACCCCCACGCCAATTTCTCTACTATGATGAGAGTATTGGCAGTAGTGATAGCCATCGACAGTTCTTTCAGGGACTGCCCCTGTCTCCAAGCCCCTTCCTGATCTTGATCTCATCACATATGTGAGTGCATCACCACTATGGTAGACTGCAATCTCCACTACCTATAACACCTCTAGTACCAAGGAGAACGACACCTCTGTCCTTCCTTCTTCTTCCCTCCATCATCATCCCTTGATTTGTGGTTCTGCTATTCGCCTACTTCACCATACCATCCTGGCACCTTGCAACTCATCAACCTACAATTCTTTGATGCCCACCACAACATCGATCCTACGTCCAACAACGCCAAGCAAAGCTTATGTCGCCAGGTTGTGTCGAGGGCCTCCTGGTAGCATCGTCGTCCACTGACCTTCCTCCATAATTACCTAAGATCCCTAGCTACAAACCATATAATATCTCTGTGTTGGTAATGCCAAGCACCGTTTAGGAAGAGTCGTAATCACCATGAACGTCTCCCCCTCCTTTCCCTTTACTTTCCTAAATCACTGACTACTTCCTACAACCTTCTCCATCTCACTGCCAATTCACCCTCTTAGATATACACCCAACGTCTATACTGGTTGGTGGCTATTTTAGAGACCAATGGTGTTTTCGTATAGACAACTGCCACCCTCATCTCCACCTATTGACGACCATAATGATTACAAGCCTGCAACCACCCCAACATCACTTGTCTAGGCCACCACCATTGAGCATCTCCACCACACCAATTGTGGCCACAAAGTGCAGTCGTCATCTAGGGTGCTTGAGACAACCATCAGCCATGGAAGCAAGTTCTTTCTTCATCTCCAAGACCTCCACACATCTTCTCATACTCCCTGTTGTGCCACAAAGTGGAGTACTAAAGATTTACTTCCAATGTTTATGCAACAACACGATAGAACTCTAGAGTCTCTCCTTTACAACCATTTCCCTCATACCTGCACCTATCAAATCCAAGGGTCACCAGGAGTGTTGAATGCCTCCAAGCAACATCACCTCTCCTCTTTCTAGCCTTGCACCTATTCGTCGACAGCACGACCTACAACATGACTAGACCTCAACAGTGAGACCAGTGCTAGATCTCATCAGGATCCACAACACAATGTTGTTACCACCATACCAACAACACCTCCTCATCCATGTGAATTCCTGACATTGAGCACCCATCATCCTTTACTTTCTTGCCCCCAACCAAACTAGAGAACCATCTTACTTCCCTGGCCATTTTCGACCTCACCTGTAGAGTTCAATATGTTCAGATTCCACCGTGCATACTACAATTGACAGATACAACCGAAATTCATCATCAACTACCCAAAAAGAAAGGATGAGGCAACATGCATCAAACCTTCACTGTAGGACTGCTTGTTGATGTTGACATTACATGAAGGTATCCCCATACATTTATGTCATCTAATTTCAGAACCATATCAGAATGAGAGAAAAGATACACACATGAAGCATAAACTTGATTAACTTATTCGACTCAGTTTATATATATATATATATATATATATATATATATATACTTATCATGATATCATGCATAACTCAGACCCTATATTCTTAACATTATAAAACTCATGTATAACAAACAATACGTGATATACAATATGTTCTGAATAATTAAGTATAGGGTTAAGAGTGGTTTAGATTACATGGTCGGTTGACCCTATTATTTTACACAAGTATAAATATGTTGGCCTATTTACATTGATAACTGTTGAGTGCTAAAATTTTCATCTTCGACATACATTCAGTAAAGCATGACTATAATGGTAATCAAGATTTGCCGATTCATTATCTTACTATGTTTGTATTCAAGAATATCAATGAGAATCGTTTCATGAAATGAAAACCCAAAATAGAAATCACAATATAACTGATGGTAATCATACATAAGAAAATGTATATAAGGAACATATCTAACTATGTGGACTGATTCATGAATTAAATGGTGAAAAAGAGAATAGGATGTATAAGAATGTACGTTTATAAATGTATACCTAGATGGCATGTTTGTTAGACTATATGTGATCCTAATGTATTTTCATAGGGAATATACTTACACATCGAGATCTAAGGACGAGTTTAACAAAATATATAAAAATGTATTTCATGTTAAGCCCTAGATATTTTGTGAGAGTATAAAGATAAGTAATAGTTGTACATGTCACTAACAATATATATCAATACTTATAAGAAAACCCTAAATCCGCATAGGGTAACCAATATGAGGATTAGGCATACTTTCACTTATGAGTGGGTAATTATGGACTAATGTGTGTATATGAAACACTTTTAGGCTGAGAAGGATGAATGAAAAGTTTCACCCTTAGGGATAGGGTTGGTCCTGAAGACTAGGTATGTACTCCTCTCTATTTTATAACTGGGAGTTATATGACTAAATTCCCATAATGAGGCATCTTTTGAAATACTTTCTCTTGTTCTATTTGTTGAACACATCATATACTCTCAGTTGGACTTATTATTATTCTATTGAATCATTATTATAATGTTGAATTGGGTCAACGACCCCACCTACTGTTGTACCTGAATTATACCATGTATGTTTGTAAAAAGTGAATCTTGCCACTCTATTTGTGCATTTTAGATAATTTGGCTAGTCTAACTATCGTATACTCTTATGCATAACCATTAGGGTGTGTCTATTCCACCTGGGGTGTGTCTTTCCACCACTTTTTATACAGGGGAGCGTCTACTACTGCCCAGGGTGCGTCTACTTCCATCCATTTTACTTAGGCCATTGACTCAGTGGTGTCATGGCCCTACCTTAGTTACTTTAGTCAAATGTATCAACATGCATATATTTATGTGATTGGATTGTTGATTATGTCAAGAATTGTGATATTAATTATTCATTTACACTGCCTCATTCTTTTGGAAAATCTTTCTCTTGATACTTCTCATTGAAACTTACCTAGCTTTAATGACCCCCTTTTTTGATGGGAACATCTTACTTTACTTGTGTAATTATTAATTCCCTAGTTAATATTCTAATGTGCATACTCAACTTTTGTTGATACATATCTTATTTTCCTATTTTTTGGGTGTTCCCTCCACCCAGATGTAGGTGCTTATTAGGGTAGTGACTCAGGATGATAGTGAACTAATTGGTGCACATAAGGACAACTTGAGATAGCCTTGTTACCCTTTGCATATGGGATCTTATTTATATAGATGCAACCTTTTCATTTTATGTACCACCCTTAGGGTGAGAATGTTATGTACATGTAAACATTTTGTAATTTTGTCAATAGTTATGTTTTCCACTGCTTAAATATTTCATGGCTCATGTTTATATCATTGAGTGGGCCCACTATTGGGTCCTACTCCTTACACAGAGAGTTATATCTCTTCCTGGGATGTTGGTCTCACCCGTTAGGGTTCCACATCTTCTAGGTGGTCATGCATAATGTGGTAGACATCATGTGGTTGAGGAAGAGAAGTAAGGAGAGAAGTAGACTTGAAGGTTGGATATGTTGCTAGTGTTTTGTAGTAGTGTCCTATGTGTCATCCATGTACTCTCATGTCCTTGGGGGTGTTTTGTAGATGTTGTATCGATATGTGATTTGGAAAGTATGCTTGGCTTGTACATGTGGCATGTTTATATGGCTCTTATATGTAAACATGATATCTTTTATAATAGGTGTGTGGCCGTTGGCTACTATACTAATGTACATGCATGTACTGAGATGTGATATGGAAATAGTTTGGGGACTTTGGCGTAATATGTTTCCGCTCGTGAATAAGGGATCAGTTTTAATTTTCCCTATTTTGTGGTAATGTTGTTGTTTAGTAGTAAATCATGAGTTTGGGTTTCAAGTGATCTTGGTTTGTGTGATCAGTGTGTCACACATGGTTGATATCAAAGCTCTAGGTTCACTACATCTATAGGGACATAGGACTAGGGTTTGTGTCTATTCTTGTCTCATTCAACATATCTAATTGTAACTTCTTATTATGTAGAAAAAGAAGAAGAAAGAAAAGATATGTATGAATAAAATAAAGAGCATGCTGAGAGTAGCGTTGCTGCACTAGGAGGTGGTTCTAGGAGACAAGACATAGTAGATGGGTTCCTGAAGTGCCTCAATTTGACCAAGAAACCATGGCTAATCCTGCTTTTCAGTCCATGTTTGGACAGTTTATGGCCACAACATATGGTGGATAGAGTGCCCTTAACTCAAGCCAAGGCAACTATATCCAATGCGGAATCCCAAGGATATGGGAATATCTTCAAGAGGTTATGATATGTTGGAGTGCTGGAGTTACGGGTAGGGCAGACCCAGTGGATGTAGATATGTAGCTGACAGAGTTGGAGAAGGCCTTTTAGATCTTCAACATCCCTGAAGAGGATAAGGTGAAACATACGGTGTACCCGCTGAAGGGCAGTGTTGGTCGTTGGTGGGCCATTAAGGAGGAGAAGATTCCTATAGTAGTAATTAGTTGGGAAGAATTTCTATGGGATTTCATGAGCAGATACTTCCTAGAGATGTATCCGGATGATAAGATCTCATAGTTCAAGAAGAACCGACATGGATCGATGATGATCAATGAGTATAAGGTGAAGTTCATGGAGTTGCTGAGGTTTTATCCACACATGGTTGTGACAGATAAGGAGAGGATCAGAAAGTTTGAGAAAGGTTTAAGTAATAAGATGACGATGACAGTGCCTACATTGAAGAATCAAAAGTGGTTTGCCACCTTTTTTGAGTCTGTGAGGAGGATAGAGTGGTCGACAATATAGAAACTCGAAGCTAACATAAAGAAGAGACTGACATAGTTTCAAGGGAAGACTTTTGGAGACTTCAAAATGCCTAGGTTTTCCTCACCTCATTTGTAATAGAGATCGGAAGTACAGTCTTGGTGGTCACCAAGAAAAGGTATAGGTCATACTTTTACATCGATAGGAGCTCACAGTGCAACTAAAATTTTAGTGATAGAGCCATATAGGCCATGGTTTTAGGATAAAACTTGTTGCATGTGAAGACAAACTTGACAGTTGAAGTAGGTTTGTCCAATGAAGGATGAAGAGGTGACCCAGCAGCTGGGACAAAGTTAGTAGGGTTCCCAGTGGTAGCAGTTCAGTAGTGGTAGATGACACAGTCAATCATCACAAGTTGGTTCTTCTGAGTAGGCTAGCAAAGGATAGGGGTGGCGACATGCAACGACTCGATTCTATGCCATGATTCAATCGGAGGGAGTGGTCAACCCACAGGTTGCGATAGGTCAGATGGAGTAATTTCATTTTGATTCTTCTTCTTCTTGCTTTATATCTATTTGGTTCACCCGAGTGCGACACACTATTTTATCACTACAGAAGTGATAGCTAGTTGTTCCTTTCCTGTTAATAATAGAGGTTATAGTCTTTTCTTAGAGACCCCTTTGGTTGATTCCACCGAGTTGGAAGAGGTGTGTCCATTCTGCATTCTTTCTTCCTCAGGATACAAAATTCAAGTGGATCTTATACCACTTGACATGCATGGATTTGATGTGATCCTTGGAATGGATACCTTGGAGAAGTATCAGTTGGTCTTGGATTGTAGATCCAAAGTGGATACATTCTGTGATGGGGATGTTATGTGGGTCTTTTGAGGGGATAGGAAGATTCTCCTGTCGTGTTTGGTGTTAGCAATGACAACAAAGAGGATGAGGCAAGGTTTTGAGATTTTTTGGCACATGTGGTGGATACCAAGGTGAGGAGTCCTGGTATCCAAGAGGTTCCCCTAGTTCGTGAGTTTGAGGATGTGTTTTCTAATGACTTTACCAGAGTTTCCCTTTTATAGAGATTGATTCGGGATTCAATCTGGTTCATGGTACACAACTGATAGCACAAACACCGTATAGGATGGCACCAACTAAGATGCAAGAGTCCAAGAAGTAGTTGCAGGATTTGTTAGAGAAGGGTTTTATCAGACCGAGCACTTCCCCTTTGGGTGCTCTTGTGTTGTTTTCTAAGAATAAAGATGGTTCCATGAGGTTATGCATCAACTACCGACATCTGAACAAAGTGACAATCAAGAACAAGTACCCTTTGTAGAGGATAGATGGCATGTTTGATCAGTTGAGAGGTGCCTAGGGTTCTTGAAGATAGATCTGAGGTCAGGATACCATCAGTTGTGAATCAAAGCAGATGACATACCTAAGACAACTTTTAGGACTTGGTATGTTCACTATGAGTTTGTGGTTATTCTGTTTGGGCTAACCAATTGATAACATCCAATTTTGTGGACACTTGTGCTTATTTTATCTTTATATTGAACCCTTTTTATGACTTATCTAACTAATTATAATCTCTTTTGACAAGACCTGATGTGGCTATCCCAAACTCATGACCCTCTTTGCTTAATACAAAATTTCCAATTGGTCTCTACACTTGAACACAACATTGTAGTTATCTATGAAAGCCAAGATCTTGTGGTTTCCACAAGTCATCGGGCGCAGTGATCAAAAAGGGAAGAAACCGTTGTGGTCGCTACAGTCTATCACATTGGATCTCCATCATTATGGTCACAATAGGTCCACACAGCGTAGCGACCATAAGGATTAGACATGCATCTCAACCGAGATAGATCCTTTGTTTGTCTTGATCGAAAGGATCAATCATCTGTTATGACCACAACACTCCATTAGCAGTAATGACCACAATAGGAGTAGTGGTTGCTACACTCCAGCAATAGTTGCAACCGCAACAAAGGTTAAGTCAATGGACTACACCTATAAATAGGCACCAACCTCGTCTAAAGAAGAAAAATCATGAGATAGACGACAAAATGTTGCCGCATTCGAGAGTCACTACATACACTTCCATAGATCTTATACCTTTAAAGATGAAGGTCCTAAGGAGAGAGAAGAACACCATCATATGCTTCAAAATAAGGAGTTTTCATCCATCCCCTATGCCAACACTAGATCCAGATATGAAGGAGTATTGTTGGTATATTGCCTTCTTCCTTGTTTAGATCTGTCATCCCCCTCTACGTTGTTCATCCACCTCTTCATGTATCTTGATGTATCTTCACCTTTGTAGATTCATAATGCTACTCTCCACCATGAGTGGATAAACTCATTTCTCAAGTTGGGAGTATCCACTAAGGCTCTCACAACATGTATATACTTACATCTAATTGAATATATATGCTCTTAGCAAAGATTATCTCCATTTGCTTGGTCTTAATGCTTCACTCGTATGATTAGCTACCATCTTTTGATGTTTGATTGTTCATGTCTTGAAAGGGTAACACTAACCTTATCTAAGTTTTTTGTAGTTATATGAATGCATGAGAATGTTGGAATGTCAAAGCTAATCATCATATAGTTATATTTTCAATTGTTTGTTTTCCATCTCGAGAGAGAAACAACCTTATAATCTATATCTATCCTAAGATGGAGAGAAGATGCAATATAAACATATGATGATTGCTTGTAATCTTCCTAAGGGTGTATAAAGGGTATGTGTATTGCATGTTGGTGATAGATCTCAGTAGGTGAGACCCAATCCAAGTTCCCATCCATATCTTTTTATCACGTGCTTGTTTGCTTTTGTTATGTTATTTTTTTCTTTATTATTCTTATACTTGTTTGTTTATTTGGTTGATGTCATTCTATTCCTTAGCTAACACCATCTTTATCTACAATCTTGGTTGGTGTAACTGAGATATGATTCTACATTCTTAGCATTCACCACCATTATCCTTAGGGATCGTACCCGATTACTACATCAAACCCCGTATAATAGTTGTTGGGGCCTATGAGTCAGGTTACAAACTTAAGAGTACAACTACTCTAGATCTGCTCCCTTTGCACATGCGATTTAGGTCGATCACCAATGCACCAACAATGTTCATGGATCTAATGAACATGGTGTTCTAGCCTTATCTTTACCAGTTCATAGTTGTGTTCTTCGACAACATCCTAATATACTCTAGGGATGGTCAGCAACGTGAGCAACATCTATGGTAGGTGTTGACCTTGTTGAGACAACATCAATTGTACGCTAAGTTCAGCAAGTATAAGTTCTACTTGAAAGAGGTGTCTTTCCATGGTAATGTGATATCTGTTGACAGTGTTCGTGTGGACCCTAAGAAGGTTCAGTGAGTGTTAGAATGAGAGCATCCAAAGACACCAACAGAGGTTTGTAGTTTCCTAGGCTTGGCAAGATATTACTAAAGGTTTATTAAGAACTTCAGTGCAGTAGCATTACCCCTAACTAAGATGATGAAGAAAGGTGACACATGCCAATGTTCTTTCCATATTTTGAAGGAGAACCTAACCCATGCACCAGTGTTAGTGTTGCCGAGCAAGGGAAAGGTTATATCATCTTTTGTGATGTGTGGAAGAATGGTTTGGGTTGTGTGTTGATGCAGGATAAAAACATGATTTGTTTTTCTTTGCGACAACTTAATAAACACGAGGAGAGATACCCAATGCATGTTCGGAGCTTGTAGTGGTGTTCCATGCTTTGAAGATTTGAAGATACTACCTTTATGGGGATAAGTGTCAGGTCTTCACTGACCACAAGAACATGCAATGCATTTTCTCAAAATAGGAACTAAACATGCAGAAACAATGTTGGATGGAGTTGATCAAGGACTATTATTGTGATATAGACTACCATCCAGGAAAGGAAAACATAGTGGTAGATGCTTTAAGTAGGAATTCTTCTTTTTCATCATCTGTTGATAAAGATTTACTTCCAATGTTTATGCAACAACACGATAGAACTCTAGAGTCTCTCCTTTACAACCATTTCCCTCATACCTGCACCTATCAAATCCAAAGGTCACCAGGAGTGTTGAATGCCTCCAAGAAACACCACCTCTCCTCTTTCTAGCCTTGCACCTATTCGTCAACAGCACAACCTGCAACATGACTAGACCTCAACAGCGAGACCAGTGCTAGATCTCATCAGGCTCCACAACACAATGTTGTTACCACCATACCAACAACATCTCCTCATCCATGTGAATTCCTGACATTGAGCACCCATCATCCTTTACTTTCTTGCCCCAACCAAACTAGAGAACCATCTTACTTCCCTGGCCATTTCCGACCTCACCTGTAGAGTTCAATATGTTCAGATGCCACCGTGCATACTACAATTGATGGATACAACCTACATTCATCATCAACTACCCAAAAAGAAAGGATGAGGCAACATGCATCAAACCTTCACTGTAGGACTGCTTGTTGATGTTGACATTACATGAAGGTATCCCCATACATTTATGTCATCTAATTTCAGAACCATATCAGAATGAGAGAAAAGATACACACATGAAACATAAACTTGATTAACTTATTCGACTCAGTTTATATATATATATATATATATATATATATATACTTATCATGATATCATGCATAACTCAGACCCTATATTCTTAACATTATAAAACTCATGTATAACAAACAATATGTGATATACAATATGTTCTGAATAATTGAGTATAGGGTCAAGAGTGGTTTAGATTACATGGTCGGTTGACCCTATTATTTTACACAAGTATAAATATGTTGGCCTATTTACATTGATAACTGTTGAGTGCTAAAATTTTCATCTTCGACATACATTCAGTAAAGCATGACTATAATGGTAATCAAGATTTGCCGATTCATTATCTTACTATGTTTGTATTCAAGAATATCAATGAGAATCGTTTCATGAAATGAAAACCCAAAATAGAAATCACAATATAACTGATGGTAATCATACATAAGAAAATGTATATAAGGAACATATCTAACTATGTGGACTGATTCATGAATTAAATGGTGAAAAAGAGAATAGGATGTATAAGAATGTACGTTTATAAATGTATACCTAGATGGCATGTTTGTTAGACTATATGTGATCCTAATGTATTTTCATAGGGAATATACTTACACATCGAGATCTAAGGAAGAGTTTAACAAAATATATAAAACTGTATTTCATGTTAAGCCCTAGATATTTTGTGAGAGTATAAAGATAAGTAATAGTTGTACATGTCACTAACAATATATATCAATACTTATAAGAAAACCCTAAATCCGCATAGGGTAACCAATATGAGGATTAGGCATACTTTCACTTATGAGTGGGTAATTATGGACTAATGTGTGTATATGAAACACTTTTAGGCTGAGAAGGACGAATGACAAGTTTCACCCTTAGGGATAGGGTTGGTCCTGAAGACTAGGTATGTACTCCTCTCTATTTTATAACTGGGAGTTATATGACTAAATTCCCATAATGAGGCATCTTTTGAAATACTTTCTCTTGTTCTATTTGTTGAACAAATCATATACTCTCAGTTGGACTTATTATTATTCTATTGAATCATTATTATAATGTTGAATTGGGTCAACGACCCCACCTACTGTTGTACCTGAATTATACCATGTATGTTTGTAAAAAGTGAATCTTGCCACTCTATTTGTGCATTTTAGATAATTTGGCTAGTCTAACTATCGTATACTCTTATGCATAACCATTAGGGTGTGTCTATTCCACCTGGGGTGTGTCTTTCCACCACTTTTTATACAGGGGAGCGTCTACTACTGCCCAGGGTGCGTCTACTTCCATCCATTTTACTTAGGCCATTGACTCAGTGGTGCCATGGCCCTACCTTAGTTACTTTAGTCAAATGTATCAGCATGCATATATTTATGTGATTGGATTGTTGATTATGTCAAGAATTGTGATATTAATTATTCATTTACACTGCCTCATTCTTTTGGAAAATCTTTCTCTTGATACTTCTCATTGAAACTTACCTAGCTTTAATGACCCCCTTTTTTTATGGGAACATCTTACTTTACTTGTGTAATTATTAATTCCCTAGTTAATCTTCTAATGTGCATACTCAACTTTTGTTGATACATATCTTATTTTCCTATTTTTTGGGTGTTCCCTCCACCCAGATGTAGGTGCTTATTAGGGCAGTGACTCAGGATGATAGTGAACTAATTGGTGCACATAAGGACAACTTGAGATAGCCTTGTTACCCTTTGCATATGGGATCTTATTTATATAGATGCAACCTTTTCATTTTATGTACCACCCTTAGGGTGAGAATGTTATGTACATGTAAACATTTTGTAACTTTGTCAATAGTTATGTTTTCCACTGCTTAAATATTTCATGGCTCATGTTTATATCATTGAGTGGGCCCACTATTGGGTCCTACTCCTTACACAGAGAGTTATATCTCTTCCTGGGATGTTGGTCTCACCCGTTAGGGTTCCACATCTTCTAGGTGGTCATGCATAATGTGGTAGACATCATGTGGTTGAGGAAGAGAAGTAAGGAGAGAAGTAGACTTGAAGGTTGGATATGTTGCTAGTGTTTTGTAGTAGTGTCCTATGTGTCATCCATGTACTCTCATGTCCTTGGGGGTGTTTTTTAGATGTTGTATCGATATGTGATTTGGAAAGTACGCTTGGCTTGTACATGTGGCATGTTTATATGGATCTTATATGTAAACATGATATCTTTTATAATAGGTGTGTGGCCGTTGGCTACTATACTAATGTACATGCATGTACTGAGATGTGATATGGAAATAGTTTGTGGACTTTGGCATAATATGTTTCCACTCGTGAATAAGGGATCAGTTTTAATTTTCCCTATTTTGTGGTAATGTTGTTGTTTAGTAGTAAATCATGAGTTTGGGTTTCAAGTGATCTTGGTTTGTGTGATCAGTGTGTCACACATGGTTGATATCAAAGCTCTAGGCTCACTATGTCTATAGGGACATAGGACTAGGGTTTGTGTCTATTCTTGTCTCATTCAACATATCTAATTGTAACTTCTTATTATGTAGAAAAAGAAGAAGAAAGAAAAGATATGTATGAAGAAAATAAAGAGCATGCTGAGAGTAGCGTTGTTGCACTAGGAGGTGGTTCTAGGAGACAAGACATAGTAGATGGGTTCCTGAAGTGCCTCAATTTGACCAAGAAACCATGGCTAATCCTACTTTTCAGTCCATGTTTGGACAGTTTATGGCCACAACATATGGTGGATAGAGTGCCCTTAACTCAAGACAAGGCAACTATATCCAATGCGGAATCCCAAGGATATGGGAATATCTTCAAGAGGTTATGATATGTTGGAGTGCTGGAGTTACGGGTAGGGAAGACCCAGTGGATGTCGATATGTAGCTGACAGAGTTGGAGAAGGCCTTTTAGATCCTCAACATCCTTGAAGAGGATAAGGTGAAACATACAGTGTACCCGCTGAAGGGCAGTGTTGGTCGTTGGTGGGCCATTAAGGAGGAGAAGATTCCTATAGTAGTAATTAGTTGGGAAGACTTTCTATGGGATTTCATGAGCAGATACTTCCTAGAGATGTATCCGGATGATAAGATCTCATAGTTCAAGAAGAACCGACATGGATCGATGATGATCAATGAGTATAAGGTGAAGTTCATGGAGTTGCTGAGGTTTTATCCACACATGGTTGTGACAGATAAGGAGAGGATCAGAAAGTTTGAGAAAGGTTTAAGTAATAAGATGACGATGACAGTGCCTACATTAAAGAATCAAAAGTGGTTTGCCACCTTTTTTGAGTCTGTGAGGAGGATAGAGTGGTCGACAATATAGAAACTTGGAGCTAACATAAAGAAGAGACTGACACAGTTTCAAGGGAAGACTTTTGGAGGCTTCAAAATGCCTAGGTTTTCCTCACCTCATTTGTAATAGAGATCGGAAGTACAGTCTTGGTGGTCACCAAGAAAAGGCATAGGTCATACTTTTACATCGATAGGAGCTCACAATGCAACTACAATTTTAGTGATAGAGCCATATAGGCCATGGTTTTAGGATAAAACTTGTTGCATGTGAAGACAAACTTGACAGTTGAAGTGGGTTTGTCCAGTGAAGGATGAAGAGGTGACCCAGCAGCCGGGACAAAGTTAGTAGGGCAGTGGTAGCAGTTCAGTAGTGGTAGATGACACGGTCAATCATCACAAGTTGGTTCTTCTGAGCAGGCTAGCAAAGGATAGGGGTGGCGACATGCAACGACTCGATTCTATGCCATGATTCAATCGGAGGGAGTGGTCAACCCACAGGTTGCGATAGGTCAGATGGAGTAATTTCATTCTTCTTCTTCTTCTTCTTCTTCTTGCTTTATATCTATTTGGTTCACCCGAGTGCGACACACTATTTTATCACTACAGAAGTGATAGCTAGTTGTTCCTTTCCTGTTAATAATAGAGGTTATAGTCTTTTCTTAGAGACCCCTTTGGTTGATTCCACCGAGTTCGAAGAGGTGTGTCCATTCTGCATTCTTTCTTTCTCAGGATACAAAATTCAAGTGGATCTTATACCACTTGACATGCATGGATTTGATGTGATCCTTGGAATGGATACCTTGGAGAAGTATCAGTTGGTCTTGGATTGTAGATCCAAAGTGGATACATTCTGTGATGGGGATGTTATGTGGGTCTTTTGAGGGGATAGGAAGATTCTCCTGATGTGTTTGGTGTTAGCAATGACAACAAAGAGGATGAGGCAAGGTTTTGAGATTTTTTGGCACATGTGGTGGATACCAAGGTGAGGAGTCCTGGTATCCAAGAGGTTCCCCTTGTTCGTGAGTTTGAGGATGTGTTTTCTAATGATTTACCAGAGTTTCCCCTTTATAGAGATTGATTTGGGATTCAATCTGGTTCATGGTACACAACTGATAGCACAAACACCGTATAGGATGTCACCAACTAAGATGCAAGAGTCCAAGAAGTAGTTGTAGGATTTGTTAGAGAAGGGTTTTATCAGACCGAGCACTTCCCCTTTGGGTGCTCTTGTGTTGTTTTCTAAGAATAAAGATGGTTCCATGAGGTTATGCATCAACTACCGACATCTGAACAAAGTGACAATCAAGAACAAGTACCCTTTGTAGAGGATAGATGGCATGTTTGATCAGTTGAGAGGTTCCTAGGGTTCTTGAAGATAGATTTGAGGTCAGGATACCATCAGTTGTGAATCAAAGCAGATGACATACCTAAGACAACTTTTAGGACTTGGTATGCTCACTATGAGTTTGTGGTTATTCTGTTTGGGCTAACCAATTGATAACATCCAATTTTGTGGACACTTGTGCTTATTTTATCTTTATATTGAACCCTTTTTATGACTTATCTAACTAATTATAATCTCTTTTGACAAGACCTGATGTGGCTATCCCAAACTCATGACCCTCTTTGCTTAATACAAAATTTCCAATTGGTCTCTACACTTGAACACAACATTGTAGTTATCTATGAAAGCCAAGATCTTGTGGTTTCCACAAGTCATCGGGCGCAGTGATCAAAAAGGGGAGAAACCGTTGTGGTCGCTACAGTCTAGAACATTGGATCTCCATCATTATGGTCACAATAGGTCCACACAACGTAGCGACCATAAGGATTAGACATGCATCTCAACCGAGATAGATCCTTTGTTTGTCTTGATCGAAAGGATCAATCATCTGTTGTGACCACAACACTCCATTAGCAGTAATGACCACAATAGGAGTAGTGGTTGCTACACTCCAGCAATAGTTGCAACCGCAACAAAGGTTAAGTCGATGGACTACACCTATAAATAGGCACCAACCTCGTCTAAAGAAGAAAAATCATGAGATAGATGACAAAATGCTGCCGCATTCGAGAGTCACTACATACACTTCCATAGATCTTATACCTTTAAAGATGAAGGTCCTGAGGAGAGAGAAGAACACCATCATATGCTTCAAAATAAGGAGTTTTCATCCATCCCCTATGCCAACACTAGATCTAGATATGAAGGAGTATTGTTGGTATATTGCCTTCTTCCTTGTTTAGATCTGTCATCCCCCTCTACGTTGTTCATCCACCTCTTCATGTATCTTGATGTATCTTCACCTTTGTAGATTCATAATGCTACTCTCCACCATGAGTGGATAAACTCATTTCTCAGGTTGGGAGTAGCCACTAAGGCTCTCACAACATGTATATACTTACATCTAATTGAATATATATGCTCTTAGCAAAGATTATCTCCATTTGCTTGGTCTTAATGATTCACTCATATGATTAGCTACCATCTTTTGATGTTTGATTGTTCATGTCTTGAAAGGGTAACACTAACCTTATCTAAGTTTTTTGTAGTTATATGAATGCATGAGAATGTTGGAATGTCAAAGCTAATCATCATATAGTTATATTTTCAATTGTTTGTTTTCCATCTTGAGAGAGAAACAACCTTATAATCTATATCTATCCTAAGATGAAGAGAAGATGGAATAGACACATATGATGATTGCTTGTAATCTTGCTAAGGGTGTATAAAGGGTATGTGTATTGCATGTTGGTGATAGATCTCAGTAGGTGAGACCCAATCCAAGTTCCCATCCATATCTTTTTATCATGTGCTTGTTTGCTTTTGTTATGTTATTTTTTTATTTATTATTCTTATACTTGTTTGTTTATTTGGTTGATGTCATTCTATTCCTTAGCTAACACCATCTTTATCTACAATCTTGGTTGGTGTAACTGAGACATGATTCTACATTCTTAGCATTCACCACCATTATCCTTAGGGATCGTACCCGATTACTACATCAGACCCCGTATAATAGTTGTTGGGGCCTATGAGTCAGGTTACAAACTTAAGAGTACAACTACTCTAGATCTGCTCCCTTTGCACATGCGATTTAGGCCGATCACCAATGCACCAACAATGTTCATGGATTTAATGAACATGGTGTTCTAGCCTTATCTTTACCAGTTCATAGTTGTGTTCTTCGACAACATCCTAATATACTCTAGGGATGGTCATCAACATGAGCAACATCTATGGTAGGTGTTGACCTTGTTGAGACAACATCAATTGTATGCTAAGTTCAGCAAGTATAAGTTCTACTTGAAAGAGGTGTCTTTCCATGGTAATGTGATATCCGTTGACAGTGTTCGTGTGGACCCTAAGAAGGTTCAGTGAGTGTTAGAATGAGAGCATCCAAAGACACGAACAGAGGTTTGTAGTTTCCTAGGCTTGGCAAGATATTACTAAAGGTTTATTAAGAACTTCAGTGCAGTGGCATTACCCCTAACTAAGATGACGAAGAAAGGTGTGATGCTTTTCTGGGATGACACATGCCATTGTTCTTTCCGTATTTTGAAGGAGAACCTAACCCATGCACCGGTGTTAGTGTTGCCGAGAAAGGCAAAGGTTATATCATCTTTTGTGATGTGTGGAAGAATGGTTTGGGTTGTGTGTTGATGCAGGATAAAAACATGATTTGTTTTTCTTTGCGACAACTTAATAAACACGAGGAGAGATACCCAACACATGTTCGGAGCTTGTAGTGGTGTTCCATGCTTTGAAGATTTGAAGATACTACCTTTATGGGGATAAGTGTCAGGTCTTCACTGACCACAAGAACATGCAATGCATTTTCTCAAAATAGGAACTAAACATGCAGAAACAATGTTAGATGGAGTTGATCAAGGACTATTATTGTGATATAGACTACCATCCAGGAAAGGAAAACATAGTGGTAGATGCTTTAAGTAGGAATTCTTCTTTGTCATCATCTGTTGATAAAGAGTAGTTGTGTTCCTTGTATGCCATAAGCAAGTCATGTTGGCGTCTCTTCGCCAAATGAACATGAAGTTGGAGGTCTCCTTGTTTCTAGGCTTGTTGGCTCATTTATAGGTGAAGCCTACGATGAAGCAGCAGACTATAGAGATGTAACAGAGTGATAATATGATACAGTAGATCCAAGTAGAGTGTGGCAGCAAGAAGTTTGATGGCTTTCACAAGTCAGAAGATGGGATAGTGTGTTACCTCAGTAGAGAAATGGTTCCTAATGGTGATAATATGAGGAAGTTATTTCTGGAAGAGGCTCACTCTTTGATGTACTCTATGCAACCAGACAGTACCAACATGTAACATAATCTAAAATATTTATATTAGTGGCCTGGCTTGAAGAGTTACATAGCCGAGTTTGTGACAAAGTGTCCTATGTGTCAACAAGTTAAGGCTGAGGATCAATAACTTATTGGGACTTTACAACTGTTACCTATATAGCAGTGGAAATGGGATCATATCATGATAGGCTTGTGGTTGGACTTTCTAGGATATCCACAGGTCATGATTCCATCTGGGTGATCATTAATTGGTTGACCAAGTCAACACACTTTCTTCCTATGAAGACAATGTATATAGCTAAGAAGTTGTAGCAGGTGTTTGTGAATGAGATATTTTGTTTGCACGGAATCCTGGTGATGATAGTCTTTGATAGGGGTCCTCAGTTTACCATCACTTTTGGGAGTGTCTGCACACAACAATGGGTACACAATTAAGGTTCAGTACAAGTTTTCATCCACAAACAGATGGACAATCCGAGAGGACTATACAAATGTTGGAGGATCTGTTGAGAGCTTGTGTTCTATAGTTTTTGGGCAGTTGGGATGTGCTCCTCAGTTTGATAGAATTTTCTTACAAAAACAACTACCATAGGAGTATCAATATGGCACCTTACGAGGCATTGTATGGGAGATGTTGTAGATCTCCCTGTGTTGGTATGAGAAGGGTGTGTATCAACTTTTAGGGCCTTAACTTGTACAACTGATGAATGAGAAGATCAAGATGATACAACAACAAATGAATGTAGCCCGATACATGTAGGAATCATATGGTGATAATTGTTGGAGACCCTTGGAGTTCCAAATGGGAGACAAGGTGTATCTCAAGGTCTCTCCTTGGAAAGGGGTGTTGAGGTTTGGGAAGAAAGGTAAGTTGGCTCCTAGGTATATGGGCCCTTACATCATGGTGGCGTGTGTTGGGAAAGTAGCTTATAAGTTGGAGTTACCACCCGGGCTACATAGGTTGGATCAATTCTTTCACGTATCGATGTTGATAAAGTGTCATCCTAACACAGAGATAGTTTTGCAACCCATGGAGGTTGAGTTAGAGGAGGACATGTCATATGTGGAAGCTCCTGTGTTGATCTAGGGCCAAAGGGTGAAGAAGTTGAAGAAGAAGGATATCATTTTGGTGAAGGTTTTGTGAGATCATAGTGTTGTTTAGGAATCTACATGGGAGATTGAGGAAGAGATGTGTAGGAAATATCTGTCTCTTTTCACGTAGGATTTTGGGTGTGAAATCCTTGTTAGGGGTTTATGGTTGTAAAACCCCTGATCTAGCTTAGTGTTTTATCTTTCTTGATTTTCTTAACAAGATTCTTAAACCTTAATGTAATCTTGTTATGAGCCTTAATAACATGTGACATGCTTATGTTTTTAGTTTGGTCTAGTTTGGTTGATGTTTGAGCTAGTTATGATATATGTGAGTTTATTTTAGACCAAGATGCAATTTACCCATGTTGAGGGTTTATCTTGCAATTTTTCACATGTTTGATGTGCCTCCTATGCTTTAGCATCATGAGAGAGAGAATGATGCATGGGGATGCCTTGTTAGACCTTCATTGATGATGCGGCATCATGAGTTGATGCAAGGGTTTTGCATGGTTCACATGGATGCTTAAGTTGAGATGGATGTTGATCCTTGAGTGTAGTGATCGATGTGTTTTCCTTGGTCTTGGTGCAACCTAGGTGGTTTATACTAGATCATGTTTATTGTGGTTGAAATAGATTTTGAGTTGTGATTTTGGTTGTGGAGATTGTTTGCTTTGGTTGCCTTAGTGTGGTGGCCTCTATAATGGTGCTTTGTTTCGACTTATGGGTGGTGAGGACCTAAGTGGTCGCTACATTACCTAGGTTTTATCTTGCTTTCTTGTATGCATATCTTGAGTGCTTTCATGGATGAGATTTTGAGGGACAAGTTTTTCTAGAGGTCCTAGCCTTGACACCTTATCTCCCTTATTTCTTTCCTAACCTTGGATATATATACCTCTTCTTTTACATGGAAGTGACCCCTTTAGCTCTCTTTTCTTTCTCTCTTCTTTCTTAGAGTCAGACCTTGATCTTGGTAGTACAAGAGAAGGTACTATAGCTTGAAGAAGGAGGTCAACCTCTTGTATGTGGTGATCTAGGGTTTGATAATCTCCCTTTGTTCAATTTTTTGGTGATCATTGAGCTGGGTAAGTGGTTTAGCTTTCTTGATCTCATTTTTCTTAAACCCTACCTCTCTCTTTCTTCTCTTGGCTGAAACATGGTTCTCCATGGTGGTCTTCTTGAGGACCTTCTTTCCAATAGAGGTCAAAATTGGGGTTCTCCATGGTAGTACCTAAGTGAGATGAAGATCTGCTCTTTCCCCGTTCTTTTTCAGCTTAGGGTTTGTACCCTATTCTCTTTGAGCTTCCTTTGACCTTGGTTTGTTCTTCTTCTCTTGAGGTGATATTTCTTGGCCCTAGAGTTGATTCAAGCTTGGATTTCCTTCTCTCTCTTAGAGCTTCATGGCTTGGGAGTTGATCTTCAACTTAAGGCGGGTTATATAACTCTCACCTCTTCTATTGTTAAAGATGATCTTGCATGGATGTTATCTTATCTCTAAAATGTGAATCTACATTTTTTGGTAATGATATCTTGACTTAGGGTTAAAATTATTTAGTGATCTTTTCATATATTAACTCTTTCTATTTTCCCTAATTCTAGTACACGAAATATTGGTGATGGAGGAGATATTGGTTTTTGCATGCACATGTTGCATCTTTGGTTCCTTCTCTTAATTGTGGTTCTATTTTCCTTCTTAATAATAGAGGTTTTTGGATACTTTAGTGATGGAATGTTGTTTTTCCTCTTCATTATTTCATGGTTTATTTTACTCTACATTGATGATCTAAATTTAAGGTTTGATGTTCTTCATTTCTATGAAGTTTTCTTCCTGGTGACTCATCGGTTTCTTGGTGTTGATCTTTTGTTTTGGTCACCATTTACCTTTGTTTTCTCAGGATCATGTACATGCTAGTGGTGAGCTTGGGCTTTGGTTTGGACACCATATCCCTAACACCCTTGGACACTATGCCTTTCATGATAGTCATTGTGTTTTCTCCGACCTTAATGGTCGTGGTGCAATTCCCTCTTTTGAGGACTGTGAGTTGTTTGAGGTAGTTGGCCTTGAGGTCAATACACTCAATATGCTCTCTTTGTTGGGTTTTGTGGAGAAAACATGCGCGGCAGAAACAACAAAAAAAACCCCACGCAACCCAAAATAGGATCTCGTCAACAACAATGTATTCTGAAAGAGTGTTTGTGGGATATACCTTATCACAGAGCAAGTCCAACGATGTCCCACTGTACGATGGTGTGCAATGATGCTGGCCTACATAGATGGAACTTCTCTCCCATTCATTGAGTGCATCATAGGAAGATCTGACGGTGCTCCTTTAATGCGGTGATGTACGATGCTCGTAGTACGTACGGATGGTCGTAGATGTCCTCTAAATACAAGCATCTCAACGTTTGTGTCTCTACTTCATCCACACAGATGGATTGGAACTCCACGTCACACTTCCTAAGCCGGCGGGAAGGAGTCGTCTCTGTGCAGCGGCATGCTAGCATCACGGTGCTCTCCTTTTTCTCCTGAGGATGGTGATGTCTAGGGTTTACATACGTGAGCGTAAACTGAAAAGCCTCTCTCAATATCTTATATAGATATCGGCCGTCAAGATCCTTTAAACCGGAGACGAAGGGAAGTAGGGTTTCCTAAACCCATCGGTAAACAGAAATACTGCGTTAATTAAAATGCTCGTGGATTAATTAGAATATTTTGGAATTCATTAATTAACCAAATAATCACATTAATTGATTAATTAATATCCGAATCCGTGCAATCACTCGAGATGGCTCTATGGTCATATATATCAACACTCTTTAGTCTCCAAGGATGAACTCTTGTTGCGGTCACTAATTTAAGATGGGTTGGTCGCTACAAACCCTAACCCAAACCATTTTTTATCACTATGCGGAGTTGGTTCTTCTTGCAGTCAAAATGACCTTGGTTGGATGGATGGTCGCAATGCTATGGTGATTTAGTCACAAGAAACCTTAAACCTAGTTTTTATTGTAGACGCAACACCTAATTTAGTTTTTTTGGTCGCTACACATGTAGTGTCTTCTTGTGGATAGTACATGATGACAGGTTGTGACCGCTATGGGTGGTTACATCTGGTTTGTTCACTACAATTTGCTGATTTTCTCGATCGTTTAGTTATGATAATGATGTTTAATCTAATAATCTCCAACATGGTGGGAAATAATGTACTTTAGGGTATGATGTTGAATGTTGTTATGAAAACCCTAATCGACTGAGTATAAGATGAGTACATGGTGCTTAATGTTTACTTGCTTGAGTGATTAGCATGTATAGAAGTATTTTCTCTTTCCTCTTTGTTGTGACCTAACTTGCATGTTGAATGAGCATCATGGCTAATGAATGATGTAGTGTATTTTGTGTGACACATATGTGGTGATTATTAGCCTTGATGAGTCATGGAGATATAATAATAATGCTCTCTTGTAGGAACTATGAGAATGGTCTAATGACCTCAGTGATGGATTAATGCCTAATTGGAGGTGATGTCCTCTGGTGATGTGTTCATGGATTATTATCTCATGGTGATGTGATGATGGTCATAGCCTTGTAAACAGTAGTGAGACAATATGATGTGGTGATATGATAGGATTTACACCTAATGTTTTATATATATTATGGAGTTGTAATCTACCCCTAACTTTTTAGAATTTGTTCATGGTTTGTATGTTGTAACTTAATTGATGCATTAAAAGATATCCAATTGGAAATAATTGGTCAAGTGAAACCCTAATCATGTAGTTGTTCTATGCCATAGATCCATTCTAGTGTCACAACTTGTTGGATCGTGAAACGAGTATTCCTATGGGTAACTCAGAGAGCATATTGTTGAGTATGTGGGGTTCTTGGAGAGTACATCCTTGACTTCTAGATCCCAAAGTATTTGAGAATAGTAGTCAGAACAACTACATGTATATATAGGCAACAGTGAGAACAACTGTAGTGATGCCTCGGTGATACAGGTGAGTACAACCTATTTTTCTAGCATCGTGATCTGTACCAATGTGGGCTAGGTGTTTTCAACTTGACTATATGTCTCTTGTGGTAGATGAATATTATGCCTCTACAGTGACTGTCGTACTGACTAGGAGGTGGTGGTGAGATTGTGGATTCCAACTCTTCCATAGATCTTGTATGGCATTGATTTTGACTTAGCAGTGGCCAGTTGGATTTGGGTGGTATGACTCAAATCCTTAGGGCATAATAAAAGATGTAGCACATTTGTGTAGTATATCTTCTTAGGGCTAAATACAACTCATCTTGTATGATGCCTTGCTTTGTTTCTTATAATGTTTAGTTATTAATGGGTATACATGTTCTTCATATTCCTTCTAAAAGTATATGACGTTCTACAAGTAAGTTTTTGCTGATTAATCTACTTAATTTGTGTTATCGGTCTTACTTATTCATTTAGTTGAATCTTCTCATCCTATAATAATGTTACTTTCATGCTATATATCTACCCATGTTTACAATACTTGTTGGTTGAGAGTTATATCTCTCTCTGGGATGTTGGTTTCACCTGGTGGGTTTCCACATCTTTTAGGTGGTCGTGCATGATGTAGTAGAGATCATGCGATTGAGAAAGAGCACCAAGGAGAGAAATAGTTGTTGAAGGTTGGATATGTTTCTAGTGTTTTATAGTAGAGTGCTATGTGTTGTCCCTATACTCGTAGGTCGTTGGGGTTATTTTGTAGATGTATCAATACGTGTTTTTTGAAAGTATTCCTAGCTTGTACATGTGGCATGTTTATATGGCTCTTATATGTAAATTGGATATCTTTTACAACAGATGTGTTTGAGTTGGCCAATATACTGATGTGCATATATGTCCTGATATGTGATATGGAAATAGTTTGTGGACTTTGGTGTAATATGTTTCTTCTTGTGAATATATAAGAGATCAATTTTATTTTTCCTATTTTGTGGTAATATGGTTGTTTAGGAGTTAATCACACATTTGGGTTTTGAGTTATCTCAGTTTTTTTGATCGATGTGTCACATGTGGTAGGTATCAGAGATCTAGGTTCACTAGGTTTGCAGTGACATAGGACTATGGTTTGTATATGTTCTTGTGTCATCCAACATATATGATCATAACTTCTTCTTATATAGGAAAAGAAGAAGAAAGAAAAGATATGTTTGGAGAACATGAAGAACACGTTGAACATAGTGTTGTTGCACTAGAAGGTGGTTCCTAGAGGCAGGCCAGAGTAGATGGGTGCCTATAGTGCCTCATTTGACTCAAAAACTATGGCCAATCCCACTTTTTAGTCCATTTTTGGACAGTTTATGGCCATGATTCCACATATGTCACATAGAGTGCTCGTACCTCAAGCCAAGGTAGCTATTCCCAATGTGCAATCCCAGGGTTCTAGGAAGACCTTCAAGAGGTTGCGACATGTTGGAGCATTATATTATGTAGGTATGACATGACCTGGAGGATGTAGATATGTGACAGATAGAGTTAGAAAAGGCCTTTAAGATTCTCAACATCCCTAAAAAGGATAAGGTGAAACACACGGTGTACCTACTGAAGGGCAGTGCTGGCCATTGGTGGGCCATTGAGGAGGAGAAGAGGCCTGGAGTAGTGATCAATTGGGAAGACTTTCAATGAGAGTTCATGAGCTGATAATTCTCAGAGACGTTCTATATGAGAAGATCTCACAGTTTGAGCAGATTGGACAGGGATCGATGATGATCAATGAGTAAGAGGTGAAATTCGTGGAGTTGTTGAGGTTTTGTCCTCACATGGTTGTGACAAACAAGGAGAGGATCATGCAGTTTAAGAAGGGTTTGAGTAAGGATCTGACAACGACAGTGTCTGCGTTGGAGAACTAAGAGTGTTTTTCCACCTTTGTTAAGAGTATGAGGAGGGTAGAGTGGTCAATGATAGAGAAACATGAAGCTTACACTAAGAAGAGATCGACACAGTTTCAAGGGCAATCCTCTGGAGGCTTCAAAAATCCTAGGTTTTCATCACCTCTGTCATATAAGAGATCGGGACTACAGTCTCAGTGATCATGAAGCAAAGGCAGAGGTCATAATTTTCCATTGGTAGGAACTCACGGTACAATGATAGTTTTAATGACAGGGTCACTTAGGTGATGGTATGAGGATAAGACTTGTTACAAGTGTGGACAACCAGGACACTTGAAGTGGGCTTTTCTAGTGAAGGATGAAGAGGTGACCCGACAGCCAAGACAGAGTCAGTAGGGTTCCCAAAAACAATAGTTCAACAGTGGTAGAGGATGTGGTCAGGCGTCATAGGATGGTTCTTCAAGGTATACCAACAAAGGACGAGGGTGGCAACATGAAATGACTTGATTCTACACCATGAGTCAGTCAAAGGGAGTGATCAACCCAAGGGTACTGACAAGTTAGATGGAGTTATTTCATTTTGATTTGTTTTCTTCCCACTTTATATCTATTTTGGTTGACTCGAGTGTGAACACTCTTTTATAACTAGAGAGTTGATAGCTAGTTGTTCCTTGCATGTTACTCATACAGGTGATAGTCTTTGCTTAGAAAACCCTTTGGTTGATTCCGTCGAGTTGCAGGAGGTGTGTCCATCCTGTGTTCTGTCTTTATTAGGATACACCATTCAATTGGATCTTATACCACTTGACATGCACAAATTTGATGTGATCCTTGGTATGGATACATTGGAGAAGTATCAGGTGGTATTGGATTGTAGTTCCAAAGTGGCTACGTTCTATGACAGGGATGTTTTATGGGTCTTCTGAGGTGATGGGAAGATTCTCCCGACATGTTTGGTGTCAATGATGATGACAGAGAGGATGATGAGGCAAGGCTACGAGGCTCTTCTGGAACATGTTGTGGATACTAAGGTGAGTAGTCCCGGTATCCAAGAAGTGCCCATTTTTTGTGATTTGAGGATGTGTTTCTTGATGAGTTTCTTAGAGTTCCCCCTTTTAGAGAGATTGATTTTGAGATCACTATGGTTCCCGGTACACAGCTGATAATGCAAACACCGTATAGGATGGCACCAGCTGAGATGCAAGAGTTGAAGAAGCAGTTGTAGGAGCTGTTAGAGAATGACATTATTAGACCAAGCACTTCCCCTTGGGGTGCTCATGCGTTGTTTTTTTAAGAAGAAAGATGGTTCCATGAGGTTATGCATTAACTACCAAAAGTTGAACAAAGTGAAAATCAAGAACAAGTACCCTTTGCCAAGGATAGATGACCTATTTGATCAGTTGAGAGTGCCATGGTATTCTCAAAGATAGATCTAAGTTATGGATACCATCACTTGCGGATCAAAGCGGATGACATACCCAACTCAACTTTTAGAACTCAGTATGGTCACTATGAGTTTGTGGTTATTTCTTTTGGGCTAACCAATGCACCAACAATGTTCATGGAACTAATGAACAAGGTGTTGTAGCCTTATCTTGACTAGTTCATAGTTGTGTTCATAGATGAAATTGTGATATTTTCTAGGGATAGTCAGCAACATGAGCAATATCTACGACAGACATTGACCTTATTGAGACAACTTAAGTTGTACTCTAAGTTTAGCAAGTGAGAATTCTAAGCAGAAAGATGCGTCTTTCCTTGGCCATGTGATATCTACTGAGGGTGCTCGCGTGGACCCTAGGAAGGTTCAGTCAGTGTTAGAATGGGAGAAGACAAAGATACTGGAAGAGGTTTATAGTTTCCTAGGTTTGGAAGGCTACTACCAGAGGTTTATTAATAACTTTAGTGCAGTGGCATTACCCTAACTAAGTTGATCAGGAAACATGTGTCATTTTTCTCAGATGACATGTGCCAGTGTTATTTCCAGCTTTTGAAGGAGAAGCTAACCAGTGCACCAATGTTAGTGTTTCTCAATCATGGGAAAGGTAATATTGTCTTCTGTGATGCATCCAAGAATGGTTTGGGTTACGTGCTGATGTGGGATAAAAATGTGATTTCTTTTTCTTCATGACAACTTAACAAACATGAGGAGATACCTGACACATGATCTGGATCTTGCATCCATGGTTCATTCTTTGAAGATTTAGAGATAGTACCTTTATGGAGAGAAGTGTCATATCTTCACCGACCACAAGAACCCATAATACATTTTCTTAAAATAGGAACTAAACATTCGACAGTAATGCTAGATGGAGTTGACCAGGGACTATGATTGCACTATAGACTACCACCCAGGGAAGGCGAACGTGGTGGAAACTACTTTAAGTAGGAAATCTTCTTCATCATCATCTATTGATAAGCCATAATTGTGATCCTTGGTATGCCATAAGTGAGACATGTTGGTGCCTCTTCTCCAGATGAATGTGAAGTTGGAGGTCCCTTTGTTGGAAGGCTTGTTGGCTTAGTTACAAGTGAAGCCTATAATGAGACAGTGGATCAAAGATGCACAATAGAGTGATACTGTGATATAGTAGATCTGAGCAGAGTTTGGCAAAGAGAAGCATGATGACTTTCACGAGTGAGAAAATGGGACTATGTGTTACCCCAGTAGAGCGGTAGTTCTTAGTTTTGATAATCTAAAGAAATTAGTTCTGGAAAAGGCTCACTCTTCGATGCACGCTATGCATCAGGTTGTACCATGATGTGCCATAATATGAAAGATTTGTATTGGTGGTTTGGCTTGAAGCGTGATGTAGTCGAGTTTGTGTGAAGCGTCCTGTGTGTCAACAAGTTAAGGATGAACATCAAAAACCTACAGGGAGTTTACAATCATTACATATATCACAGTTGAAATGGGATCATATCATGATGGACTTTGTGGTTGAACTTCCTAAGACACCCAAAGGTCATGATTCAATCTGGGTGATCATTGATAGGTTGACCAAGTCAGTGCACTTTCTTCCTGTGATGGTGACATATATAGCTCAGAAGTTTATGCATGTGTATGTGGATGAGATAGTCCGTTTGTAAGGAATCCCAGTGACGATAGTGTTCGATAGAGGTCCTCAGTTTACCAATCACTTTTAGGAGTGTCTGCACACATCAATGGGTACATAGTTAATGTTCGGTATAACTTTTCACCCGCAAATAGATTGACAGTTCGAGAAGACTATACAAACACCAGAGAATCTATTAAGAGCTTGCGTCCTATAGTTTCTGGGCAGTTGGGATGTGCACACTAGTACATAACCAACCTTTAGTGTCAGTTATTTAAGGCCTTTAGTGTTGGTTTCTAAGCAACACCTATGTGGGCGACGCTAAAAGCCCAACCGTTACACGTCGGTTAAAAAACTGATGCCAAAACCCTTCATGCGCTACTGAAAATGCACCAGCAGGGGACTATAGGCGTCAGTTATTAGATAAGAAACCGATGCCATATACCTTCACGCCACAGAAAGGGCGCCATCTGGGGCACTATCAGCGTCGGTTATTAGATAAGAAACTGACACCATATACCTTCGCGCCACAGAAAGGGTGCCATCTGGGGCACTATCAGCGTCAGTTTATTAGTAATAACCGACGCCATATCACCCACTGCCACGATCGTGCTAGCCAGCACGACCATGTTGTCTGGCCCACTGCCACAGCCGTGTTGGCCAGCACGGCCGTAGTGTCTGGCCCGCTGCCACAACCGTGCTGGCCAGCACGGCCGTGGTGTCTGGACTCATTAGGGAAATCGACGTCGGTTACTAGTAGGGAAACCGACGCCAGAACCATCAGCGTCAGTTATTAGCTAAGAAACCGACGCCATATACCCCAGTACGGCCATGGTGTTAAGGAAATAGACGTCGGTTACGAGTATAGAAACCGACACTGTAACTATGTGGCGTTAGTTTTATACAAATAACCGACGCCTATTGTTTTTTTTTCTGTCAGTCTGCAGACCTGTTGTGGCTGGTCGCAGGATGAGAAACCTGCAGTTCAGTTATGAACTGTAGGTTTTACGACATCCATTGATATCAGCCAACAACAGGCCACAAACCTGCAAAATTAACAACAAAAATATTCACATATTTAGCAACCTGTAGTTCCATTTGATTTTCACACATTTAGAAACATTCATGTAGCTAGCAATCTATAGTTCCATTTATTTTCACATTCACACATGTAGAAACATTCATATAGCAACCAACAGTTTCATTCATTTTCACCCAGACACATGTAGAAACATCCAAACATGTAGAAACATTCACACATATATTATAATTCAGAAATTCATTTATAAAATATCATTCTTTAGTCATTATTCGCTATCAACATCCCAATTATATGTTAAAACCCCCACTACTTGTATGACTGTTGCCCATTCTTCTCTTACTTCATTTAATTCTCCCGTCGTATAGGGAGCATGTACATCTAGTAAGGCCTTTCCTGTAGTGTGGTCAGTTTTAAACACTTGTAAAGAGAATGATGTATATATATAATTAATGAGCTATAAATAAGATTGATATATTTCATATTATCTAATGAGACTATATAATACCTCAGGAATAGTATCGATGTCCACTGCGACATATTTGATAATCATGTGCATAAATCACATCACATAGTATGCACATGCCCATCCGTTGTCTTGTGTAGAACACTATATATTCAAACATACACAATATTAAAAAATACAACTAATTAAGTACTATTCACATAAATAATATATACATTGCAATCGAGAACTTACTTCCACATTCTTCCAAGTTATTTGCTAGTTCTTTTTCTTGGGGACCTTTCCTCCTACCTTTTTGAACTCATCTAAACCCCTACATGTTAATGTAACACAATACATTGCATAATTAAATAGTAATGTAATAACATATGTTAACGGATATGAAAATGAGATATTTCTCACAGGAATAATGCCATTTTCATTTTGTGTCCATATTTTGAATTCAATTTACTCCCCTTAGGATCTAGATAATAGACAGTGAACGTCTCAGGGACAATAACTAGTAACTCTCAATGCATACCACTAGAGGTAAAAAAGTTAAAAATTAATAACTCAAAATCCACAATAAAAATATGATTTTCTTAAGTCCAAATTATAATAAGCAAAGTAAACTTACTCTACATTGAATGGAGCTATTATCACCGTCTTCTTATTTTGAGAAAAATTTGTAAAAGCCTCACAACAGTATTGTTGAACTGACGGAGGGTCTTTAGCTACTAGACTAATCAAAGATGGAATCAAAAATCCTACATGTTTGAATGCAAAATATGCACATATCTTGTCTAAGTAGCTGCAAAATATGTATTAATTATGCATGTATTAATAAATAAGAAACCAGATCACTAGATCCTACACAAGGTATATGGATGTATAAAGAAGATCTCACCTTATCCATAGCTCTATCACAGATGTATTTAGCCAATCATATCGAAACAACTCCAAAATATCTTATATAAATAGGTTGCTTTCGTATGATTGACCTGCATCATCTGAATCTATAGAAACAGTTATAGGGAAATTTATATCATGCTCGCCTAACCATATTGCCATACCCCTATAGTTAGGACCTAACGGGACAGGTAGGTCCTGTGGAACCCAACTGGGTAATGTAGGAGGTGGAGGTGGAGGCCTAGATGATGTGGGTGTCTTCTTTTTAACCTGTATATATATATAATTTCATATCAACTGACAACATATACACACACTAACAATTTAACGTAATGTAAATTTACCATACAGTTTCAGTAAAGAGGACATCCACTTTTAGCCACAATATCACTCTGCCTTCTGCCTCACCAAGAGTTTCACAATCTTGGTGGGCATATGGCAATGGAAGATCCATCCACTTAGAGAATATATGTACCAGGCTCACACGAATCCAACCAACTGGTAATGGAGACCCGTGAAACATTTCCCCTGGTAGGGATGGGTAAGCCGACGCCTCTGCAACGACATATTCTTTACTTTTTAGACGGCATGGCTTCAACCCCTACAAATTTTTGTGTAAAGAATGTTATATACATATATACATATCATCTTTTTTTGAAATGACTACAATTTCATATATACATATCATCTTGAAAACATATCATCTTGAATTAAAAAACTAGTTACTATGTCATAAAAATACTTACAACGGATGTGTTAGGTGGTGGGTCTACATGATTACTCCCAACCTCTGTAGTAGGAGTAGAGCGAGACGCCATAGGTACTATCTGGTAAGTGGCAGTCTGAGATGCTTGCCACTTTTTCAGTGCTTCTTCTAGTTTCCTATCAACTAGCTTATCTACCTATACATGGATAAAAGAAACGTTAGCTTCTAATTATTGAATTCTCTTTTACAGTAACATTATAAAGAAAGAATATGTTACCTCTTCTTGTGAAAGTCCTGTTTTGGGACATGTTTGCGCTGGGATGGCCCAAAAAAAGCTTTGATGCCCACACCAGCGCCTGCAACCCTAACACGTCCAGGATACTCTGGGTTACCCAGAGCAACTGTCAATTCATCCCTTGTGCCCTCAGGGATGAACTTGCCTTGTTTCCTCAGCTCGTGCAGCTCCCGCTAATCGCCAAAACAAAAATTTATAATTAAGTAAACACCACAAATAATCAATATTTGAACGATTGCTGTAAGAGTTGTATTTTACCATTTTTGCAGCCGCCTCAGTAGTTGCGGGCTTCCTTATTTCTCCCTTCTTATTTTGCCTCCCAGCTATCCAGACATCATGGCGAGGTAGAGGTGTGCTACCTATAGTAGAGGACTCCTGAGTAGCAACAGACTGAGCAGTAGCCTCAGACTGTAGTCTTTGGCGAATGCCTGCATACCCCTTTGGACCCATTGTGTGGTCATGTACATTCAGTGCACACTTTGATTTTTGTGCCTCACTAAGGGCCTAGTTAGTATGCACATTAATGATTTGGTTAGTAACACTAAATGTTAATCTTGAATAGGTGAATACATCATATATTAATGAGATTGGGACTGACGCCTAATACCTTGAATTCATCAGTTTGTCTTGAAGCAACAAACGCGTCTCATTCTTCTTGGTCCAGGAAGTTCCACTGTTCAGTGGCTGTCTTCTTCCTCTTGTCACCTTCTTTTATGTATTCTCGGGTGAGATTTGTCCTATAGTTCCTTAGGAATCTCCCACAGTGTTGCATCACGCATTTACGATGCAGCTTTTCATCCAATTCAAATATACTCTGCAAAATAGAATTTCTATTAACTAGTATCCAAAAAATTAGTAATCTACAAAATAGAATTGCAAATTAATAATAACTCACGCATAAATCCTTCCATATTACGTCTTTCTTCTCCTTAGGAACTTTATTCCAAGAATCTATCTTACAACCGCAATGGCTACGAGTAACATACCCAAGATATGAAACAAACGAATTGTGATTCACACCAGATGCATTTCCTCTTCAGGCCGATAACGATTTCGAACATCACTTTTAAAAATGCTCATGTATCGTTTAAAGGGATACATCCAATGCAAGAAAACTGGTCCCAACATTTTCACTTCCCTAGTCAAGTGGACAACAAGATGTACCATGATATCAAAGAACGACAGAGGAAAATACAACTCAAGATGACATAGGGTAACAACCACTTCTCTTTGCAATTTATCGAGAGTATCAGGGTCAATAACTTTGCTGCACAGACTGTTGAAAAAGAAACAAAGTCTGGTGATTGCAAACCTTACATGCTTCGACAATATAGATCTAATTGCCACAAGCAATATTTGTTGCATTAGAGTGTGACAATCATGAGATTTAAGACTTATCAACTTCAGATCTTTCATTGATACCAATCTACGGATGTTGTATGAGTAACCCTGTGGCACCTTAACATTTACCAAACATTCACAAAAAGCTTTCTTCTCCTTTCTAGACAATGTGTAACAAGCGGGAGGTAAGTATGTTCTCCGATTTTCCATTTCACAAAATTATGTTAATTCTGACCTTATTCCCATTTCACATAGGTCCAGTCTGGATTTTATCTCATCTTTAGTATTACCTGGTATATTCAACAAAGTACCAATGACACTATCACATGCATTTTTCTCAACGTGCATGACATCGATACAATGCCTAATTGTCAAAGAACTCCAATAAGGATGATCCCAAAATATTGACTTCTTCTTGAATAAAGATTTGTCACTCCGTGTGGCCATAGTACATTGTGATCTCTTACCAAATTCATTGAAAAAGTCTTTTACTCTTTCATAAACAACCTCCCCTGGTATAGGTTTAGGTGCACTCCGTTCCTCATTCAATCCATTGAATGCTTTGCGCTTCCTACGATACAGATGGAATTTTGTAAGAAACCTTCGATGACCGAGATATACAGTATTACCACCATGTTTTAGTCTTGTTGAATCAATGTTCTCTTCACATATAGGACACACTTTAGCTCCTTTGACACTATATCCAGACAAATTCCCATATGCTGGAAAGTCATTAATAGTGCAAAACAACATAGCATGCAAACGAAATGTCTCTCTTCGTGAAGCATCATAGGTCATCACACCTTCACCCCAGAGTTTCTTTAAGTCATCAATCAGAGGTTCAAGATAAACATCGATGTCATTTCCAGGTTGTTTAGAGCCCGATATCAACAATGACAACATTACATACTTATTTTTCATACACCACCAGGGAGGAAGATTGTATATAACAAGCATGACTGGCCAAGTGCTATGTTGGCTGCTCAATGTCCTGTACAGATTCATCCCATCTGTACAAAGCCCAAGTCTTAGATTCTTGACTTCTTCACCAAATTCAGGGTACAATAGATCAATCTTCTTCCACTGTGGAGAATCAGACGCATGTCGTAGGATCCAATCATTATTTTTCTTAACATCTGCATGCCACCTAAAATTCTTCGCATCTATCGGATTGATAAACAAGCGTTGAAACCGTGATATTATAGGTAGATACCACATCACCTTGGCAGGAGAACCAGTTTTGGACTCCCCCAAAGTCGTCAATTTATACCGTGATGCACCACATTTTGGACAATCTTTCAAATCCACATAGTCCTTTTGAAATAATACACAATCATTCGGGCATGCATGTATCTTCTTAGCATCCATTCCCATTGGGCACAACAATTTCTTTACCTGGTATGTTGAGATTGGCAGCTCGTTTCCTTCAGGAAGCATTTCTTTCAACAAAGACAACAATGACGTGAAGCTTTTGTCGCTCCATCTATTGTTAGCTTTCAACTTATACAATCTCAACACATCGCTAAGATTCGTAAACTTAGTACAACCTATGTATAACGATATCTCAGCATCATGCACAACGTTTCTAAAAATGGGAGGTGGATCGGTGTGTTCTACCCCACAGCTATCCATCATCGCATCAACGATGTCTACTGGAACTGGTTCATTCACATCTACATCATCGTAGGAAATTTCTTCTTCCACACAAGCACTGCTATCGACATCCACTTGTTTTGGGTTTGAAATCTCTCCATGACAGTGCCATTCTGTATAGCCTTGTATAATCCCGTTGCACATGACATGACTTTTGATTTCGTCACCAGTGCTGACTTTCAAGTTGTTACCGCAATGCCTACATGGATAGTAGAACCTATCTCCAGGTTGTTTCCTATGTTCCTCGACAAATCTAATAAACTGGTCAAGACTAGAAATAAACTTTGGGGTGCAGTGATTGCGAATGGACATCCATGATCTATCCATTCTATGATCAAAGAGAAAACAAGTATATATTACAACAAGATTAGGGTCTAGGGTTAACATATTAGAGTTTTTGCATGGTTAAAACTTTAGGCCAACAAATACATGTGTTGTCATTCTTATATATAATAAATGTGTACCACCTATCCCATTCTTGAACACCTAATCTCACTAGTAAGTGTATAATGTGTATTGGGTTTTCGAGAAAATTTCGGCAGCATTTCCCTGCTGTTTTCTAAGTACATATGTACTTAGAGAACAAACGGGGAAATGCTACCAAAATTTTATCAAAAACCCAATACACATTATACACTTACATCCTAAGTGAGATTAGGTGTTCAAGAACAGTCCCAAACCGGGGACTATCCAAGATTTACTCCTAATGAGTAAATCTTGGACGGGGTTCTAGGCCAACAAATACATGTGCTGTCATTCTTATACCTACAATCCTAGTTTCATCATTCATATCCTAGTTCTTCAAGTTAGGTGATTAACATTGTCAATATACTAAAAAAGGAAACAAGTTACCAATTTCATAGTTAGGACGGTAGAGATACCCTAAGATCTAGATCTAATGGTTCATAATGAGCCTGTGATAAAGTTACATCACTAGATGATTATATAATTTCAAAAGTAGTACACAAATAAATTCAAATGAGTAGATAACTAAATAAAAAATAGTAGACAAAAAATACAAATAAGTAGATGAAAAATACAAATAAGTAGATGAATAAATCATAAAAAAATTAGTACATAAATAAACACAATTAGTAAATAACTTTTAAAAAAAATTCCACTAGCTTGGTGAAATCAGTACATAAATAAACTCAATCAGAATATTTTTCAATGGCTTTTGGGGTGACTTGGTGAAATCAAAATGGAGGAGGATGTCGACAAACGTCATAGAAGATAGGGGAGTAGTTATTTGATAGTAAGAAGAACAAGAATGGTGCTTGTAATCTTAATGTGGGAAAATGATAGTGCATGTTTTGGGCATCCTTTGTATAGGTTGATCTAGGGTTCAATCCAAGGATCAAAAGGTTCACAATCATCTCTTGAATCCAAACCCCAGCAATAGCCTAGGCGTGCCCTGGCGCCACCCAAGCATCTGCCCAGAGGCCTAACTAGGCAGGGCACCTGGGCTTGGGACCCTAGGTGAACGCCTGGGCTGCTTAGGCGCCGCCTCGGTGAGGTCCAGGTTGGCGGAGGTAGAGGAGGAAAGCCAGCAGTGGAGGAGAAAAGGCGGACGAAGGGTATACCTTGCTTTAGGTGTTCAGCGGCGGCAGAGCAAAGAACAGCAGCCGGCGGTGGAGAAGCAGTGGCGGCGGAGCAGCAGCAGCGGCGGAGGAGCGGTAGACCAATGGCAGAGCAGCAACAGCGGCAGAGCAACGGCAGAGGAGTGGCGGAGCAGCAGCAGCGGGGGAGTAGAATCGCCAGAGCGCGAGAATGAAAAATCAGGAATGAAATAGAGAGAAAGGGGAACAGTCAGGCTCGTGGGGGTTAAGTTATCAATAAGAGTCGGTTATACAAAACAACCGACACTATTTACTAATCGTGTCGGTTCTCATGTAAAACTGACAACTATGTTCAACAATAGTTGTCGGTTTCCACAATAAAAACCGACGCCTATAAACATAAGCCAATAAAAAAAATGTTCTCGAACTCAGCCAATAGTCGTCGGTGACCTTATAAAAACCGACGCTATAGGTGGTCAATATTTTCGCGGGGACAATGCGCATAAACTCATCCATGTCAGTTACTTATGCGAAACTGACGATTAAATTGGGCCCAATTTATGTCTCACAAAACGCCATATGTTAAATTTTGGAGGTAAATTTTTCCCCGTGAAAAATTTGGTTTTGGCAGTCGATCTTAGGCGTCGGTTTTTTATATAGAACCGACGCTAAATAAAAAGCGATACCCATGTCTGTCCACTCTTCACAGATAGATGTCGGTTTTATGAAATAACCGACGTTGTATGTTTAAGGCATCAGTTATTTGTATACAACCGACGACAGTGAATGTGATGTTATAAGCCATTTCTGTAATAGTGGCACCTCAGTTTGATAGAGTTTTCTCACAACAACAACTACCAAAGGAGTATCGATATGGCACCTTACGAGGCATTTATGGGAGACATTGTAGATCTTAGATGTGTTGGTATGAGATGACTGAGTATCAACTTTTAGGACCTGAACTTGTACAACAGATGATAGAGAAGATCAAGATGGTACAAAAATAGCTGAAAGCAACCCAGGACAGGCAGAAATCTTATCCTAATAATCGTCAGAGACCCTTGGAGTTTCAAGTGGGAGACAAGGTGTACCTCAAGATCTCTCCTTGAAAGGCATGCTGAGGTTTGGGGAGAAGGGTAAGTTGTCTCCCAGGTATATGGGCCCTTGCCCTATGGTGGTGTGTTGGGAAAGTAGCTAATAAGTTGGAGTTACCACCCGAGTTGCACATGTTGCATCTAATGTTTCATGTATCAATGTTGAGGAAGTGTCATCCTGACACAAAGCTAGTTTTGCAGCTTGTGGGGGTTGAGTTGGAGGAGGACATGTTGTATGTGGAAGGTCATGTATTGATCTTGGATTGAAGGGTGAAGAAATTAAAGAAGAAGGATATGTTTTTGGTTAAGGTTTTATGGCAGCATCATGGCGTTGAAGAAGCTATGTGGGAGCTTGAGGAAGAGATGTGTAGGAAGTATATGTCTCTTTTCGCATAGGAATTCAGGGGTAAAATCCTTGTTAGGGGTTTATAGTTTAAGACCCCTGACCTAGCTTAGTGTTTGATATTTCTTTCTTTTCTTAACAAGATGCTTAAACCTTAATATAATCTTGTGATGTTCCTTAATAACATGTCACACACTTATGTTTTCAGTTTGGTCCACTTTGATTGATGTTTGAGCTAGTTATTCTATATGTGTATTTGTTTTGGACCAAGTTGCAATTTACCCATGTTGAGGGTTTATCTTGCAATTTTTGACATGTTGGATGTGCCTCCTATGTTTTATAATCATGATATAGAGAGAGAATGATGCATGGGGGCACCTTGTTGGACCTTGGTTGATGAGGTGGCATCATGATTTGATGCTAGGGTTTTGCATGGAATGCATGGATGCTTGAGTTAGATGGATGTTGATCCTTGAGCGTAGTACCCAATGTGTTTTCCTTGGTCTTATCCTTGTAGAGACCTAGGTGTTTTTATCTTGGATCATATTTTTTTTGGTTAAAAAGATTTTGAATTGTGCTTTTGGTTGTAGTGACTATTTGCTTTGGTTGCCTAACTATTGTTGTCGCTACCATGGTGCTTTGTTTCAACCTATGGGCAGTGAGAACCTAAGTGGTTGCTACATTACCTAGGTTTAAATGTCCTTTCTTGTATGCATATATTTAGTTCTTGCATGGTCAATCTTTTGAGGGAAAAGTGTTTCTAGATGTCCTAGTATCTTGACACCTTATCTCCCTCATCTCTCTCCTAACCTTGGATATATATACCTATTATTTTACATGCAAGGGACCCCTTTAGCTCTCTCTTCTTTCTCTCTTATTGCTTGGAGTCAGCCCTTATGCTTGGTAGTTCAAATGGAGGTGCTAGATATTGAAGAAGGAGGTCAAACTCTTGCATGTGGTGATCTAGATTTGATCATCTCCCTTTGTTCGATCCTTTGGTGATCCTTGAGCTTGGTAAGTGGTTTATCTCTCTTGATTTAATTTTTCTTGAAACCTACCTATCTCTTTCTTGTTTTATCTGAACCATGGTTCTCCATGGTGGTCTTCTTGAGGAACTACTCTCCAATAGAGGTCAAAACCATGGTTCTCCATGGTAGTACCCTAGTGAGATGAAGATCTCCTCTTTCCCCTTTCTTTTTTGGCTTAGGGTGTGTACCCTCTTCTCTTTGAGATTCCTTTGACATTGGTTTGTTCTTTTTCTCTTGAGATGATCTTGCTTAGTGATGGAGTTGATCCAAGCTTGGCTTTCCTTCTCTCTCTTAGAGCTTCATGGCTTGGGAGTTGATCTTCACCTCAAGGCGGGTTATATAACTCTCACCTCTTTTATTGTTATACATGATCTTGCATGCATGCTATTTTATCTCTAAAACATGAATCTAAGTTTCTTGGTAATCATATGTTGACTTAGGGTTAATATTATGTAGTGACCTCTGCATATATTAACTCTTTCTCTTTTCCCTAATTCTTGTAATTGAAATCTTGGTGATGGAAGAGATATTGGTTCTTGCATGCACATGTTGCACGTTTGGTTTTTTCTCTTGATTGTGGTTCTATTTTCCTTTTTAATGATATAGGTTTTGGATACTTTAATGATGGAACGTTTTTTTCCTCTTCATTATTTCATGGTTTAGTTTACTCTATGCTAATGATTGGATTTTAGGGTTTGATGTTCTTCATCTCCATGAAGTTTTCTTCTTGGTGACTCATCTATTTCATGGTATTGATCTTTTGTTTTGGTCTCTAGTACCTTTGTTTTCATGGGGTTACTATGTCCATCTTGGTGGTGATATTGGGTTTTGATTTGTACAATATAACCCTAACACCCTTGGACGCTATACCTTTCATGATGGTCGTCGTGTTTTCCCTGACCTTAATGGTTGTGGTGCAATTCCCTATTTTGAGGACTGTTATGTGTTGTTCGAGGTAGTTGTCCTTGAGGTCTCTACACTCAATATGCTCTCTTATTGTGTCCAAGCATGAACTCTTATTGTGGTCACTATGTTAAGGTGGGTTGGTCACTACAAACCCTAACCCCAATTTAGTTTTGGTTGCTATGTTGAGTTGGTTCTTCTCGTGGTTGAAATGAACTTGGTTTGATGGATGGTCGCAAGGCTATGGTGGTTTGGTCACAAAAAACCCTAAACCTAGTTTTTATTGTGGACGCAACACCTGAATTAGTTTGGTTGGTCGCTACACATGTAGTGTCTTCTTATGGTTGCTACATGGTGATGGGTTGCAGTCTCTATGGGTGGTTACACCTGGTTTGGTCACTACACTTTGCTGATTTGTTAGATCATTTACTTATGATGATGATGTTTAACCTAATGAGATCCAAGATGGTGGGAAAATTTGTACTTTAGGGTATGATATTAAATGATTTTATGAAAAACCTAATCGGCTAAGTATAAGAAACCCTAACCCTAATTCTGAGTACATGATACTTAATGTTTTCTTCCTTGAGTGATTAACATGTATTGAGTAATTTCCTCTCTCCTCTTTGTTGTGACGTAACTTGCAGGTTGAATGAGCATCATGGATAATGATTGATGTGGTGTCTTTTGTGTGACACATATCTGGTGATTATGAGCCTTCATGAGGCATGGAGATATAATGATAATGCTATCTTGCAGGAACTATGAGAATGGTCTGATAACCATAGTGATGGCTTAATGCCTAATTGAAGGTGATGCCCTCTAGTGATTCGTTCATGGATTATTATATATAAAGACATCATCTTTACTAAAAATAATGGTAAAAAACACCAATGTGAAATAGCAGAATTTAAACTTTGACTATATTCAAAAGTATAAAGAGTACTTTACAAAATTTCCCAAAAGGGGTACAACTTTACACAAAACAAGGATCTAGGTAGAGGAAGACTGAAACCAAACCAACTTGTCTCCAAACAAAAACAACTAACATATATATCCAAGTCCAATCTAGATGGTTGAACTTCACATCCTAGCCTTAGGCTGGTCCACCAAGCTTCAACTGTGCACTCTGATCCTATACCTGGGTGGTTGGGGTCACCCAACAAGAGAGATAAAAGTATGTGTCAATAGAAGTAAAGGACAACTATAAGCTAAAGCATTGCATATTAAAAGATCCACTATACTAATACTGTCAAAAGAATGCGGCAAGTATATCAAATAAGAATTAGGAATTCTGTCGTAAATTCAACAAAAATAATATAACAACATGCATGAATAAATGTGGCTAGATTAATCTAATATAGGACTGAGGCACCTACCGGACCTCAAGCCTCTGGGTGAGGGAGCATAATAGATTCCCAAACCCTAAATATATATAAAGTGGTAGGGGACTCAAACCCCAATGCCTGGAAGGAGGACTAAAACCTCAGTGCCCTATGGGTGGTTTGTACTCATGTACACTACATTACTTAACTAGTCATTTTCATCATCATGCTAAGTAATTAAAAATAAGTTATGATAAGTTTCCATCAATAGCAAGTGGGGTCCATGACCCTAGAATAATTTAAGCAATAACAAGAATAATTGATAATAGGAGATTCAACTCAAATAAAGAGACAAAGAAAGGCAATAGAAGAATTTCATGAATAAGTAAAATAGGTTGAAGCCTCATTGGAAAAAATGGGTTGGATAAAAAGGCCCAACTGAAGGAATATGGTATGAATTGCATGGTTATAGATATTCACAAAATAGGGGTCACATACAAAATAGGCTTCACATATCTTATTGTAGCTTCATATACATCACTTTCATTGGTTAGATTGTATCCCAATCCAATTTTGTCCTAGACACAAGTGTATATACATGGATTAGGGTTTAATGTAATATATAAGGGTTGAAAGCCCTAATTTTCTACCTTTAAAACCAAATCTCAACTTGGGACTCAAAACCTAGACCAAATGTTTGTTCATATTCTTCTTATTAATAAAACACCCTTTATATCTTAATTTAGAGTTAAAATGAATTAGTTATCATTTTAGAACAATTTATATCATCAAAACGGTATCTAAGGTAAACTTCAAAAAAAGCAAGAGAATGAAGGCTCAAAAACTAGAAATTCGGATTTTACTCAAAAAAATCACTTCCAACGACTATTTATTTGCATTTTTTCTGACCAGGGGTTGATTTACTATGAATTAAATAAATCAGGCCAATAAAAAATTAGGAAAATGCCACATAGGCAATTCCATTTGCGAAAGAGAGTGTACCACACAGCCGGGTCCATGCTGACATGGGCCAATCATATTTGGCCCAATCAGTCGGTCCGCTCTCGCGTGGACTCGGTTAAGAGTGAGTGACTAAGGGGCCAAAAGACCATTTTGCCCTTGCTCGGCTACTTGACCCAAATAAAATGGCGAGGACTCTTGGGTCATTTATGAGTATCAAATAGTCACTGTGAAAAATAAAACAACTGTGAAACGACTAGAATGGCCATGTTCGTTTGATGGTTCAATTAACTGGACAGGGACACCTCGGTCATTACCTGACCAGGTTTCTTCCGCTCGCAACAATGGCGAGGGAGTAGCTGGTCAAGGACCAAGGCACGAGCAAACTCGACGCCTAGTGGTGGTCAGACCAGGGAAATACTCCCTTTGGAGTCGTCATACTTCAACAGTGAAGGAGAACCCAAAGACACAGCCTTTCGGTACAAAAGAACATCAAAACGAACTCAGAAGGTCAGAGAACAGAGCAATGGCCATCGGCCTCAGAATCCCATCGAAATGAGGAGAACATTCTGTGAAAAGATCACGAAAGTGTTCACGAAGTGAAAACAAGCCTAAAGCAGTTCCTTGTGTGGGTGGAGGAGCACCATAGCAGAAGAAGGGTCGGCATCAGTGAGGAGGTGAACCTGGTCTATAGGACCTGACGAACGATGGCGTCATGAGTTGAAACAAGGAAGCGGAATTGAAGAACAAGCATTAAGGATGCTTACCTAGAAGCCAATTGAACGGAGGTGGTATGAGGTGCGAGCAGTAGGCCAAGGTCGATGGAGAAGAAAAGCAGCCAGGTCTGGGTACCTCAGGCTATAGCGGGAGAAATTGGAGGAGGAGGATGATTGGGTGAGGTGTGAGGGTGCTTTACGGTGCCTTATATAGGAAGGAGGAGGACCCTATCTGCGCATGCACAGTGGAGAAGGGATCATCGGACCCTTTGGGTGTTTTGTCTAGGGATAAGAGGAGGGAATGAGTCATGGCTCATTCAAGCTGTCAGAGAGAGATGAAGGCAACAGAAGAGATTTCATGAGAAATGGTGGGGGAATGAGGGAGAAAACGATTGGGGTGTAACCTGCAGTGAAACGGCTACTGGCTTGCGAAGGAACAGGAGGTAGTTGACAACTTGGTGGCCGTCAGATCAGGGAGAATAATGGATGATCAAATATAGACTGTCAGATCGAGCGCATGCGAGGAGACTTAGTTTCCCGTAACGCGTGACATAATTAAATTCAGAACTTTAGGGACTTTAATGCATTGAATGCAAATCGAAACCAAACCATAGTTATACTATATTGATTTCTTATAAAATTGATTTAGAGGGTCAAACCAAGTCCAAATGGCCTCAAAATTTAATCATGGGCTAAAATTAATGTCTAGAGAAATGCTATACAAGTAGATTTTTGTTTTATACACAATATGGCTCATAACTCCTATATTTCCCATTAATGTGTATATTAATTCATTTTAAAAGACAAAACTATTTTCTTACTAATTCCTTTACTAAACTTGAGACTATTGTTGTAACTTCATGTTGGGTTTTAGGGGAGCCAGAGAAGGCAGCGGAAACAAAATTTTTTCTCCCCCAAACCCAGAACAAGGAAACGCGTCAACGTCTATATAATAGGAAAGGATGGTTTGTGGAATCATACCTTGTCCCGAGGATTGCTCGGCGACAATACCTCGCGCCTTGCACGGTCTTCACCTCCGGTCTTGGACGGTGTCTGTGCAGCTCCTGGTCGCACCGGGACTGATGACTCCTGGTCTCACCGGACTGTCGGGTTGACAGTTGTCCTCCTGAGTGGCAGAAACCTCCCGCCTCTGAAGTAGTCCACACAGACCACCTGGAACTCCACACTCCTTGTCCCACAAGGAGTTGGAAGGAGTCACACCCTCCTGTTGATGTACTAGTCGCCAACACACTCTCCTGCCTCCAGTTGCAACTGCAGTTGTCTTTCCCTTGCTGCACCTCCCTTTTCGGGTAGCACTTGCTCGGGCTCTCTCGGTTACCAAAACCAGAGAATGACAACTTTGCAGAGCAACTGGTTGCACTGAGTTGTACTTTTAGAAGCCCCCAATACCCCTATATATAGGAGGGTCATGGGACAGGGTTCTCCATCTCGGGCAATGCGGGACTAAAAGTAGGAGTAGAAGGGTTCGAGATTTTCCACAAATGCAACCAACTCACAACCTGAACCGGTCAGTTGACACCTCAACCGATCGGTTGGGACACCTCAACCGGTCAGTTCACAAGTGAACCGGTCAGTTGGTGGTCCTGGTCGGTTCCCGATTGACTTTCCTTCTTTTATTTCTAATTGGTATCGAATACCAATCCTATTTCCCAATCAAATTGGGCAATTGAAATGAAAGGAAAATTCTCACCAATCCTATTTTCCCAACTTGCTCGGTTGCACCAGTTGAATCGATCATTTCAACAATTGAAGCAATTGGTTCACCCTGATCTTGAGCCGATTGACTCAACACTTGAGCCGACTGGTTCACCAAGCTCAGCCGATCAGTTCATCTCATGAGCCGATCGGTTGGGAGTGCAGATTGGGCAGAATCAGTCAAATGCGATTTCAATCAATCCGATACTCTAATCAATGTGTCCAACACCTTGAACAACATGATATTGAGATATCAATTGATTGAGTGTTTAATTGAATTACTAAACTCCTTTAGTAATCAATCTAAACATTGCTTATGGACAAAACTCCTCTTCCAGGTTAAATCCTTTGTGTGTGACCTTACAGGTCCATTTCACGTTGGCAGTGAAAGTCCATAACACTTATGACTTCACAAGCAAAGAGCGGTGCCTAGTCACACATCATTGCTACCCAAGTGAAAGTAGAAAGTTGGAGAACAACTTTCAATCCTAAAATCCGTGAATGGTGTTACAGCGAATGTATAATTCCTTTGTCACTGATATTTCGAATGAACTCGAGGCATGGAACAGTCATCCTATCAACGTTCATTCACTTTCTTGATCTCAGAGTAGATTGGAAGAGATATGTATGACATCAATATCACATATTGATTCACACATGCGTGCGCACACCTATCTCAATCCTACTCATCAAGTGACCTTGGATACCAAACTCCCTCAGGAGGGACCAATCCCATATCTATCACTCACCCCTCAAAAGCCCCATGTGTCAAAGCCACCTAATCATCACCTTTATAACAACCCATGTTTCAGGACCGCGTTTGATGATGTCAAAGTGTGCCCAATGACATGTGTTGAGTGTAGTAATTTCAGGTCAAAGAATTACACTCACCACCATCACTGTGAGTAATGACTGTGACTACCATGTCATGGTTCCATGTGTCAAACTCACGGTGGGTCTGTCCAATACACTTGTTCTCTAACAAGTACCTATGTGTTTGGTTTGATATCTCTATATCATGACTAATGAGATTTTGTCATCAACCAACACCACAATATAGTCTTGTGTGTCATTGCTGTCTATCTACCTTCCACAATGACATCCGACTAGGGACATAACAAGAATGTAAAAAATCTTAGCATCCGTATGATCTCATCGTTCAGGTCCTCAACCTAAAAGCATGCGTCATTAAGTACTGTCATTCTCTAGACATTCAATCTGTTCTATCACTATCTCATATGACTGAACCAGAAAGAATTGGAAGCTTGCCTTTGATGTTTATCAAATCAATCTTAATGTATCCCACCAATCATCCCATGATTGGCTCTCAAGGCATACATACCAACACTTCATTCAAGTGTCATGTCCCACCACTCATTCTCCATTTTAATTCTTTAATACTCATTTGAAGGAGAGAGAGAAATGAGCGTTATATCCTCATTAATTAACTCAATACACTTTATTGCTCATTTCTCATTCCAAAAAGATACAAAAGCTCTAAATTTACATTATCCACTAATTATGACTCATTAGTGGCCAATTTGCATCATTAGTCCCAATTATCATCTTAATTGGATTATTTGTGCAAACACCCCTTCATTTATCATGAATGTGGGTAAACATAGATTCCACCATCCAAGTGTGCTCAAATTACACATGGAGGCCAAAAAGGATACAAAAGATGGGAAATTTATGAGAAATGTCCAAAAGGACTTAAAAGAAAAGGAAAAGGTGAAATTGCGTAAATTGTAAGGAGAATCCTAGATTTCACTATGTTATAGCACTCCACTCCTTAAAGAGGATTTCATCCCCAAAATCACAATAAGAGGGAAGAGAGGGTGGGTGCATAACATCCCAACCTTAAACAACTAGGTTATAACCCTTAATCTAGGGTACTACATAAGCTCTACATATAAGTCAGGTATCATGATTCACTAAGGCTTACACTATTCAAATCACTTTTGTCAAATGTATTATAATACACATTTTGGTTCACTGATTTTATGAAATCTTCATCATCCTTAATATTCTATTAATTGTGTCACATTGTTTGTAAAAGGATTACACACACACACACACACATATATATATATATATATATATATATCATTCATGTGTGTTTCACATATACTCAATAAGAATTTTAAGCACAACTAGGTTTTCTAAATATTCTCATCATTAGGTACAAATCATGTGTATTACCCTTATTTATCACATTAACAGTTTTAAGCACAATTAATATTTTCCAAGAAATCCCAATATTAATTAGTGTATTAGGTCACAAACCTTAATATCTTAATATTATTCTCCATTAACTTCAAATTACCATCATGTAGGATTATCACATATTATTTTGTGAGAAATAGATAATATGATCCAACAAAATATTAAGTCTAAATAATGTCACATTACTTTCTTACATGTATATTACACATTTTCATATCAACTATCAAGATCACATTAATTTCTTACACATTATCGCATCACTTTTCACACTCACATTAATGACATCATTAACCATTTTCTCTTATTACACTTCATAATATGAATTATGCACATTTAACATCACATTAGGCATTAAGAATCATACTTATGTGAAGCCAATTACTCCTTATCACATTTGAGTCATTGTATATATTCAAATAAGGTGAAACACATTGTACTAATAAATTGATGCATATACCAAATTATGACAAGGTGATTATTGAGGTGTGTATTATTGAACAAAATGATATGCATTGCATATATTTGAAAACTTGATTTAACTATGAATGGATGATTACAATCCATTTATATGTATCAAGGTATATTATTAGGTTATGACACCTAATGTCACTAATTTCTTACGAAGGCATTAAGGATATGTACTTAAGTTAAATAATTACACTTTAGGGTTTAGGTCAACATGACCAGTTCATGTGATGTATTCTTATCAAGTAACAATTCCATTCATTAATAGGGTGACATGGTCAACCTCATGTATATTCACAATTAGTGAGTTACATATTAGAGTTTAGGTCGATATGACCATGCATTCTTAGTATACATTAATTTCATCTATCATACCATTAGGTTGACCAGGTCAACATTATGTGTATGTATAATTAGTAATGAGTAACTCATTATTACGTGCATTAAGTATTTAGAGTTCAAGCATATGAACTATGCATTATATGACTTTATCATATATTTATTTGTTTCTAAACAAACAAGTTAAATTACAATTATAATTTGTTTGGTAAATTTTGTTCATATAAGTTCACTAATATGTTTGTTCATGAAGTTAGGGTTTCTAATTCTAAAGGTATTAGATTTTGCTATGTATTGGATTTCATCCCCCTAAAAATGGATTTTGTCCTCGAAATCAGGTATGCAAAATCTAATAAGGTATTACTATTGCTTAAAGGGTTGACTAAGTCAAACTAATTTATGGTTAATTGAGTATGTAATCATGTACAAGGTCTAACACTAAAAAGTATTACTAATCACTATTACCAAAATTCAAGTCTAGTACAGGGTACACCAACCCTAAGCATGGAAATCTAAGACTCATATAAGGCACTCAAGGATTACATGATGATTTTGTTTGGGAAATCAAATCATCACATATGATTTTATAAGGGTACTCAACAATGAGGTAATATGCCCAAAGGTAGGCTATTTTGAGCTATCCGTATCAGATCAGGCCAGACTAGTGTCATATGAACTCGGGAGTCCTTGTAAACCAAGCTAGTAGCACAAAGGAAAATTTTTCCAGCCCCTAAGTTCTGACCCTTTCTAGACACCATCACTTTCAACTTATTTCTCTAGTAGCTACTCAATTGACTAATCACCAAAAAGTTGATCAAATTATATTTCTAATATGAAATTATTATGATCCTAATTCATTATTGGTAAACTCTAAGGTGAAAACTTATTCAAGGAAAACTATATGAGGTAAGGTTTTAAAACTAAGGAGACAAATTTTGAATTAGTCAAGACTCTGACTACCTTGATGCTCTAATGCCATGCTGTAAAGACATCATCTTTACTAAAAACAATGGTAAACAAAAACACCAATGTGAAGCAGCAAAATTTTAAACTTTGACTATATACAAAAGTATAAAGAGTACTTTACAAAATTTCCCAAAAGGGGTACAACTTTATACAAAACAAGGATCTAGGTAGAGGAAGACTAAAACCAAACCAACTTGTCTCCAAACAAAAACAACTAACATATATAGCCTAGTCTAAGCTAGATGGTTGAACTCCACATCCTAGCCTTAGGTTGGTCCATCAAGCTTCAACTACGCACTCTGATCCTATACCTGGGTGGTTGGGGTCACCCATCAAGAGAGATAAAAGTATGTGCCAATAGAAGTAAAGGACAGATATAAGCTAAAGCATTGCATATTAAAACATCCACTATACTAAGAGTGTCAAAAGAATGAGGCAAGTATATCAAATAAGAATTAGGAATTTTTTCATAAATTCAACAACAATAATATAATAGCATGCATGATTAAATGTAGCTAGATTAATCTAATATAGGGATGAGGCACCTACCTGACCTCAAACCTCTGGATGAGGGAGCATAACACATTCCTAAACCCTAAATATATATGAAGTGGCAGGGGACTCAAACCTCAATGCATGGCAGGAGGACTAAAACCTCAGTGCCCTATGGGTGGTTTGTACTCATGTACACTACATTAGTTAACTAGTCATTTTCATCTTCATGCCAAGTAATTAAATGAAAATTATGATAAGTTTCCATCAATAGCAAGTGGGGTCCATGACCCTAGAATAATTTAAGAAATAAAAAGAATAATTGATAATAGGAGATTCAACTCAAATAAAGAACCAAAGAAAGGTAATAGAAGAATTTCATGAATAAGTAAAATAGGTTAAAGCCTCATCAGGAAAAATGGGTTGGATAAAAAGGACCAACTGAAGGAATATGGTATGAATTGCACATTTATAGATATTCACAAAACAGGGGTCACATACAAAATAGGCTTCACATACCTTATTGTAGCTTCATATACATCACTTTCATGGGTTAGATTAACCATGCTTTTATTAGACTGATCCCCGAGAAGAATACGCCGACAACCATGGCGGACTTTAGGCCCATCTCTTGCTGCTTAGTCTTCTCCAAGCTGTTGGATAATCGATTGAAGAAATTCCTACCCAGTATCATCTCCACCAACCAACTGACATTTGTGCAGGGGAGGTCGATTAGTGATGGTGCCCTGTTGGCGGTGGAATTCCTCTCTACTTTCAACTAGAAGAACTCTACTAAGAAATCCTATTTCAAGGTCGACATTTCTAAAGCCTACAATCATGTGAACTGGGAGGCCCTCAGGCAAATCATGATCTCTATGGGCTTCTTGCTTAGGTGGATCAAAATGATCTCTCAATGCGTGGAATCCACATCCTTCTCTATGCTGGTCAATGGTGTGACACCTCATCACACTAAATGAGATTACTTAAAACACAAAACACGATCAACTACTAATTAATCACATACTCAAAAATGTGAAATAATTAAAACTGATTCCAACAATGTAAATAAACTCTATAACATTACAGCTTCATCTAGAATAGAGGAGAGCCCCTGCATTCCAATCACAAAAAGATAGGGTCATATACTGTAACAAGTATTTGCATATGGGTCCAAAGACCTCAGTCACATCCTGCATACAAAAGATATTTCACATGTATGTGCCATATATTTACAAACATTGGCATACTACCAAAATCTCGTATCGATACAAATATATCATCTAGAAAACACATCCCATACCAGGACTTGAGAGATGGACGACACTAGGACTCTACTACTAACATCTATAACTAACCAACCTTATGAATCTATTGATCACCAGGTTGGTTCTCTTCCACAGAACGACCTCGACCTCGTTTCTCGTGACCACCTAAAAAAATTGTGGTGACCCACAGGTGAGACCCAGTCCCAGCGAGAGATATAACTCTCTCCAACTTATATTACTCATAACATATTAATTAACAGTAAATTCATTGAGTAGTTGGGGTATTGAATAAGCAATATGAACAGACTAAACAATTTAAGCATACTAAGCAGTTAAGCAAATTAACTTGATAAGAAATATAATTACTCAAAGGTCGTATGATATCATCTTGTAAACACTGAATAGTATAAAGACAAGTTAAAGACTAATCAAGCAATGTGAGACGTATTTAACTATAGTCAGTATACTACACGACTTATATCACTTCTTTTATTACATTTCCCTGAGGGATTTGAGAAATACCACTCAAGTCCCAACTGACCGCTACTAAGTCAAAATCAGTGCCATACAAGATCTAGGAAGAGCTGGACTCCTATGATCTTCTCCGCCCCCAGTCAGTATGGGTCCGCCACAGTGACACATAAGGTCAAGCTGCTAACAGCTTAGTCCATCCTTGGTACATGTCACGACACTAGTGAAAGGAGGTGGGTATGCATACCCTATCATCTGAGGTACAACCACAGTTGTCATCCAATCTCATCATATATATATAATCACCGAGACACAACCCTAGCCGTTCTCAAATTGAGGGCTAGGTATGACCAATGTCATCCTCCCTAACACTTGAATTCAGGATGACAAGCACCCCGCATACTCATCAATATGCGCTCTGAGTATCCCTTAAGAATATTCGTTTCAATGTCTGGAAATTTTTGACACCCAGATAGATCTATGGCACATGGCACTACATGACTAGAGCTTCACTTAATTAGTTATGCCAATTGCTTAAATTAAGGCTAAATCATACAAATGGACATTCAAACCCTAATTATTTTCTAATAAGAGTATATGTATAACAAATTCAAAAGATATAAAAAATTTGAGATATAAATCTTAATCACATTACCACATGCTATCATTCATTGCAAATTAATGGACCACACTTATCATCATACTTTTACAAGATACCAATATCTTATAATAAGTTCTAGGGTTTTAACCCTTATTGGAACATGAAGAGGATTTCACCTCAATCATGGCTTCAAACATGCCGAAAGGTCGTTAGGATCATCACATTATTCATATTAAGGTTATCATCATCATTCCATGCCTTAAACAAGGCTCAAAAGATCATTAGTACATATGTGTCCATATATATTAAAATGGCAAGGCACTATGATATTCAAATAGTACTACATTGTGGTTTCAACACAATAAGAGTATAATTCATTATCACATTAATCATTCAAGAGGTCTGATTATAACCAATCAACATCATATAATTATATCAAGGTTAGGTATAACAAGCTAGATCACATGGGAGTTATGCATCCACTTATTACAATGATTTATCAAATATAACTGTATAATGGCAAAGGTAAGACTACCAGTTAATGGTATTGAACCATTGAATTATCTTCACTAGGACCTACATATAATAACATGTGATTTATTTTAATCCATTGGAGGTTAAAACATCCAATATTATTCATTGGATCAAGTTCATTGTTCAAGCTTATCAATTGAAGTATAGGTCTAACCTTTAGATCAATTGAACCAAGGAACCATTGGTTCAAGGTATAGTCAAATCTATAATTACATTCCTAATTCATCATATATGGTGATGACCTGATCCACCATTAATCGTGATCATTAGGATACTATTGTTTGCTAGATCAGTAATACATTCAGTTAACATCATCAAATATTAAGCTAATATCATCATCGATTGATAACATCATTTGAATACATAGTGGATGATAATTAAATGTCTAATTGAGTCAAAACCTGACCTAAGGTGGTGACCATAGGTTGTCACCATAAATTTGACACCCTTGATCATGAACATCAGTTGCCAAGATAGCAACACTATTGGTTGTTGAATGGTATGACAATCAGTTATGTGATAGGGAAGGAAATAGCTTGCAAAACCCTAATTTGAACCATCATTTGTTTTGTACATAGCACCATAGGTTATTCCTATCACCCTGTCCCAGATCACGTTACACCTTATAAAGGCTGCACACATGTTTACAGGTTCATATAGAACTCGAATAAAATAGGAAACACCACAGAATTCGTAATTCTAAACAAGCATGGTTTCTCCATGCTTAGATCATCACATTCAAGCATAATCATGAACAAACAAGCTTCTAGTAAGCAATATAAGTGAATAATGTTATATAACTCACTCTATAGAGTAGGTCAGATCCCAAACAACAAGAATCTCGAGAAAATGGGGCAAGGAAACCTTGGATTCAGATCTGAACTTGGCCAACTATGCAATTCTCTCCACAAACAAGCAAAACCCTAGAAAAGAAACAAGAAGGACGGATTTTTGAGTTCTAGGGCCACTTTCACCATGGAAAAGCATGGTTCCGACCTGGAGAGATATAGGAGGAAGGAGAGAAAAGAATTAAATACAGGAAATAAGGAAAAACTTACAATGTTAGGTCAATATCACTAGGAGGAACCTTTTTAGACCCAAAAAGGGATTCAATTTCAACCCAAGAATTTGTTTCCCAAGAAGCTCCCCACTTTCTTCTTCCCTGGGCAGCAAAATTCGCAGCTGAACAGTGGGAGGAAGAATATGGGAGAATGAGAGAGGTGGTGGAGAGGAAGTGTCTCATTTTGGTGCTTGGGGATAAGTATATGACACTTTAATATAAAGAAAAAGAAAAAGTTGAAATTCTAGTATATATCCAAGTGTCCATGGCTTTAAATTATAAAGAATATATAATCACACACACCAGAAGCTCTACCAATGTCCCTATAGACCTTATTATCTTTCCTTTGTTGAAATTCCCAGCCAATCGCATAATTCCTTAGTTGATAACTACTAAAGGTAGCTCATCCATGAAGGGGTAAACCCTAAAATACCCTTGATGAAAACACCTTCAAACCATGGATCAATTAGGAGCCCCATGGATCAAAAATCTCAATAATGATAATATAACATCTAATAAACATAATGTATGTGACAAATTGCAAAGAAAACCCCTCAATTGGGTAAATTGCATAAAAGTCCAAAATGTACAGAAAATTGCATAACTCGTTCAAACAGTGTCCAAATTGGACCAAATTTGAAACTTAAGCTTGTATTATGATTTCAAGACATATAAAAAAGTTATATTAGGGTTATATATATTCAATTATGGTAATTAAGCTCATTCAACTCATTAAGCAAGTTCAAGGGACTTACAACTATAAACCCCTAATAAGGATTTTGCCCTGAAATCCTACGCAAAAAGAGATGGGTATTTTCTATGCATCTCATTCTCTAGTTCCCATGTGGATTCCCCTATGACATGGTGATTCCACAAAACTTTCACTAGTATTATATATTTTCTCTTCAACTTTTTCACCCTCCTATCCAAGATCAACACAGGACCCTCAACATAGGAGATATCCTCATCTAACTCAACCTCTAATGGTTGGATTGTCTGGTCAGTATCTGGATGGCATTTCCTTAACATAGAGATGTGAAAGACATTATGCAATCTATGTAGCTCTTGTGGTAGCTCCAACTTATATGTTAACTTTCCAACACGAGCTAGGACAGGGTATGGTCCCATAAATCTAGGAGCCAACTTACCCTTCTTTCCAAACCTCAACACACCTTTCTAAGGAGAAACCTTAAGATATACTCTACCTCCCACTTGGAACTCAAGTGGTCTGCGTCGGTTATCTGCATAAGATTTCTTCCTAACCTGGGCTGCTTTCAACTGTTGTTGTATCATTTTAATCTTTTCTATCATCTATTGTACTAGCTCAGGACCCAAAAGTTGATATTCACCTATCTCATACCAGCAAAGAGGAGAATGACATTGTCTACCATATAGAGCCTCATAAGGGGCCATATCTATGCTTCTTTGATAGCTATTATTGTATGCAAACTCTATTAGAGTTATATGTACATTCCAACTACCAAGAAATTGTAACACACATACCCTCAAGAGATCCTCTAAAGTCTGAATAGTCCTTTCAGACTGGCCATCGGTCTGCGGATGAAAAGATGTGCTGAATCTCAGTTGTGTTCCCATTGCTGAATGCAGACATTCCTAAAAACAACTTGTAAACTGTGGACCTCTGTCAGAAACTATAGTCACTGGAATGCCATGCGGACGGACTATCTCATCAACATATATTTGTGCCAATTTCTCTGTTGTAAATGTCATCTTAACTGGCAGAAAATGAGATGGCTTAGTCAATCTGTCTACTATCACCCATATGGAATCATGACCCTTGGCTGTCCTAGGAAGACCAACCACAAAGTCCATAGTAATATGATCCTATTTCAACTGTGGTATTGGCAAGGGTTGTAATGTCCCTACAGGCTTCTGGTGCTCAACCTTCACCTGCTGACAAACTGGACATTTGGCAATGAACTCTGCCACATCACGCTTTAGACCTGGCCACCAATACATGTCTTTCAAGGTTTGGTACATCTTGGTACTTCTAGGATGCATTTCATACATGGAGTAGTGAGCCTCCTCAAGTACCATCTTCCTCAACCCATCAACATCAGGAATTACTATCCTATTATGGTAATAAACTATACCATCATCTACCTCATGAAAGCCATCATACTTTTCACTGCCAATCCCTGATCGGATATTCTGTATCATAGTATCATTTTTTTGTGCATCATGAATATGATGTCTCAAGGTAGCTTTCACTTATAACTGTGTCAACAATCCTTCCAATAAGGAAACTTCTAGCTGTACATTCATCTGGCAAAGAGACACTAGCATATCTCTCTTATGGCATATCAAGGAATTTAATTGTGTATTATCTACCATTAATGATGAAGACGAGTTTCTACTTAATGCATTAGCTACCACATTAGATTTCCCTGGATGGTAGTCTATTATGCAATCATAATCCTTAATCAGCTCCATCCATCTCCTCTAACTCATATTCAGCTCTTGTTTTGAGAAGATATACTGTAAATTCTTGTGATCAATGAAGATCTGACACTTTTCTCCATAAAGATAGTGTCTCTAGATCTTTAAGGCATGGACCACCACTGCAAGCTCCAAATCATGTGTTGGGTAATTCTCTTCATGTTTCTTAAGCTGTCGCGAAGCAAAAGAAATCACATCTTTATCATGCATCAACACACATCCCAACCCATTCTTTGAAGCATCACAAAAGACAATATAGCCTTTCCCTTGCTCTGGAAGTATTAACATCGGTGCACTAGTCAACTTTTCTTTCAATAGTTGGAAAGAATGTTGACATTTTTTAGTCCAAGAAAAAGGAACATCCTTCCTGGTTAACCTAGTTAGGGGTAACGCTAAAGAACTGAAGTCTTTGATGAACCTCCTGTAGTAACCTGCCAGACCTAGGAAACTATGGATCTCTATCAGTGTCTTTGGTTGTTCCCATTCTAGTACATATTCCACTTTCTTGGGATCAACACAAACGCCTTTTGTAGATATAACATGGCCCAGAAAAGACACTTCAGATAACCAAAATTCACACTTGCTGAACTTAGCATATAGTTGGTCCTGCCTCAACAAACTCAATGCCTGACGAAGGTGTTACTCATGTTGTTGACTATCCTTGGAGTATATCAGGATATCATCTATGAGCACGACAATACACTGATCAAGATAAGGTCTAAACACCCTATTCATTAGATCCATAAAAGCTGCATGTGCATTGGTTAGCCCAAACGACATAACTACAACCTCATAATGACCATACCTAGTCCTAAATGCTGACTTGGGTATGTCATCAACCTTAATTCTCAACTGATGGTAACCTGACCTCAGGTCTATTTTTGAAAATATAGTGGCACCTCTCAACTGATCAAAAAGATCATCAATTCTTGGCAAAGGATACTTATTCTTTATTGTCACCTTGTTCAACTATATGTAGTCTATACACAACCTCATTGAACCATCCTTCTTTTTAACAAACAACACGAGAGCACCCCAAGGGGAAGTGCTTGGCCTGAAAAACCCTTCTCTAATAGTTCTTGTAACTATTTCTTTAACTCATGCATCTCTGTTGGTGCCATTTTGTATGCTGACTGTGCTATGGGTTGTGTTCCAGGAATAAGATTGATCTCAAACTCAATCTCTCTAGGAGGGGGAATGCTAGGAAATTCCTCAGGAAAGACATCCTCAAATTCTCGCACCACTGGTAACTCCTGGATACTAGGACCTATTGCCTTGGTATCCACAATATGAGCTAAGAAAGCCTCACATCCTTGCTTCATCAACCGTTCAGCTGTCATGGCTGACATCAAACATGTAGGAAGAATCTTCCTATCACCCTAAAAAACCCACTATACATCTCCATCATGGAACGTCACCACCTTAGTATTACAGTCCAAGACTACCTTGTATTTTTCCAAGGTATCCATTCCAAGGATTACATCAAAACCATGCATGTCAAGTGGCAGAAGATCCACTTGAATGTTGTGTCTAGAAAAAGAAAGAACACAAGAAGGGAACACTTCCTGCAACTCAGTGGAATCAACCAAAGGGGTCTCTAGCCGCAGGCTATCAGATATAATACTAACAGGTAGATAATAACTATCTATCACCTCTCTGGTGATAAAAGAGTGTGTCGCACCCGGGTCTACTAACACATACAAAATAAGAAGCAGACATATCAGAATGAAATAACTCCATCTGACCTGTCACGACTCATGGATTGACCACTGCTTCTGGCTGGGTCATGGCATAGAACCTAGTTGTCGCCTGCTGCCGTCCACGTCCTCTGCTCGCCTGTCCTGAGGATCCTGCATGGGATGCCTAACCACATCCTCTACCACTACCAATATCAAACTGTCATTGTTGTGATCCATGTTGATTCTGCCTTGGTTGTTGAGTCACCTCCTCAACCTTCATAGGGAAATTCCATCTAATATGCCATGTCTGTCCACATTGATGACACAGTCGGTTATCACTATGTGGTCTAAACAGCCCTATAACTAAGACTGATGATGAACTGCAAGCTCCTGCCGGTGGAAAACTGTGACCTCAACCCCAACTCGGGGTCCACTGTGATGGTGCATGTGATCTTGGTTCAGTGAAGGTTGACCTTGGTTGTGACAGTGGTGGGAAAAACCTTGGCTTCTTAAAGCCTCCATATGATTGCCCTTGAAATTGCATAGGTTGCTTCTTAGCATTAGCTTCACGCTTCTCTATGGCAGACCTCTCAATCCTCCTAATAGATTCCACAAAGGTGGAAAACCTTTCCCTGTTCTCCAAAGCTGATGCTACAATAGTCAACTCTGTACTCAGACCCTTCTCAAATCTCCAGATCCTTTCCTTGTCTATTGTTGCCATGTGCAGGAAGAACCTCAGAAGTTCCATAAACTTTGATTCATACTCATTGATAGTCATAACTCCCTAATGAATCTTCTTAAACTGGGAGATTTTCTCATCTAGTTAGGTCTCTGGAAAATATCGACTAACAAATTCCCTCTGAAACTCCTCCCATCCTATCACAACTCCTGGCCTTTTCTCCTCTTCTATGTCCCACCGGTGGCCAGCGCTACCCTTCAACAAGAATATTGGATGCTTAACTTTGTCTTCTTCAGTGATGTTTAGGATTTTAAAATCCTTTTCCAGCTCAGTCAACCACATTTCAGTATCTGCTGGATCAGAAGTACCTACATATTCAATTGCCCCAACACGTCTAAGATGTTCAAATCTCTTCCTGACACCTTGGGACTCCACATTGGAGGCAGCTGCCCTAGCTTGAGGTGTTGGTGCTCTATTAGTGATATGTGTAATTGTGGCCATCATCTGTCTAAACATATGCTGAAACTCAGGATTGGCCATCATTGTCAGGTCTAGATGAGGCATTGCGGGTTGCTCTGGCCCTACTTCTGGCACTCTCTCATCACATTCCTGCCTCTCTGCACCTCCTCCTGGTGCAACATAGCTACTCTCAATATGTTCTTCATGTCCTCCAGACATATCTACATAAGCATAAACTATGATCAGATATGTTGGATACATAAGAACAGAGTCAAACCTAATTCCTATGTACCTATAGACCTAGTAAACCTAGAGATCTGATACCAACTTAACTTGTGACACCTCATCACACTAAATGAGATTACTCAAAACATAAAACACGATCAACTACTAATTAATCACATAGTCAAAAATGTGAAATAATTAAACCGATTCCAACAACGTAAATAAAATCTATAACATTTACAAAAGATCAATCATTCCATTCTCATATACTGTAACAAGTATTTGCATATGGGTCCAAAGACCTCAGTCACATCCTACATACAAAAGATATTTCACAAGTACGTGCCATATATTTACAAACATTGGCATACTACCAAAATCTCATATCGATACAAATATATCATCTAGAAAACACATCCCATACCAGGACCTGAGAGTACAGGGATGACACTAGGACTCTACTACTAACATCCATAACTAACAACCTTCTAAATCTATTGATCACCAGGTTGGTTATCTTCCACAATACGACCTCGACCTCGTTGCCTGCGACCACCTAAAAAAATTGTGGTGATCCACGGGTGAGACCCAGTCCCAGTGAGAGATATAACTCTCTCCAACTTATATGACTCATAACATATTAATTAACAGTAAATTCATTGAGTAGTTAGGATATTGAATAAGAAATATGAACAGACTAAACAGTTTAAGCATACTAAGCAGTTAAGCAAATTAACTTGACAAGAAATATAATTACTCAAAGGTCATATGATTTCATCTTGTAAACATTGAATAGTATAAAGACAAGTTAAAGACTAATCGAGCAATGTGAGAGGTATTTAACCATAGTCAGTATACTACACAACTTATATCACTTCTTTTATTACATTTCCTTGAGGGATTTGAGAAATACCACTCAAGTCCCAACTGACCACTACTAACTCAAAATCAGTGTCATACAAGATCTAGGAAGAGCCGGACTCCTAAGATCTTCTCCGCCCCCGATCAGTACGGGTCCGCCACAGTGACACATAAGGTCAAGCTATTAACAGCCTAGTCCGTCCTTGGTACATGTCACGACACTAGTGAAAGGAGGTGGGTACGCATACCCTACCATTTGAGGTACAACCACAGTTGTCCTCCAATCTCATCATATATATATAATCACCGAGACACGACCACAACCGTTCTCAAACTGAGGGCTAGGTATGACCAATGTCATCCTCCCTAACACTTGAATTTAGGATGACAAGCACCTCGCATAGTCATCAGTATGCGCTCCAAGTATCCCTTAAGAATAATCATTTCATTATCTGGCAATTTCTGACACCCAGATAGATCTATGGCACAGGGCACTACATGATTAGAGTTTCACTGAATTAGTTATGCCAATTGGGTGAATTAAGGCTAAATCATACAAATGGACATTCAAACCCTAATTATTTTCTAACAAGAGTTTATGTATAACAATTTCAAAAGATATAAAACATTTAAGATATAAATCTTAATCACATTACCACATGATATCATTCATTGCAAATCAATGGACCACACTTATCATCATATTTTTACAAGATACCAATATCTGATCACAAGTTCTAGGGTTTTAACCCTTATTGGAACATGAAGAGGATTTCACCTCAATCATGGCTTCAAACATGAGGAAAGGTCGTTAAGACCATCACATTATTCATATTAAGGTTATCATCATCATTCCATGCCTTAAACAAGGCTCAAAAGATCATTAGCACATATGTGTCCATAGATATTAACATGGCAAGGCACTATGATATTCAAATAGTACTGCATTGTGGTTTCAACACAATAAGAGTATAATTCATTATCACATTAATCATTCAAGAGGTATGATTATAACCAATAAACATCATATAATTACATCAAGGTTAGGTATAATAGGCTAGATCACATGGGAGTTACACATCCACTTATTACAGTGATTTATCAAATATAACTATATAATGGCAAAGGTAAGACTACCAATTAATGGTATTGAACCATTGAATTATCTTCACTAGGACCCACATATAATAACATGTGATTTATTCTAATCCATTGGAGGTTAAAGCATCCAATATTATTCATTGGATCTGGTTCATTGTTCAAGGTTATCAATTGAAGTATAGGTCTAACCATTAGATCAATTGAACCAAGGAACCATTGGTTCAAGGTATAGTTAAATCTACAATTACATTCCTAATTAATCATATATGGTGATGACCTGATACGCCATTAATCATGATCATTAGGTCACCATTGGTTGCTAGATCAGTAATACATTCAGTTAACATCATCCAATATTAAGCCAATATCATCATCGATTGATAACATCATTTGAATACTTAGTGGATGATAATTAAATGTCTAATTGAGTCAAAACCTGACCTAAGGTGGTGACCATAGGTTGTCACCATAAATTTGACACCCTTGATCATGAACATCAGTTGCCAAGATAGCAACACTATTGGTTGTTGAATGGTATGACAATCAGTTATGTGATAGGGAAGGAAATAGCTTGAAAACCCTAATTTGAACCATCATTTGTTTTGTTCATAGCACCATAGGTTGTTGCTATCAAACTGTCCCAGATCATGTTACACCTTATAAAGGCTGTACACATGTTTACAGGTTCATATAGAACTGGAATAAAATAGGAAACACCACAAAATTCGTAATTCTAAACAAGCATGATTTCTTTATGCTTAGATCATCACATTCAAGCATAATCATGAACTAACAAGCTTCTAGTAAGCAATATAAGTGAAGAATGCTATATAACTCGCCTCTATAGAGTATGTCAGATCACAAACAGCAAGAATCTTGAGAAAATGGGGCAAGGAAACCTTGGATTCAGATATGAACTTGGCCAACTATGCAATTCACTCCACAAATAAGCAAAACCCTAGAAAAGAAACAAGAAGGAAGGATTTTTGAGTTCTAGGGCCACTTTCACCATGGAAAAGCATGATTCCGACCTGGAGAGATATAGGAAGAAGGAGAGAAAAGAATTAAACGGAGGAAATAAGGAAAAACTTACACTTTTAGGTCAATATCACTAGGAGGAACCTTTTTAGACCCAAAAAGGGATTCAATTTCAACCCTAGAATTTGTTTTCCAAGAAGCTCCCCACTTTATTCTTCCTTGTAAAAAAAATTCGCAGCTGAACAGAGGGAGGAAGAATATGGGAGAAGGAGAGTGGTGGTGGAGAGGAAATGACTCGTTTTGGTGCTTGGGGATAAGTATATGACACTTTAATATAAAGAAAAAGAAAAACTTGAAATTCTAGTATATATCCAAGTGTCCATGGCTTTAAATTATTAAGAATATATAAGCACACACACAAGAAGATCTCCCACCATCCCTATAGACCTGATTAGTTTTTCTTTGTCGAAATTCCCATCCAATCACATAATTCCTTAGTTGATAGCTACTAAAGGTAGCTCATCCATGAAGGGGTAAACCCTAAAATACCCTTGATGAAAAAACCTTCAAACCATGGCTCAAAAATCTCAAGAATGATAATATAACATCTAAGGAACATAATTTATGTGAAAAATTGCAAAGAAAACCCCTCAATTGGGTAAATTGTAGAAAAGTCCAAAATGTACAGAAAATTGCATAACTCGTTCAAACAATGTCCAAATTGAACCAAATTTGAAACTTAAGCTTGTATTATGATTTCAAGACATATCAAAAAATTATATTAGGGTTATATACATTCAATTATGGTAATTAAGATCATTCAACTCATTAAGCAAGTTCAAGTGTCTTACAAACGGGGTACCACAGGGCCTCTTTCACGCATCCAATGGTCTGAGGTAGGGTGACCCCCTCTCCCCCTTGTTGTTCGCCATTGTCATAGAGATGCTATCCTATTGAATCAAGTGGGATGAGGTGGATGGGTTGATGAAACCATTTAAGGTGAATCAGACACCCGCTCTTTCACACTTGGTGTTCGCTGACGACATCATGGTCTTTTCAATGGGTCATTGCAAGTACACGAGACACACCCGTAGGATCATAGACTAGTTCGACAAGCTTACTGGGCTCTACATAAACCAAATTAAACCCAAGATCTATCTTTATCGGTCATGCGATGCGCAGTTGGGGCATCTACGGGTGGCAGCCGGCTTGCCCCGAGGCCTGTTCCCCACTAAATACCTGGGGATTCCGATCTATGGTGGTCGTGGAATGGGAAGGGACTTCAAGGTCCTAATCGATGAGCTTAGGAACATGATTGATAGATGGACCGGACTAAACATTTCCATGGCTGGGCGTATGGTCCTTTGTAATATCGTGCTTATGGGCAAGTTTGGCTTCTGGATAAGATAGGCAGAGTTACCCAATTTCATTATTGAGAAGGCACGGTCGCTCTTCGCGGGGTTCCTTTGGGGCGGAAAGGCCCATGACATCACTTGGGAGATGATCACCAAATCCAAGGATTAGGGTAGAATGGGTGTGCTAGACCCCTGAGCTATGGTGGAGAGGAACACAAGAAGGTGCATCCATGGTTTCCTCATGGATCAGGAGTCCACGTGGGTGAGCTGGATGCATAGGAGATATGGCAATTCCCTAGATCAGGATGGGGCACAGGGGAGCTCGTTGGTTTGGAGAAGAATGACAAATAGATGGCAGCAGGTGAAGGAGGACTATGCTTCTCACTATGGCATGTGGGTGTGTGCGACCACCAAGCTAGGGATCAAAATGTGCATCGGGCCGCCAGTACCCTGGTGGAAGATTGTGTGGAATAAATGGCAGACCCCGAAATGGAGTTGCTGTCTGTACAGAGCACTCCTAGGCCGACTGCCCACGGCGGACAGGATGATAAGGTGGGGGATGACTGTGAATAGAAAGTGCTTGTTGTGTGGGGTTGGTGACAAATCACACGAGCACATGTTCTTCACATGCAATTTCACTGCCTATTTCATTTCTAGATGGGCCTTAAAAAATGACTGGGAGGCCCAGGTTCCGAAATCCATTAGTGGGTGTTTGCAGTTGATCCGTGCGTGGACGGGGGGGACCAATAGCATGGATGCTTTTGGTGGTTTGGGCCTTGCTGCTATTGTGTTCCTTATGTGGCAGGAAAGAAACTTACGGTTGCATGGTGAGTTAGATAGAGATAAGTTTACCATTTTTGACATCCTATGTGACATGCTCAGCATGAGTTGTAGGGTCAAACCTAAAATTTGTAAAGGTTTAGACCCGGTCGCTTGTTTGCACTGGGGTTTTTGTAGCTAACACACCCCTGTACAGTATAGGTCTTACCCTATATGTCTTTTGCATGTCCTAGATACAAGTGTATATGCATGAATTAGGGTTTAATGTAATATATAAGGGTTGAAAACCCTAATTTTCTACCTTGAAAACCAAATCTCAATTTGGGACTCAAAGCCTAGACCAAACGTTTTTTCATATTCTTCTTATTAATAAAACACCATTTATATCTTAATTTGGAGTTAAAATGAATTAGTTGTCATTTTTAGAACATTTTATATCATCAAAATGGTATCTAAGGTAAACTTCAAAAAAGGAAAGAGAATTAAGACTCAAAAACTAGAAATTCATATTCTACTCAAAAAAATCCTTTCCAACGACTATATATTTACATTTTTTGACCAAGGGTTGATTTACTATGAATTAAATAAATTAGGCCAATAAAAAATTAGGAAAATGCCACATAGGCAATTCCATTTGTGAAAGAGAGTGTGCCACGCGGCCGAGTCCTCACTGGCATGGGCCAATCATATTTGGCCCAATCAATCGGTCCACTCTCGCGTGGACTCGATCAAGGGTGAGTGACTAAGGGGCCAAAAGACCATTTTGCCCTTGCTCGACTACTTGAACCAAATAAAATGGCGAGGGCTCTTGGGTTAGTATAATTGGATGCATTCTACTCAAATGTGGGTGTGTTAGTATTATACGTGGGAGTATTTTTTTATTTTAATAGAATGTATCCACTTCTATTGGTAATGAGCCCACATTTGAGTGGAATGTGCCCAATTTTACTAGCAACACATCCACATATCAACAGAATGTGCCTACTTCTATAATAGTATACTCAAATTTAATTAGATGTTTTGCTAGAAAAGTGGATGCATTCCAGTCTGATATGTGTGCATTGCTAGCAGAATTGGACGTATTCTGCTCAAATTTGGGCGTTTTACTTGTAGAAGTGGATGCATTCCACATTTTAATAGAATGCACCCACTTTTACTAGTAATAAAAATACATTTGAGTAGAACGCTCCCACTTTTACAAATAATGCATATTTCCCTCCTTACTTCCCATGTCCCCCCTCCCTTTCCTACCTTCCCTCCTTTCCTCTTTTTACTTCCCTCCTCACTTCCCTTATCCTCCTCCCTTAATTTCCCTCATCTCCTCTTTTACTTATCACCTCTCTCCTTCCATTATCTTCCCTCTCATTATTTTTTTCATCTCTTCTCTTTACTTCCCTCCTCACTTCTCTCGTCTCCTCTCTTTACTTCTCTCTTCACTTTCCTCATATGTATCACTTCCCTCATTTGTCCTTACTTCTTTTCTCTCCTCCTTTACTTCTCTCCTCTTTTTACTTCTCACCTCTCTATTCACTTCTTTTCTTTCCTCCCTTTACTTCTTTCCTAATATCCAACATATTATTTTCTCAAAAATATGTCAACGTATTAGTCTTTTTGAATGTATTTATTGTAAAGAATCTACTGATTTTATTTCATAAAAAAATTCATTATAGATTGAAAGTTAATAAATTTTCCTTCCTCTTTCCTACTTACTCTCTCTCTACAAATCAGTCAGCAATGTATTATTTTCTAACAAATATGTCTCTTGTTGGAATGCATTTTTCTAACAAATCTAATAGTTTATATTTGATTGAAAAATATGTTATCGATAAAAAATTATAAACAAAATAGATTTGTCTCTCTTTTTCCCATTCTTTTACTTTTCATGTATCACTCAAATCAACTTACATGTTACTCACTAGATTCACACGCCACGATGATGAATCCAAATTCATCATGATTTTCAGTCACCATTTTGGGCCCAATTCGACTAAATACATTCGATTTCATCTCCTTAATACTTACAATGTGCAGTTTTACTTGGTTGATCATATTATCAAGCTATTAACTAGTTTTATATGGATTTCATGCAGATTATGCAGGTTACGTTGAGGTTGAATCATCAACTGGAACCCACCTCCATTCAACCCTAATCTACCTTCAACATAATCATCACCACCGCTTGCTTCATTCCACCTTTATCTCCATCAACCATCATTCGTATCAAACCCTAATAAGTGGGGCCCACCTTTCTTTGCCCTAGATCTACCTTCACTCAAGATCCTCTCATCCTTGGTCTTGACCAAACAGTCTTGACCAAACGGTCTTGACTAAACGGTCTTGATCCATTCGAGTTCATTCATTTGGTTTTGACCTCTCAGTCTTAGCCATGCATCCACACGATCTTGATCCAACGATCCACAAAATGGAGTCTCAGACGATGCCATCCAACTCTGTCTTTTCAAGTATTCTCTTGCTGATAGAGCTATAAGTTGGTACAACTCCTTTCAATGCAAACTCATCACCACTTGGGAACAACTTCAAAATGTTTTTTTTGGAAAAATTCTATCCTCCTTCTCTCACCTATGAAATTAGGGGTCGAATAACAATGTTCACTTAAGTCCTTGGAGAATTCCTTACTGAAGCATGGGAAAGATACAAAGAGCTTCTATACAAGTGTCCACACCATGGCATTCCTAAGAATCAACTCATTGAGATCTTTTATAGGGGTGTGGATGATGATATCAAAAGGTTCTTAGACTCCTCAACCAGTGGTAACTTCATGTGTCAAAGTTATGACAGTGCATGGAAGGTTGTCACCCTAGGAGTTGAAAATCAAGCTAATTGGGGTAGATCAGTAGGAAAAGGAGTGTTGAAGGTAGCTATGGCTGAAGCCATTCATGAATACAAGTCTATCTCTGAAACCCTCAAACTTTTAGTTGCCAAATAAGACCATCTTGAATCATCTCTTACTGCCTATGAAAGAAGACACTCACCCCCTAGACAACAAGAACAGATCAAGCCAGCTTCATTGTTCTGTGAAGCATGTAAATGCACTACTCATTCTACGCTAGACTGCAATGTTCTTTATGATGTTTTTTTAAGAAAAGTCAATGGACAAGGAGATAATGGCCAGATGAAAAGTCTAAATGTTATCAACACTCTTCCTGGTCAAGGTTATTACAATCCAAATCAGAATAGGAATCATCCCGGTTTTCAATATGAAAATCCTTCAGGAGCGGTAAACTCACAACAACTTGGTTTGTATAACCAACAATAGAATTTAGGGAATCAAGGAAACTTCAGAGGTAACTTCTAGAATAAAGAATACAACCAATTCCAAAATAATTCTCAGTTCCAGAATCTAAACCATGTCCCTTACCAGAATCCACAACAAGGACAATAAGCCAGACCCATATCTCCTGATGACAAACTGTCAGCCATTGAGAAGATGCTACAAGGACAACAAACTATGATAGTTAATCAACAAGCCCACCAAAAAGCTATTGAATCTCAGTTAGCCCAACCATCAGCCAGTCTCAAGCCTCCATCTGGAGCTTTTACTGGTCAACCGGAGAACAACCCTAAACATCCTGAGCAGTTGAAGGTTGTTATGACTCGTTCTGGTAATGTATATCGCGACCCTCCTATCAAGAAACTAGTGGTTGTCATAGATGAATAAGACCAGGTGAATGATCAAGTTGACGAAGAACCTGAATCTATTCCGAAGGAGCAACCACGTAATGATAAGTCAGACAAAGAAAATTCTATGAAACCTGCTACAAAAGAGGAAGAAGCAACAACAGAACCTAATATCCCTGTATACAAGCCTTGTATACCTTTTCCAGCTCGTCTAAGGCAAATGAAGATTGATACCCGTTTCAACAAGTTCAAGGAAGCTATAAAGAAACTTCATGTTGATATACCCTTTCTAGATGCACTAGTAGAGATACCAACCTAGACAAAGTACTTGAAGTCTCTCCTCATAAGGAAATACAAAATCGATGAAGTTGAGATGGTTAAACTGGCAACTACTACTTCTGATATTATTCAAAGAAAGATGCCCAAGAAATATAAAGATCCTGGATCTTTTGGTATCTCATGCCATATTGGTGATTCTACATATAAGAAGGGACTAGCTGATCTTGGTGCTAGCATTTCGATCATGCCGCTTAGCCTTTGCAAGAGGCTAGGATTTTCAGAATTTCTTCCTACTGGAATAACTATACAACTTGCAGACAATTCGATTAAAAATCACTACTACAGAACCTACCTTTAGTGTCAGTTATTTAAAGCCTTTAGTGTCGGTTTCTAAGCGACACCTATGTGGGCGACACTAAAAGTCCACCCATTAGGCGTCGGTTCCAAAACCGACACCCAAACACTTCGCGTGCCACCGAAAACACGCCATCATGGGACTATAGGCGTCGGTTATTAGGTAAGAAACCAACACCCAAACCCTTCGCGCCACAGAAAGGGCACCATCTTGGGCACTATCAGTGTCGGTTATTTACAAATAACCGACGCCATATATCTTTGCGCCACACGAAATAGACGCCGGTTATTTGTAAAAAACCGACACTATAACATTATGTGTCGGTTATTTACAAATAACCGACGCCTAATGGTTTTTTTTTCTGTCAGTCTGCAGACCTGCTGTGGCTGGTCGCAGGATGAGAAACCTGTTCAGTTCAGTTATGAACTGCAAGTTTTACGACATCCATTGATATCAGCCGACAACATGCCACAAATCTGCAAAATTAACAATAAAAAAGTAGCACATGTATTTAGCAATGCAACCTGTAGTTCCATTTTATTTTCACACATTTATAAACATTCACACATACTAGCAATCTGTAGTTCCATTCATTCACATTCACACATATAGAAACATTCATATAGCAACCAACACTTTCATTCATTTTCACTCAGACACATGTAGAAACATCCAGACATGTAGAAACATTCACACATATATTATAATTCAGAAATTCATTTACAAAGTATCATTGTTTAGTCATTATTCTCTATCAGGATCCCAATTATATTTTAAAGCCCCCACTAATTGTATGGTTGTTGCCCATTCTTCTACTACTTCATTTAATTCTCCCATCGTATAGGGAGCATTAACATTTGGTAAGTCCTTTTCTGTAATGGGGTCAGCTTTAAACACCTGTAAAGAGAATGATGTATATATATAATTAATGAGCTATAAATAAGATTGATATATTTCGATCATATTATCTAATGAGACTATATAATACCTGAGCAATACATTTGATATCCAATACGGCATGTTTGATAATCATGTGCATATATCGCATGACATAGTATCCACATGCCCATCCATTATCTTGTGTAGCACACTATAAATTCAAACATACAAAATATTAAAAAATACAACTAATTAAGCATTGTTCACATAAATAATATATACATATATTGTAGTCGGGAACTTACTTTCACGTTATTCCAAATTATTAGCTCGTTCTTTTTCGTGGGGACCTTTCGTAGGAGTAGAGTCTGCATTAGGTATTGTCTGGTAAGTGGCAGTCTGAGATGCCTGCCACTTTTTCATTGCTTCTTCGAGTTTTTCTTCGAGTTTCCTGTCAAATAGCTTATCCACCTATACATGGATAAAAGAAACGTCAAATTCTAATTTTTGAATTCTCTTTTACAGTAGCATCTACAAGGAAAAAATATGTTACCTCTTCTTGTGAAAGTCCCGCTTTTGGGACATGTTTGCGCTGGGATGGCCCAAAAAAAGCTTTGATGCCCACACCAGCGCCTGCAGCCCTAACACGTCCAGGATGCTCTGGGTTACCCAGAGCAACTGTCAATTCATCCCTTGTGCCCTCAGGGATGAACTTTCCTTGTTTCCTCAGCTCGTGCAGCTCCCGCTAATCGCCAAAAAAAAAATTTGTACTTAAGTAAACAACACAAATAATCAATATTCGAATGATTGTTGTAAGAGTTGTATTTTACCATTTTTGCAGCCGCCTCAGCAGTTGCGGCCTTAGTTAATTCTCCCTTCTTATTTTTCCTCCCAGCTATCTAGACATCATGGCGAGGCAGAGGTGTGCTAACTATGGTAGAGGACTTCTGAGTAGCAGCAGACTGAGCAGCAGTAGCCTCAGCCTGTAGTCTTTGGCAAACGCCTGCATACCCCTTTGGACCCATTCTGTGGTCATGCACATTCAGTGCACGCCTTGATCTTTGTGCCTCACTGAGGGCGTAGTTAGTATGCAAATTAATGATTTGGTTAGTAACTGTAGCATCCAACTAACAAAAACATAATTAACTAATGCGGAAGCGTTCACTAAGCAGCGGATTATAGAAAATCACTAAAAATTTAAAACCTTTTTCAAAGAGACCCAATCATAGGAAAACTCTTTCAACAAGAACCAATGTATTACATTTACATCATGGTTCATAAGTATATATATTATACCATCTCTTTTCAAGGGTTACAACATCAACTGCCTTGTTAAAAGCTAAACACAGACAACATAATAACCTCGAGGCATCAAGCCAAAATCTCAAAACGATACATTAAAAGCACTAAGTACTAACTCCGAGGACCTGAGAGTACAGAGACGACACATAGGACTTCTATCTACCAAACACGATAGACAGCACACTCAACCTGAGTTGTCACTGCTGTCCTCGTAGCTGCTGATGTTCTTCATCTGAAAGATATTATCAGTCTCTTTCACACTCGTCCACCTAAAAATGTTGGTTCCCACGGGGGTGAGACAATTGAAAATTGCCCCAGTGAGAGATATAACTCTCCGCCAGAAACATCATTATTGTAGTTTAATTAATATAAAACTGAGCAGAGGATAAGCAGTTTAGATCATTCTCATCTTTTAAAGTATTACACATATCTATGATTGAACAGTAATTCATCTATTCTCTTTATAAGAAATAGAAAGAACATGTATAACATTCATCTACCATACATTTTCAACATCTCAAGCTTTGCTCATGTCATTCATTATTCTGATGTGTCACCCATGATTCATTCTTGTTTCTATTTGTTGGCCTTAGCCAATCTGCTAAACAAGTATTCACTTATGCCAGACATGTGATTATATAAATCATCATGTATTATTCAAGCATTAAACTATATCAATCAGGTATAAATGTTTCAGACATTGGACTATACCAATCCTGATTACACATCCATGCATTGGACTTTAACCAAACCTAATTACAGGCATTAAGCTTCTGTCAGGTATTTCTAATTATAGAGGCATGGATAGCATGTGAAACATAACTATCAACATGAGATATCTAGCATCATGATTATAATCAACAGTAGCAGTAAGATATCAACATAAGCATGACCATTGTATGTACACAATTACAGTCTTATGCATATCCACAACATAAGTATAATTACTATCTCTTAGTTGCACTAAGCATCATCTTTATGTAAAGAGAACAAACATGGGTTTCCATTCAATGTGAAGCGTCATGTATAACCCTAAACAGATATGCTATACGGCTGTATTACATCTTTTATTATGCCCTGGGGAATTTGAATCGTACCATTCAAAGTCCAACCGACCCCTGCGAAGGGCTATTCGGTTCCGTACAAGATCTAGGAGTACCAGCATCCTAAGATCTCTTCCCCTCGGTCAGTACGAGTAAACTGCAGTGACATACCAGTCAAACTTCCAACAGTGACATATAGTCAACTGATAACAACTAGTCCGTACTTGGTACAAGTTACGACACTAGAAAACAGGGTATACAAAACCCTCTAATCCGAGGTACAACCGCAGCTGTCCTCAATCACATCAAATATTTGAGGCATGACCATAGCCATCCTATGTAACCTGCAATTGTGGATGACAAGTATATATATATCCTCAACCTGCCACCCCCGCATATTCAACAATATGCGCTCCGAGTTTCCCTTAGGAATACTCGTTTCACCATCCAGCAAGTTCTGACACTGAAGATGGTTCTACGGCACAGGGCACTACATGATTAGAGTTGCACTTAATTAGTTATGCCAATTAGGTGAATTAAGGCTGCATCAAACAAGTGGACATACAAACCCTAATTCATTTCTAGCAAGCATATAAATATCAAAACCTGAAAAGATATAAAACATATGAAACATAATTTCTCATCTCTTCATCACATGGTAATATTCACTTGCCATTCATTAGATTACACCAATTATCATATTATCACAAGATATAAATCCTTTTCACAATAGCACAGGGTATCAACCCTTATCAACATAAGAGGAATACACCTCATTCGGGGCTCAATCATGCCCATGAAACATCTTGTTACTTCTTACCAGGTAACATCTAACCATATGGCTCACAAGGCCATTAAACATCTTGTCACCTCTCACTAGGCAACAATAACATATTAACTCATGTAATATAATAGTAACACCACTATTTCCTCCACGGGGTTAGGGTTTACTATTCACATCAATTAGGGTTTCATGTTTATTTTATCAATACAACCCTAATATATTGTTCCATACATCTAGGAGCATCCATCGACATTCCAAGTATTTAATATTCTTATCATTTATCATTAAATGATCATCAACACAAGGTATGCGTTTATCTCTCATCATTATCATGGTATGATTACATCATACTCATTTTAGCTTACTTATCAAGTATGTTAAACTCATTACATTTCATTGTGACAATTTACATAACACTCTCCTTGTGTATCTTATCTAAAAATATTGGATTTGAGATGCATCAAGGTATATCAACCCTGAAATGCTAAATGTGATATCTATCATGTCTCAATGTATCACTTCCCTCATCACTTCTATCTTACATGAGTTTATTAACTTATCTTATAATAAGGAATTTCACATCTTAATACTTTCATCCACCAACCTATCACCTTTACCATGATGTGCATAGATCACACACAAGGATTGTCCAACTATCTTCAATGATATGGACTCATCTCAAATTAAGGCATTGCTTGTTATAAGGTTTCCTATAGTCAACCACTTAAGATATTTCATCATTATAGGGTATTACTCATTATTTCATCATTAAGGTTTACTCATATCATTACCCAGACATTAGGGTTATGATTTATCATCATATTGCCCATGATTAGAATTCCATGCACTATAGCCCAAATTTAGGGTTTTACATAGCTTTACTCTGTGTTAGGTTTAAGGTTTCATATGACATCGCCCTCAATTAGGGTTTCACATGGAATCATCCTCAATTAGAGTTTCTCAGGGAATCACCCTCAATTAGGGTTTCACTAATCATCCCAATTAGGGTTTCATTCAATTACCCATAAATTAGGGATTCATTATTCCTCTAATTAGGGTTTGGTATTTCATTACCTTAAATTAGAGTTACCCAAGTCATTACCCTTAATTAGGGTTACACTATTACCCTTAATTAGGGTTACACTATTACCCTAGATTAGGGTTTTACTCAAAATTTCCCTAAATCAGGGTTAGGGTTCGTTAACCTTCTCAATTAGGGTTTCTTGATCTCTTTACTAAGGATCCTACCCTAAATCACCATATGAATCATACTCATGTATAAATTCATTTCTATCATTCTCTCCACTTGATTTGGTTACATCAACCATATGATCAAATACAAACAACTATGTTTGACATAGTATACTGAGTTATTGCTTCCATAAACAATTAGGGTTTGCTTAATTGAATAGCCTTCAACTCACGATTCCTTGGGAGTTAATCCCTCAAATTTGGTGAGTCATTAGACCACATCATTAGGAACAGTAATCCCAAACATTCAACCCTTGGTCAATGCATTCAAACGGTCTTGAGACCGTTTACTCAAAAAGGTCAATTAAATCAGATTGAAAATCAGCACTTAATTCAATTAGGTTTCCCTAATTGATTAGGCTTCAACTCACGATTACTTGGGAGTTAATCCCTCAAATTTGTAGGGTCATTAACCAACATTATTATAAACAGGAATCCCAAACGGTCAATGCTTGGTCAACACACTCAAATGGTCTTGAAACCGTTTTCCCAAACAGGTCAAGTTGATCAGGTTGAAAATCAGCATTTAATTCAATTCGATTTATCTAATTGATTGGCCTTCAACTCACGATTCCTTTGGAGTTAACCCCTAAAATTTGGAGAGTCATTATCCTACATAATTAGGAACAAGATTCCCAAACGGTCAACGCTTGTTCAACCATATCAAACGGTCTTGAAACCGTTTTCCCTAAAATAGTTTTCTGAAACTGCATAGCCAATCAATTTAAAACGATTTGGAATAGATATCAAGACCATTTGGCTTGGTACTTTTCTTTGGATAAGCATATATGATGATGTCATCATCCCCTTCCTTCTAAAAACCAAGAACAGCAACTGTTCTTGATGGAAATTGCAGCAAGGAAACAAGTATGTATCAAATTGAAGAAAACAATCAACAAAGCATAATTGATTGATGCAATAGCAATGATTAAGGGTTTGAGTTATAAAACCCGCCTCCAATTGAGCTCCAAAGCTTCAAGCTCACGCCATTAATGGTGGATGAAGCTCTAGAAACTCCCCCTAAGCTCGTCCTCAAGCTTTTGGATGAAAAAGTTGGCTAGGGTTGAAGAGGAGATCCAAATAAGAAGAAATCAATGATTTATTTTTTATTTCCACCATGGAATCAAGGAGAACGAAGGTCAAGGACCTTACCAACAGGTTGGGGTCGTCCTCCTGCTCCTCCACAGCTCCTTAGTCGTTTTCCAAGCAAGGGTAAAGAAAATAATCCGAAATAGCCTTTGTTTTGGCTTGGTAAAGGTACTTTTATAAGAAACTTGATGAGAGAGAAAATGCATTATTAAAATGCATTAAATTCCAAAAATATGGCCGCCTCTTCCCCCTCAAATTCCCCTCAAAATCCTTAAGGACGAGGCTATCTTCATTGCCTCTTATTCCTCTTCATTATCCATCAATTTAAAGAAAAGCAAATTAAGCACCTTAGATCATATTATAATAATATTCCAATTTGAGTGGATATTGCTTTTCTTTATAATAATGGTGAGTGGGTTATCCACTTGCTTGAGATATTTTCGTGGCCTAGCAAAGTCACAAATGTGTTCACAATTGAGCAAATTCAACCATCTCGTTTTTGGTTGAAGGCCCTTCAATTATTATATTTGTTTTTACACTAAATAGAATTAGGGTTTCAATTAGGATTAAATCTTGATTATTTTAATATCAAGATTCTCTCTCCTCCAACTTAATTCAAATGAGGCGCCCCTCTCATTTTATTTTCTCTACTTGATGACAAGAAACATTAGGGACCTTATTGAAGTGGTAATTTACATATTACACCCTGGGTTTTGGGTAAATTGCACATTACACCAAAACTAGGTTTTCATGCACATACATTGCTTTATCAGCTCTTTCTTGGTATTTAGGCTTCCATAAGCCATACCTCAGCATCATATTTACTCTCATGATGCTTCAACACATGAGGAACATATTATCATGCACAATTTGCACTTAAACCCCTCAACTTGGGTAATTTGTACTTTAGTCCAAAACAGGCAAAACATTGATTTCAACAATGTTCAAAAAGGATAAGAATTGTAATATAAGTTCCTCTTGAACCATAATTACCTTTCACAAGATGAGATTAAGCATTTAATCATCTTTCTTAATCAAAACACCTAGGGTTAAGGTATAACCCAGGTCAGGGGTGTTACAAATTATAAACCCCTAACAAGGATTTCGTCCTCGAAATCCAGATAAAGGAAGACAAATGTATATTATTCATCATACTATCTAGTCTTCACATATCATCTCCTTATTATAGATACACCATAAAACTTTGATCAGCACCAAGTGTTTCCATACAAAATTCTCATAGAATCAACACACAAGGCACATGCCCCACTGTCCCTCATCATTGACTATAGAGTCAACTTTGTGTCAAATAACACTTTTCTTATTCAGAGAAGCATCATACATTCTTTATTAGTATCATGTTTATGCAGAGCATAAACCCCTAACATATGATGTTCATATTATTATAATCAGACTAATTTCACAGTTGACCAATCCAGGTAGCCAACCTAACCCATCTGATATCTCTCAGATACCATAATCTTTCACCTTGATATCTATCACATGTGTTGGAAACACATCATATATATCTCTTCCTTTCATCTTGGAACATTATGTGTTTCATATGTCCTCATCTTGGGACTAAAGTCCAAGATAACTGATACTTTTCTAAGTATCCATCACATGAACACATTTATCTTATGCACATCAAGTATCCTAAGACCCACTTGATGGTCATGTCCCTGAAAGGAAAGAAAACAAGGATTCATATTCCTCTTATTAATTTATGTATTTTCAACTACTCATGAATCATTTACTCTTTAGCTCTTCCTAGGTTCCTTGCCTTTAGCATAGGAATTATAAGGATGATTACATGACATTATCCATTTAGCATGTTTATGATCATCTCATGATCTCATCATATTTCCCATTTCTTCGTTAGGGAAAATACATTTATTATACTTACATCATTATTGAACAGGTTTCATTTCCCTTATTCTTATCCTTATCTTATGAGGAGTACACTTTTAGTTCCTCATACAACATGCTCATTTGAGATTATCTCAGACTTCTCTTTCTTATACTTAGTATATCACACATTTATTCATTCCATATTTCTGATTTCATGATACTCATTAGATTGTATCAGAATGACTGCTTGATCAGGGCAATCAGAGAGATTACAATCTAAGAGTTTCCATACTCACTTTATCATCAATAGTTGTATACCTGGCCAGGGTATATAAATACTGAGATTAGGTAGTATGCACTTTATTTGCGATCATATTCCTCACTTTTAATATCATTATACACACATGACTTTCCCATGTTCCAACATGACTAAGTCATTTAGGAACTCTTTTAAAGCTCAAACTTCTATATTAAGGACTGATAACCTAGATCGTAAAGCTAGTATCCAGTCCACTATATGCATTACTGTTGCTCTAATCTACCCAACAGTAATACTTAAAGAAAGATTTTCTTATCATAAATGGATCAACTAGGAGACTCTTAGGCAATTGTCTCTGTCTTGCCTGCTCCCATGCACCTCTTCTTGGTGCAATATTGTTGCTCTCAGCAGCAATCTCCTCATGTGACCCAGTCATCTTTAAGTTCTTCTTCTCTTATATGAGCAGAAGACATTATCAGATACACTAGATGATACCAGAACAGACTCTACTACCTTAGTCCTATGTCTCTGTAGACTCAGCGAACCTAGAGCTCTGATACCACTAAATTGTGACGACCGTCTCATGAAAACAAGATTAACTAATGCGGAAGCGTTCACTAAGCAGCGGATTATAGAAAATCACTAAAAATTTAAAACCTTTTTCAAAGAGACCCAATCATAGGAAAACTCTTTCAACAAGAACCAATGTATTACATTTACATCATGGTTCATAAGTATATATCTTATACCATCTCTTTTCAAGGGTTACAACATCAACTGCCTTGTTAAAAGCTAAACACAGACAACATAATAACCTCGAGGCATCAAGCCAAAATCTCAAAACAATACATTAAAAGCACTAAGTACTAACTCCGAGGACCTGAGAGTACAGAGACGACACATAGGACTTCTATCTACCAAACACGATAGACAGCACACTCAACCTAAGTTGTCACTGCTATCCTTGTAGCTGCTGATGTTCTTCATCCGAAAGATATTATCAGTCTCTTTCACACTCGTCCACCTAAAAATGTTGGTTCCCACGGGGGTGAGACAATTGAAAATTGCCCCAGCGAGAGATATAACTCTCCGCCAGAAACATCATTATTGTAGTTTAATTAATATAAAACTGAGCAGAGGATAAGCAGTTTAGATCATTCTCATCTTTTAAAGTATTACACATATCTATGATTGAACAGTAATTCATCTATTCTCTTTATAAGAAATAGAAAGAACATGTATAACATTCATCTACCATACATTTTCAACATCTCAAGCTTTGCTCATGTCATTCATTATTCTGATGTGTCACCCATGATTCATTCTTGTTTCTATTTGTTGGCCTTAGCCAATCTGCTAAACAAGTATTCACTTATTCCAGACATGTGATTATATAAATCATCATGTATTATTCAAGCATTAAACTATATCAATCAGGTATAAATGTTTCAGGCATTGGACTATACCAATCCTGATTACACATCCAGGCATTGGACTTTAACCAAACCTAATTACAGGCATTAAGCCTCTGTCAGGTATTTCTAATTATAGAGGCATGGATAGCATGTGAAACATAACTATCAACATGAGATATCTAGCATCATGATTATAATCAACAGTAGCAGTAAGATATCAACATAAGCATGACCATTGTATGTACACAATTACAGTCTTATGCATATCCACAACATAAGTATAATTACTATCTCTTAGTTGCACTAAGCATCATCTTTATGTAAAGAGAACAAACATGGGTTTCTATTCAATGTGAAGCGTCATGTATAACCCTAAACAGATATGCTATACGGCTGTATTACATCTTTTATTATGCCCTGGGGAATTTGAATCGTACCATTCAAAGTCCAACCGACCCCTGCGAAGGGCTATTCGGTTCCGTACAAGATCTAGGAGTACCGGCATCCTAAGATCTCTTCCCCTCGGTCAGTACGAGTAAACTGCAGTGACATACCAGTCAAACTGCCAACAGTGACATATAGTCAACTGATAACAACTAGTCCGTACTTGGTACAAGTTACGACACTAGAAAACAGGGTATACAAAACCCTCTAATCCGAGGTACAACCGCAGCTGTCCTCAATCACATCAAATATTTGAGGCATGACCATAGCCATCCTCTGTAACCTGCAATTGTGGATGACAAGTATATATATATCCTCAACCTGCCACCCCCGCATATTCAACAATATGCGCTCTGAGTTTCCCTTAGGAATACTCGTTTCACCATCCAGCAAGTTCTGACACTGAAGATGGTTCTACGGCACAGGGCACTACATGATTAGAGTTGCACTTAATTAGTTATGCCAATTAGGTGAATTAAGGATGCATCAAACAAGTGGACATACAAACCCTAATTCATTTCTAGCAAGCATATAAATATCAAAACCTGAAAAGATATAAAACATATGAAACATAATTTCTCATCTCTTCATCACATGGTAATATTCACTTGCCATTCATTAGATTACACCAATTATCATATTATCACAGGATATAAATCCTTTTCACAATAGCACAGGGTATCAACCCTTATCAACATAAGAGGAATACACCTCATTCGGGGCTCAATCATGCCCATGAAACATCTTGTTACTTCTTACCAGGTAACATCTAACCATATGGCTCACAAGGCCATTAAACATCTTATCACCTCTCACTAGGCAACAATAACATATTAACTCATGTAATATAATAGTAACACCACTATTTCCTCCACAGGGTTAGGGTTTACTATTCACATCAATTAGGGTTTCATGTTTATTTTATCAATACAACCCTAATATATTGTTCCATACATCTAGGAGCATCCATCGACATTCCAAGTATTTAATATTCTTATCATTTATCATTAAATGATCATAAACACAAGGTATGCGTTTATCTCTCATCATTATCATGGTATGATTACATCATACTCATTTTAGCTTACTTATCAAGTATGTTAAACTCATTACATTTCATTGTGACAATTTACATAACACTCTCCTTGTGTATCTTATCTAAAAATATTGGATTTGAGATGCATCAAGGTATATCAACCCTGAAATGCTAAATGTGATATCTATCATGTCTCAATGTATCACTTCCCTCATCACTTCTATCTTACATGAGTTTATTAACTTATCTTATAATAAGTAATTTCACATCTTAATACTTTCATCCACCAACCTATCACCTTTACCATGATGTGCATAGATCACACACAAGGATTGTCCAACTATCTTCAATGATATGGACTCATCTCAAATTAAGGCATTGCTTGTTATAAGGTTGCCTATAGTCAACCACTTAAGATATTTCATCATTATAGGGTATTACTCATTATTTCATCATTAAGGTTTACTCATATCATTACCCAGACATTAGGGTTATGATTTATCATCATATTGCCCATGATTAGAATTCCATGCACTATAGCCCAAATTTAGGGTTTTACATAGCTTTACTCTGTGTTAGGTTTAAGGTTTCATATGACATCGCCCTCAATTAGGGTTTCACATGGAATCATCCTCAATTAGAGTTTCTCAGGGAATCACCCTCAATTAGGGTTTCACTAATCATCCCAATTAGGGTTTCATTCAATTACCCATAAATTAGGGATTCATTATTCCTCTAATTAGGGTTTGGTATTTCATTACCTTAAATTAGAGTTACCCAAGTCATTACCCTTAATTAGGGTTACACTATTACCCTTAATTAGGGTTACACTATTACCCTAGATTAGGGTTTTACTCAAAATTTCCCTAAATCAGGGTTAGGATTCGTTAACCTTCTCAATTAGGGTTTCTTGATCTCTTTACTAAGGATCCTACCCTAAATCACCATATGAATCATACTCATGTATGAATTCATTTCTATCATTCTCTCCACTTGATTTGGTTACATCAACCATATGATCAAATACAAACAACTATGTTTGACATAGTATACTGAGTTATTGCTTCCATAAACAATTAGGGTTTGCTTAATTGAATAGCCTTCAACTCACGATTCCTTGGGAGTTAATCCCTCAAATTTGGTGAGTCATTAGACCACATCATTAGGAACAGTAATCCCAAACATTCAACACTTGGTCAATGCATTCAAACGGTCTTGAGACCGTTTACTCAAAAATGTCAATTAAATCAGATTGAAAATCAGCACTTAATTCAATTAGGTTTCCCTAATTGATTAGGCTTCACCTCACGATTCCTTGGGAGTTAATCCCTCAAATTTGGAGGGTCATTAACCAACATCATTATAAACAGGAATCCCAAACGGTCAATGCTTGGTCAACACACTCAAATGGTCTTGAAACCGTTTTCCCAAACAGGTCAAGTTGATCAGGTTGAAAATCAGCATTTAATTCAATTCGATTTATCTAATTGATTGGCCTTCAACTCACGATTCCTTTGGAGTTAACCCCTAATATTTGGAGGGTCATTATCCTACATAATTAGGAACAAGATTCCCAAACGGTCAACGCTTGTTCAACCATATCAAACGGTCTTGAAACCGTTTTCCCTAAAACAGTTTTCTGAAACTGCATAGCCAATCAATTTAAAACGATTTGGAATAGATATCAAGACCATTTGGCTTGGTACTTTTCTTTGGATAAGCATATAGGATGATGTCATCATCCCCTTCCTTCGAAAAACCAAGAACAACAACTGTTCTTGATGGAAATTGCAGCAAGGAAACAAGTATGTATCAAATTGAAGAAAACAATCAACAAAGCATAATTGATTGATGCAATAGCAATGATTAAGGGTTTGAGTTATAAAACCCGCCTCCAATTGAGCTCCAAAGCTTCAAGATCACGCCATTAATGGTGGATGAAGCTCTAGCAACTCCCCCTAAGCTCGTCCTCAAGCTTTTGGATGAAAAAGTTGGCTAGGGTTGAAGAGGAGATCCAAATAAGAAGAAATCAATGATTTATTTTTTATTTCCACCATGGAATCAAGGAGAACGAAGGTCAAGGACCTTACCAACAGGTTGGGGTCGTCCTCCTGCTCCTCCACAGCTCCTTAGTCGTTTTCCAAGCAAGGGTAAAGAAAAGAATCCGAAATAGCCTTTGTTTTGGCTTGGTAAAGGTACTTTTATAAAAAACTTGATGAGAGAGAAAATGCATTATTAAAATGCATTAAATTCCAAAAATATGGCCGCCTCTTCCCCCTCAAATTCCCCTCAAAATCCTTAAGGACGAGGCTATCTTCATTGCCTCTTATTCCTCTTCATTATCCATCAATTTAAAGAAAAGCAAATTAAGCACCTTAGATCATATTATAATAATATTCCAATTTGAGTGGATATTGCTTTTCTTTATAATAATGGTGAGTGGGTTATCCACTTGCTTGAGATATTTTCGTGGCCTAGCAAAGTCACAAATGTGTTCACACTTGAGCAAATTCAACCATCTCGTTTTTGGTTGAAGGCCCTTCAATTATTATATTTGTTTTTACACTAAATAGAATTAGGGTTTCAATTAGGATTAAATCTTGATTATTTTAATATCAAGATTCTCTCTCCTCCAACTTAATTCAAATGAGGCGCCCCTCTCATTTTATTTTCTCTACTTGATGCCAAGAAACATTAGGGACCTTATTGAAGTGGTAATTTACATATTACACCCTGGGTTTTGGGTAAATTGCACATTACACCAAAACTAGGTTTTCATGCACATACATTGCTTTATCAGCTCTTTCTTGGTATTTAGGCTTCCATAAGCCATACCTCAGCATCATCTTTACTCTCATGATGCTTCAACACATGAGGAACATATTATCATGCACAATTTGCACTTAAACCCCTCAACTTGGGTAATTTGCACTTTAGTCCAAAACAGGCAAAACATTGATTTCAACAATGTTAAAAAAGGATAAGAATTGTAATATAAGTTCCTCTTGAACCATAATTACCTTTCACAAGATGAGATTAAGCATTTAATCATCTTTCTTAATCAAAACACCTAGGGTTAAGGTATAACCCAGGTCAGGGGTGTTACAGTAACACTAAATGTTAATCTTGAATAAGTGAATACAACATATATTAATTAATGAGATTGAGACTGACGCCTAATACCTTGAATTCATCAGTTTGTCTTGAAGCGACAAACGCGTCCCATTCTTCTTTGTCCAAGAAGTTCCACTGTTAAGTGGCTGTCTTCTTCCTCTTGTCGGCTTCTTTTATGTATTCTCTGGTGAGATTTGTCCTATAGTTCCTTAGGACTCTCCCACAGTGTTGCATCACGCATTTATGATGCAGCTTTTCATCCAATTCAAATATACTCTGCAAAATAGAATTGCTATTAACTAGTATCCAAAAATTTAGTAATCTACAAAATAGAATTGCAAATTAATAATAACTCACGCATAAATCCCTCCATATTAAATCTTTCTTCTCCTTAGAAACGTTATGCCAAGAATATAAGCGACAACCGCAATGGCTACGAGTAACAAACCCAAGATATGAAATAAATGAATTGTGATTCACACCACATGCATTTCCTACATTATCGAAATCCACAACAAGTTTGGGTCCATTGCCCTTTTGCGCAATTAACTTCTTCATCATAGTGATGCCCCTTCTCTTGTCAACTTTTTGGTGTTGTTGATCAAGTGCCTCAAGTGCTTCAGATGGTACCTGTGCATCATCAACCTAAAATTTGACAAAATAATTCACATTTACAAGATATAACTATAAATGGACATATAGATATAAATATATGAAATATTTTTAAAACTTACATTGTGAGGCGGCGCATTGATGTCCTCACCCTCACGGTAGTCATCAACACGGTCATCAGGAGAATGGTCAGCCATCTGCAAATTCACATTCAAATTGTAAAGTTCACATTGTAAAGTAGTAATTCAAAGTGTAAAGCTCACATTGTAAAGTAATTCAAATTGTAAAGCTCACATTGTAAAGTAATTCAAATTGTAAAGCTCACATTGTAAAGTTCAAATTCACATTCAAATTGTAAAGCTCACATTGTAAAGTAATTCAAATTGTAAAGTTCACATTGTAAAGTAATTCAAATTCTAAAGCTCACATTGTAAAGTAATTCAAATTGTAAAGTTCACATTGTAAAGTAACTCAAATTCTAAAGCTCAAATTCTAAAGCTCACAGTAGAACCTATCTCCAGGTTGTTTCCTATGTTCCTCGGAAAATCTAATAAACTAGTCAAGACCAGAAATAAACTCTGGGGTGCAGCGATTGCGAATGGACATCCATGATCTATCCATTCTATGATCAAAGAGAAAAAAAGTATATATTAGGACAAGATTAGGGTCTAGGGTTAACAAATACATGTGATGTCATTCTTATATATAATAAATGTGTACCACCTATCCCATTCTTTAATACCTAATCTCACTAGTAAGTGTATAATGTGTATTGGGTTTTCAAGAAAATTTCGGCAGCATTTCCCTGCTGTTCTCCAAGTACATATTTACTTAGAGAACAAACGGGGAAATGATGCGGAAATTTTCTTGAAAACCCAACACACATTATATACACTTACATCCTAAGCGAGATTAGGTGTTCAAGAACAGTCCCAAACCGGGGACTATCCAAGATTTACTCCTAATGAGTAAATCTTGGATGGGTTTCTAGGCCAACAAATAATGTGTTGTCATTCTTTTTCCTAAAATCCTAGTTCTTCAAGTTAGGGTGATTATTGATGTCTTTAAAAGCATGATTGGCAATATATTTAGGAAAAAGTTCATCATTTACATTCCAAGCATGTGTGCATTACAGTTCATCATTAAGCAAAAGAAGGGTGATTAGGATTGTCACCAAGAATATAGCTAAACTATTAAACAATGATTATAGCTAAACTATTAAACAATAGACTTGCCACACATAAAACACCCTATACAACTATAAAATAAAAAAGTATTAAGTATATATGCATGATACAATAACTATTTTGCATCACATTACAACAGACTTATCATTGATACCTTACTAACTTATTGCTACATTTACATATCATCACTTGATCAAAAATTACAGCAGTACATTTAACCAAAGTATGCATTCTAAAATCTATGTCATGATTAGTTACATGTAATTTACTTGGATATACAGCAGTACCCGATTACTATGTTTTACATACAAAGTATGCATATTAAATTAACTAAGGCTTATCATAGAACATGTATTGTATAGACAATAGAGGATTCAGCTCAGTAGAAGCACAAAATCAGTACCTAAACCCTAAAATCACACCTTTTTAGCATTTATTCTAACATGTTTATGTACATCAATATGTGTATGAGCAGACAGGCACCTTGAGAGAAGTAAATAAATTAAAAAAAAAAGAAAAACGCCCAGCAGCAGGGCAGGCAGCTTGAGAGAATAGGAGCAGAGGAAGAAGAAGAAGGCAGGGCGGGCACCTTGAGGAAAGAGGAGCAGCGGCCGGAGCAAGTCCTAGCAGCTGCCGGTGGCGAGGAGAGGAGCGGAGGAGAGGGCGGAGAGGCTAGGAGACCTAGCTGCTACCGATGACCACGGAGAGGGTGGCCGGCGGGCGGGCGGGCGGCGACTGCTTGTCGCAGCGACGACGACGACGGGCGAGCACGGAGGAAGGAGCGGCGGCGACGGGCGTTGGAGCACGAACGGAAGGGAGGGGCGGCGACGGAAGGGAGCAAGAAATCGCCGGAGGTTAGGGAAATCGGGAATGAAACAGGGAAAGGGAAGAATCGGTCGGGCTGGTGAGCTATTAAGTTGACAATAAGTGTCGGTTATTTAAAAAAACCGACAACTAAACCTATAGTGTCCGTTATTTAGTTATGAACCGACACCTATACTAAGTGTCGGTTATTTAAAAAAACTGACAACTAAACCTATAGTGTCGGTTATTTAGTTATGAACCGACGCCATATGTAAAATTTTGGAGCCAATTTTTTCGCTAGAATTTTGGGTTTGGCAGTTGAGTTTAGGTGTCAGTTGTTTATTAATTAACCGACACTTAATAAAAGCGGTACCCGTGTCTGGTCGACCTTCATAGATTGGATGTCGGTTTATGTTATAAACCGACACTGTAGAGTTTAGGTGTCGGTTTTTATATACAACCGACACCTTGAAAAGTGACTTTATAAGCCATTTCTGTAGTGGTGAATGTTCATTAGGAATCCTCGAAGATGTCCCGGTCAAGGTAGGCAAGGACGCATATGTTCCGTGTGACTTTGTCATTATAGTCATAAAAGAAGACGCTAGATATCCTCTCATCTTTGGACGTCCGTTCCTAGCCACTGCAAGAGCTCTAATTGATGTTGAAGTAGGAACCTTGCTTCTTTGACTAGGAAAAGAAACTCTTGAGTTCAAAGTTTTTGAAAATATGAAAAAACCAAGCATGCAAGAAGAAGTCTATCTTATTGATTGCATAAAGCAGATGTCACTTCTCACTCAAGAGAATAATGAATCAGATGATCCTTTAGAAGTTGCTCTAACGGACCCATCAGCTGATGAACCTATTGACGAACAAGTAAAGGATTGCATCGAATTTCTCGAATCTATATAAGAAGATGTTGAAGCTACTTTTTATGAACTCAAGCCTATAGAAACAATTGAAGACATTTGGGAAAAGGAGGAGACACCTCTCAACCCTGTCATGACACATACCAAACCATTTTCAGGTGTCCATGAGCCTCCTCATCTAGAAACAACTATCCTCTGGAATGCACCAGTAACTCAACATACAGAGACTACTAATTTCATCTTCCCTCCACAATAAGATTTGGACTTCAGTTTCTACTGAGAACATCCACTAGATCCATATCTGATTGACATCAATGACCAACATTGCTACGGTGAAGGGATAGTGCATCAACAAATGTACTTTTCTTTCGAGCCTCAACAACACTACATCAATGAAGCTGTTTAGATCCCCTACAACTATTCTCCACCTTGGATTGAGCAACATAGAACAACTCAACATAATTCAAGTTGTTTCCCTATGTGTTCTGACAATGCTCACTCAGTATGGGAAAGAATACAAGAGGTCAGAATCATATCAAGGATAAATGAATGGCTGAGAAAGAAACCACCAAAAGAATATGTCAATCCAGCTCAAGCTCCACCCAGAGCCCCATCATGGTGATAGTATCCACGTCGAGCCATCGATGTAAAACAAAGGTGCTTTTCGGGAGGCAACCTGATCAATAATTTCATTTTTACTTTTAGTTTTGAGTTAGAAAATTTCTTTAATTTTGTTTTTTTACCTTTTTAGAAAATTTTGCACTGAATAAATATCACATCACACAATGATATCTTAAGTTCTGATTAGTCTTCATTTTTGAGATTTTCAGATGGAGGATGTGTGTTGATTGGAACGCAGCCACATATGGTGGTCCAACCGGCATGAATTTTCCCCTCCATCTCGGATTTAGAGTTTGCTCGGGATGAGCAAATTTCTAAGTTCGGGGTGGAGGGTGGGTGGTACATATTTCATTTTCCACCTACACCCATCAATTTCAGACTTAAGATTTCATCATTGCAATTTTAATCAAAATTTTCAAAAATTTTAAGTTTTCAAAGAAAAGTTTTCAAAAATTTTTGTTTCAATAATAGACATTACCTAGCTGGCAAGTTTCTCTGTCTTTGATTTTCTTTACATCATTATACCCTCCTTATTCGAAGCAAATCCTCAAAAGGGACATTTTCTAAAAACTAGCCTATTGATTGAAATCATCATGTGAAGCTTATGAACCCTAAACATCATGATCCTTCTGCAAAAAAATGACAAGTGTCTGTTGAACTGATAGGGATCAAACACATCGCGCTTCCTAACTGATAAGTTGAACAATGAATGCCTCAAGGCATTCTTCCTTCCATACCACCATCCACTTCCTTTTCCACCTAAAGGCACAATGAATGCCTCAACTATCCTGAAATACACCAGGGTCAGATCAGATGCACACTTGTTGTTAAGCAGGTATATCTGGACTCTTACGAAACTCTTAGATATGCTTGTTGTGTTGAAAAAAGTGGGGAGGAAGTGATGTTGGAAAACAAACTCAGGAATGAAGATATTGTAAGATGTGTTCAGTGGTCTCAGGAAGTTGAGATGCTTAGTCATACTATGCAGAAAGGAAACAAATCGTGATGTGAAGATGAGGCAGTCACACAAATTGAATTCATTAATATGGTGACTGTTTTAGATTTTGTGTTACTCGAGGACGAGCAACGTTTAAGTTCGGGGTATTCTGATGAATCCAAATTTATCATGATTTTCAGTCGCCATTTTGGGCCCAATTCGACTAAATACATTCGATTTCATCTCCTTAAAACTTACAATGTGCAATTTTGCTTGGTTGATCAGATTATCAAGTTATTAACTAGTTTTATATGGATTTCATGCAGATTATGCAGGTCACGTTGAGGTTGAACCATCAATTAGAACCCACCTCCATTTAACCCTAATCTACCTTCAACATAATCATCACCACTGCTTTCTTCATTCCACCTTTATCTCCATCAACCATCATCTGTATCAAACCCTAACAAGTGGGCCCCACCTTTCTTTGCCCTAGATCTACCTTCACTCAAGATCCTCTCATCCTTGGTCTTGATCTATTTAGTTTCATTCATTCGGTTTTAACCTCTCGGTCTTAGCCATGCATCCACACGATCTTGATCCAGCGATCCACCCTCCTTGCGGGTTGCCTCCAACCGGTTTTGCCCTTCCATATGGTCTCAAGACCGTGTGAGGCCACACGGTCTCAAGATTGTGTGAAGCCTCACGGTCTCAAGACCATATGGGCAACCATCTACCTGAGACCGCAAGGAGCTTTGGCGACTGTATCCCTGCCACTGCCAACGCCTCCTGCCCTAGAGACGACATCCTCTTCCTTCCTCTCCATCGACTTGCAACCCTCAACATCCCATCGACCCGCTTCCACACCTCCGTCATCTCCAACCACCATCGACGACCACCTGTGATTCTCCCATGAGCGACCTCCACCTACTTCTGCCCTTCTATCCACAACACCTCCGTCCTCCGTCGTCTCCTTCTTCTCTGTTCACTCGTCAGTGACCTACAACAAACCTCCACTCCACACTTTTACACGACCTGCATCTCTCACGCTCACCATCTTCCAAGCGATCTGAAGCCATGACAGCGCCGCTCACTGCCAAAACCGTGAGGTTGTGCCTATGTTTTCAAAACTGCTAGACCACTTATCGGTTTCTTCAAGACCGTTTGGAGGCCAATGCTCCTCGAGACTGAGAAGACGGAAGATTGCAACCGGTCTTGAGACCGTGTGGATGAGAGACCTAGGACCGTGAAAGCCACGAGACCGTTTGAGGACTGTAGACTGTAAGATCGTGATTGGTTTCCAAAACCGTTTGGACGACGATCGCGAGAGACCCAAACCGTTTGCTCCAAACCGCGAGGACAGTATGCAAAAATGTGAAAACCCTCACAGTCTCAAGACCGTGAGGATGTTATCAGTCTCGAAGATCGTATGGATGGGAGAACCAGACTGTTTGGAGAAGAAACCATGAAGGTTGGGTTTGTGAAGACTGATAGAACGCATAAGACCGTTTGGATGATAGTAGAAAACTGTGAGAAGACTAAACAGTTTCCAAAACGATTAAAGAAAAACTGTGAAAATTGCAACTGGGTCCAAATCGTGAATACCCCATCCAAGCCTATAAATAGGACCAACAAGGTCCTCATTTGGGGCATCAGACCCAGGACGCCGACAGGCTGCCTGAACACAGGTTCGATCTCACACACATCCACACCATTGTCACCTCGCCTGCTGCTCCTCTTATTGCGAGCAAGTAGGTCAAGACGAGAAAGAAGGTGGAGAAGAAGATCTGTCCGGTCTGCCTTGGTGGTTCTTCCTCCTCATCCAGATCTGCTCCGACACGAGTAGAAGACCACATCATCTTCACCGACCTGCGACTACCTTCTGCATCATGCTAATGGCGGAATCTTCCCTCTCTCTTATTCTTCTTATTTCTCACATCATGAGCGAGTAGTTCCTTTTCACTGGGGTGCGAGGACTAGCCCCACAGCCCATGCTTTCATGTCCTTTGATTTTGACATTCCATGGCAATGTATATAACTTTTCATTTCGTTGTTAATCGTCGATGTTTGCTTGTAGACTGATCACCTGCTTACTTTTATCTTGTTCTTTCCTATGTTGCGAGTACTTCAATATGTAGGATAGAATGTCGATTAATGCGGTTGACTCCCAAACTAGAAATAGAATGAGATTCCTTGAGGTCGTAAGTGTATGATCTGTGAGGGGACGAGCCATCTAGCCTACGGTGACGCTTATGTGTGCCTAAACATCCCTCAGGGAGGGTCACAGCTTCAGTTGGATATCTGTATCTTCAGAACCGTAAGTGCATGATCCGGATGACGATGAGACATTTGATGCCTATGGTGATACTTACGCGAACCTAAACATCCCTCAGGGAGGGTTCACATCAGTTCTATTTGGATAGTTAGATCTTACCTGGATGTTTGTGATTGGACATTTGTAGTGGTGGTGAAACCGGGGACCACCCCAGTGATTCCATATCATTAATCTAGATTAACTTTAATTTTATTCTTTACTTTCTTGCAATTAGTTTAATTAAACTCAAATCAACCACTTGTTCTAAATATTAGCCTTATTTGAACTGGACTAGACTAGCAACGATTCTTAAAAATGTTGTTCTATGATATTCGATCCTTAACTATACTGCGATAAGACCCGTCTGCTTGCGGGTGATATTATTGTACAAAGTTTTGATACAAACTTAGGAATTTCAACCCTGAATGAGTTTGTTAGTGTGATAATATTCTAGGTGACATGACACCCCCAAAAATACCAAAGTCCCAAAACCACCGTCAATTGGGTCCGACACAATGTGAAGCATGAGGATGCGTGACAGACTCGTGTTTGCGAACTCATCCGGCTACACCTAACCAAGCTAGACCATAGTACAAACTACAGTAATTCCGTTCATAATTTGTGGGTTTAAAATCATTGGGTTCTTTTTATTTCAGTCTATCTAACAAAATCACGGGATTTAAGCAACGAATCTGTTTTTGCACCGTTACCAAACCAGCCCCTAGATGAAACCTGACAATAATGGTTGAAGAACACATGCAGTTTCAACTGCAAGAATTCATGAATTCATGTAGGGCCCAATTAAACGGACCCTAAGACTTGACCACCGTCGGTGACCTGATATTTGCACCCAAATTTAGCAAGTCACGTTGGCATTGTCTGGATTTAGCCGGGCCTTTCCGTATCTCATGGTAGGCGAAGCAGAATCCCCTGTTTCGTTTGGCACAGTTTGTCGCTGTTCACCAAAGGCAAGCGGCAACGAACGAGAGCGGGCTTCCCTCAGGCAAGAGTAAGGAGGGAGATCATAAAAAACAAGCTGGTATCGGTCAATCTACTCTATATGATCGTCGAATGACGGCGGCAGTAGAAACGTTATCTTCATGGAACCAGAGCTTGGCGATATCCGGCATCGGCGGCCACATCGGGCGGTCGCTGCTAGACACAGGGAAGAATGCGGCGGTGACCAACACACCGACCGGCGACAGCGGGATCAACCTGATCGTGTGCTACACGCCCGGGATGATCTCGACGAACGGGATATTTCTTTATGACAGCCCATTGGATTACGCGGTCCCGCTCCTCATGGTCCAGTGCGTCATCATAATCGCCGTCACCCGCGGCCTCCACTTCCTGTTCCGCGTGCTCCGGCAGCCAACATTCGTTGCCGATGTCCTGGTATGGCCTGCATTACATACAAGTCACATTTTTTGGGGGTTGGCTTGACCCTTGTTCTTTGGTTTCATACCTCGTCGCCGGCCTTAATGGGTTAAACTCTGAATTGTACAGGGCGGTATCATCGTCGGTCCATCCGTCCTTGGCCACATCCCATACTACTCCCAGCTGATCTTCCCCGTTCGTGGTATCGTGGTCTTGGAGGCCATCGCCGACCTGGGCCTCCTCTACTTCATCTTCCTTGTCGGCTTGGAGATCGACCTGAAAACCATCAACAACGCCGGGAAGCGAGCATGGGTCCTCACGGCAGCAGGGATGATCCTCCCTTTCGCCGTCGAGACAATGGGGTTCCTCATCTTCGGATCGACGGTCAGGAGCCGCGTGGCATCCGTGGACTCATACCTGGTGTTCGTGGGCGTATCCCTCTCCATCACGGCGTACCCTGTCCTGGTCCGCGTCCTCGCCGAGGTGAAGCTCCTGCACACGGAGACAGGGAAGCTGGCCATGTCTGCCGCGGTGCTCAACGACGGTCTAGCGTGGGTCCTTCTCGCTTTGGCCATCGCGCTGTCCACCACCCGCAACTCGATCCAGATCTCCCTCGACATCATCCTCTCGGCCATAGTCCTCGTCGTGTTGGTGTACTTCCTCATCCGCCCCGCCGCCAAGTTCATCGAGTCCAAGATCAAGGAAGGCCAGTCCCTCGACGAGGTCTACGTCATGGCCGTCCTCGTCGCCGTCATGGCCTGCGGTATCGCGTCCGACGCCATCGGCGTCCACGCCGTGTTTGGAGCATTCGCTATGGGTGTCGTGTTCCCCGACGGACCTCTGGCTGCAATCATGGTTGAAAAGCTCGAGGACTTCGTGTCATGCTTCCTCATGCCGCTCTTCTTTGGCGTCATCGGCACAAAGGTCAACACCGCCACGCTCACCAACCCGGGTATTTACGGGTTCCTGATCGGTGTCATCATCACGGCAGCCGTCGCTAGGGTCGGGATCACGTTCTTTGTGTCCATGTTCTACGCCTTGACGACACGGGAAGGGCTGTGTTTGGGGATCCTTATGAACTCCAAAGGGATCATGGAGCTGATCGTCCTCCACATCGCCTTCGACAAGCGGGTTCTCGACACACAGTCCTACACCACCATGATCCTCATGTCCGTGCTCATGACCGCACTGGTCACACCACTTGCCAAGATCGCGTACCGACCACCAAAGGACTACTTCGCCGCGTACAAGCGCCGCATGATCTACAAGTCCCGCGTGGACGCCGAGCTCCGGCTGGTGGCATGCGTCCACACGAACCGTAACGTCGCTCCACTCATCAGCCTCTTGCAGGTCTCCAACCCGACCAAGCGGTCCCCGATCTTCGTGTACGCCCTTCACCTCATTGAGCTCACGGGGCGCGAGTCGGCCATGCTCATCGTCCACGACACACAGCACGAAGACAAGCACCGCGACGGGAACCAGCACCAGCTCCTGCAGCCGCAAGGTGGCGGCATGGCCAACCTCAAGCGCGTGCAGGCTCAGTCGGAGCAGATCATTAAGTCGTTTGAGACGTACGAGCAGCACTCCGGTGGCGTTTCCGTGCAGCCGATGACGATAGCGTCGGCTTACTCATCCATGCACGAGGACGTGTCGAATGTGGCCGAGGACAAGCACGCCGCACTCCTCGTCCTGCCATTCCACAAGCAGCACACAGTTGACGGCAGCATGGACGTGATTAACCCGGGGATCAAGACCCTGAACATGAACGTCCTGAACGACTCTCCCTGCTCCGTCGCAATCCTCGTCGACCGTGGTTTCGGCGCCGCCGTGAGGAACGCCACGGGTGGCATGATCGGGTCATACCACGTCGCGCTGCTGTTCGTGGGCGGGCCAGACGATCGTGAGGCCCTCTCCTACGCCTCCCGAATGGCGGAGCACCCGGGGGTGTACCTCACCGTCATCCGGTTCGTGGACGCCAGAGCAGCGAGCAGCTACGTACCGCAAGGGTCGAACTCCTTCGTAGACGACGACGACAGCGTGGCCAGCAAGGGCAGCAGCTGCCGCAAGCCCATGCAGGAGGAGCAGTCCTTCATCAGCAGAATGTCGCGGTGGGAGAAGGAAGCGATCGAGGACGACGAGTGCGTCAAGGAGTTCCGGATACGGACCATCAACGACAACTCGGTGGTGTATATGGAGAAGCCCGTCATGGGCGCCGAGGGTGTCGTGTCGGCCATCCGGAACATCGAGAGCGCACATGACCTCTACGTCGTAGGGAGGAGCGTCGGCGTCGAGTCGCCGCTCATGGTCGGGCTCGGTGACTGGGCTGAGAGCCCGGAGCTCGGAGCGATCGGGGACCTGCTCGCGTCGTCGGACTTCAGCGCCACCGTGTCGCTCTTGATCATACAGCAGTACAAAGGGAATCGGGACACGGCGTTCGACGACTAAACCTTAACTTTTTAAACATAGACGGAAGAGAACCACATCGATCCAAATGATCCATTCACATTGAAAACACAACTGCTCAAGACCTGATGATTATGTTGGCGGGTTCTGCCACTTAATTGCCGTTTCAAGTAGAAATTATTACATAAAGTGAATTTTCAAGTAGAATTTGTAAATCAAAAAGGGTTATAGAAGGTAACCAAAAGAGTTCGGAACTTCCTTTGATTCTAGTGTCCTCAGTCACATATGACGGGTTTGTTATAGACAACTAACCGCAAAGCTTATAGTCTAAATCCAAAATGAGTATTCCCCCATTGTAGCACATGCCCTCACGCCACTCAGCTCTTTGAAAATGTTAATTAGGACTGTAAACTCATACCCTCTAAACTCAGTATGGGTATAAATTTTTATAACCACATAACTACTTATCCTTAAATCCATGTATCCGCCTCTCACTTGGTAAGGTTATGGTTATCTATGTACTCATACTTTTTATATCTATATACCTATTTAAATATATTTTATATAAAAAAACTATACTAGATGTAATGGTGTATATTTTAGCACTCAAACTTTGTAATTATAAGTACCTAAAATAGTAACAGTTTATATGAGAATGTAAAGAACCATATTCACTAATGTAAACGGAAGCCAATAAGATGTCTAAGATCAATCGGTTTTTTTATATATTATTGTATTAATATTATAGTCAAACTTTGTAATATTCACTAATGGAGCCAACAATCATCATTCTTTTTTGATTTAGTTATATCAACATGTTACTCTTGGTTGTCCTTTATACAATGACATGTTATTTACTTATCATCTGCTATATTCACACAAATAGAATGTATTTGATGTCATACTAGTATCAGTATCACCTAATTAGTCTGGTGTTTATTGTGTCCAAAGTTTATGTTATGTTATTGTAACAAGTCTATTCATAACTATTTACCCAGTTACCATCATATACTCAACTGTTATGTTGTTATGGGTATGATGCAGGTGTAGCTTTTAAAAAAGTAGGTATTTACCCATACCCATACCCGCTTAGTGAAACGGTTATGGTTATGGATATGGTCATAACCGCACCATATCCTACTTATTTACAGCCCTAATGATATGTGTTTTTTTTTAATTACTTGAGAGATAAAAGAGTGCAAACAAACCCCCATCCATGCACACACCTATGTCCACCATAACCTATGGTTCCCCAAGTTTGTTGGATAGCCTAGAAATCGAATCTCTGGAGTGAGATTCGATTTTTTTTTATGTGGTCCATCGAGGAAGGATACTAGTCTTCGGGTAGTTACAATACGTATGCAAAGATTCCAAACGGATTGGTAATAAGTGTCAGTCGCCGATGACGCTCTTGAGACTATGATCAGAAATAAATAATTCTTCTACTTCTCTCAAATCTTGAGTAATTTAGAGCAAGCTAGAACAACAGATGTAGCTTTTTACAAGACCGCATTTCGGTGGTTCTATTAATAAATGCCCCCCAACTTTACCATGTTCTCCCTCCACCTTCTCCATTGTTTTTACGAAAACCACATTTCCGTGGTTCTATTAATGTATGCCCCCAACTTTACCACGTCCTCCCTCCACCTTCTCCTTTGTTTATATATGGTAATTCACATTAAGTGGGGTTGTTCCACCGTGTCTCCTTTCGAGCTGCTAGGCACTCCCTCTTTTCTGAACAAATTTGTTCTCCGGTAACTTTCTTTTACATCTTTTTGTTTTCACACAGACAAGGTTTAACATTGACTTCCCAAATATGAGGTGGCTCACGACGGTTAAAAGAGTATCAAGTATATCTTTGTTTATTGATACATGACACATCTCTATTTTATACGTGCGAAAGTTCACCAAATTACATGTGTATCGTTCAGTAACTCCCGTGGTTGATGTATAAACACCTCATGCTGGAAACATAGGCAAACAATCAAGCAATGTCTCATTGTCACTGGATAAATATTAAAAAAGTTTTCCGGCTAAGTTTAGGTAGACGCTCCTCTTCTCCGCACAGAATATTAACGATGTTAAGAAAAATGTGTCAAGAGGGAAGAGAACAAAAATCAAACGCATCAAAACAAATTAATTTTAGTGTACAAGAGCTCCCAAACGCCATGAACTTAGGTGAGAATAGCAATAGCCACCTGACATACATTCGTATAATAAGTAACCAAAATGGTAGTGCCCATGTATTGTTATACTTTGTGTCTAACAGGAAAAATAATGCAATTATGTGATTCAAAGGTCCCCAATCCGAGGAGTCCGGTCCGAACAAACCAATATTTTTTGTATTTATCATTGTCAAGACATCTAAAGTAACATTTATTGTATGAGATGGAAGAATCGTCAATCACATAGTTTCAATTTTATCTGTCATAGTTTACTTATTTCAGTTGTTCATTCTTTAGTTTGCACGTTACTAATTTATTTATATTTCGAAAACAAAGGTGGTTAAGAGGGAATAGGAGGCAGTCTAAAGGTTGAGGCCATAGCGGCCATTTTGACCATGGATGTTTCACAATCGGGCTGATTCTTTGTGTGGTTGGTTGGTGGTTGGTAGTGATACATCCCTACTATGGCTGCCCCTCTTCAGCTCAATATATTAATCAACACAGAAAAAAAAAGTTTACGGCATATTATTAAAGTGTGGTGACAGAAATAACGAGTTTCATTATTCTACAACGTCCTTTATAATCATTATGGTCTATGATTACATGTATGATATAAATAAGTCACAGCCATCAGCCTGCTTACGAGCAATCAACCTGCTTACGAGCAATCAACCTGCTTCGTAGCAGTATGCTTTTTGTGAATTTCCCTAGCAGTATGCTTCCCGTATGATTTGTGATAATTTCACTTTCAATTTTCGCCCAAAGTTTAACACCGGGTCTGTCAATATGAGGTGGTTGATGGCTGTTAAAAGAGATTTTGACGCATCTTGGTTGATTCTATTTGTGACATGCAACAAGTGGTTACGACAATACATGTATATTTTGGATAATTTGCATGCTATAAACTTTTGGGTCGGTCTGGATCCGGTCGGGTCCGGTCTGTACGGGTCTTATTTAGTCTATGTTAGACCTCAATTGGGTTAATTTGCATGCTATGAACTCCCGGGTCGGGTCCGGTCGAGTCTTATTTAATCTACATCAAGTCCGGCCGAGTCGGTTTTTGGATTTACATTTTTTACAAATGTTTATAATAGAGTGTAATTTGGGATTTTTGGGTCCTGTCGGTCTGATTGATTACGGATCATGTCCATGCGAGTCTGGGTTCACTTGGGTTTGTTTGAGTCTGGGCCCATTTCAGTTCTGATCATTCTGGGTTCGGGTTCATTTCGGACTGGGTCTATATGGGTCTGGTCTAACAAAATTCAAACCATTGACCATAGTCACACTCCGGATCGCGCGCCACCGAAAACGCGCCAACAGGGGGTATAGGCATCGGTTATCCTCTTCGTAACTGACACTGAATCACCCGCTTACATGGCTATATCGTCAGTTTTATATAAATATCTGACATGTATTGCCATAGCCGTGCTGGCCAGCACGGCCGTGGTGTCTGGCGTCATTAGGGAAATCGACGTTGGTACTAGTATGGAAACCGACACTGTAACCTTATGTCGTCGGTTTTATACAAATAACCGACGCCTATGATTTGATTTTTTTTTCAGTCTGCAGACCTGCTGTGGCTGGTCGCAGGATGAGAAACCTGCAGTTCAGTTATGAACTACAGGTTTTACGACATCCATTGATATCAGTCAACAACAGGCCACAAACCTGCAAAATTAAAATTATGGACAAATTATTATATATGTGATTCACACTCATGTATAAGAAAATTTAATTCATATTATTTTTTCATCACACGCATGTAGAAACCAGTAGCAACCTGCAGTTCCATTTATTTCATCTCTTTTCACATTCAGACACATGTAGAAACATTCATGTATTGATGATTTTCACACACATATGACAATTCATAAAAATTCATTCACATTCACACAAAATTAATTATGAGAACAAAGTTATTCTTTATTCATCATCATCATTGTCATCAAAATCATATTGAAAAATTCCCACTCTTTGCAGGGCTTTTGCCCAATCTTCTCTTACAGCATTTAATTCATCTCTCGTATAGGGAGCATGTACATCGAAACGCTTCACACCTGTGTTGAAGTCCTCAATTTTAAAGACCTACAAAGAGAATGACGTACATACATAATTATATTAATATATAATAAGATTCATATATTTCATATTATCTAACGAGACTATGTATAATACCTGTTGTATGTTATCGATTTCCAATACAGCATGTTTGATGATTAGGTCCATAAATCACATCACATAGTAGGTACATGCCCAGTCGTTGTCTTGTGTAGCACACTATAAATTGAAACATACAAAATATTCAAAAATACAAATAAGCACACTTCACATAAATTATATATACATTGGAGTCAGGAAATTACTTTCACATTCTTTCAAATAAGTGTCAGATTTTTTTTCCTGGGGACCTTTCCTCCAGCTTTTTTGTACTCTTGTAAAGCCCTATATATGTTAATGTAACACATTAAATTGCATAATTAAATAGTAATACAGTAACAGATGTTAACAGATATAAAAACATAAAATATTTCTCACGAGAATAATGGCATTTTAATTACATGTCCATATACATCCAACTCACTCCCCGCAGGATCTAGATAATAGATGGTGAATGTCTTGGGGACAATAACTAATAACTCTCAATGCTTAGAAATACATGTAAGAAAGTAGAAAATTAATAACTCAATATCCGCAATAAAAATGTAATTTGCTTAAGTCCAAATTACAAGCAAAGTAAACTTACTTGACATTGAATGGAGCTATTATCACCGTCTTATTATTTTTACCAAAATATTCAAAAGCATCACAGCAGTATGAAGTAACTGAACCAGTGTCTGTATCTACAAGACTAATCAAAGATGGAACCAAAAATCCCACATGGGAAAACCCAAAATCTTTACATGTCTTGTATAAGTGGCTACAAAACATGTATTACGTATGCATTAATATATAAGAAACCAGATTGTCGTATATAAAACATGGTATATGAATGTATAAACCAGATTGTCGTATGCATTAATCTCACCATATCCACAGCTCTATCATAGATGTGTTCAGCCATTCATACTTAAACAACTCCAAAATATCTTGTATAAATATGTTGTTTCCGAATGTTTGACCTGCATTAATACGCATCCAGAACTTCTATTACGTATGCATTAATGCGTATGCTAAATTTGTATAAATAGATTGTTATCGTATGATTTACCTGCAATATTCTCTGGAATAGTAACATTTATAGGGCAATTTGGATTATGTTCACCGATCCATACTGCCACACTCCTACAATTAGGACCTATCGAGGTGTGTAGGTCCCTTGGAAGCTAACTTGGTAGTCGAGGAGGTGGAGGCCAAGATGTAGCGGGTCTCATCTTTTTGACCTGTATATATAATTTCCATATCAATTGACTCATATATATATATATATACACTAACAAAGTAAAGTAATGAAAATTTATCATATAATATCAGTATAGAGGACATCCACTTCAGGCCACAGTATCACTCCGCCTACTGCCTCACTAAGTGTTTCAGCATCTGGGTGTGCATGAGGCAGTGCAAGAGTCGTCTAGCCAGTGAGTATACGTATGGGGCTCACACGTACCATGCCATCTGGTACTGGACTCCCATGAAACATGCACCCTTTAAGGGGTGGGTAAACCGATGCGTCTGCAACGATATATCCTTCACTTTGTAGTCGGTATGGCTTCAACCCCTATAAATTTACGTAAAGAATGTTATATGCATATATACACAAACATATCATCTTAAACAAACTAGCTATTATATATTCCATAAAAATATTTACAGAGGACGTGCTAGGTGGGTCTATAGGATTACTCCCAACCTCTGCAGTACGAGGAGTACGAGAAGAGAGGTTTACCACAGGTACTGTCTGAGTGGCAGTCTGAGACGCCTACCACTTGTGAAATTCTTCCTGGAGTCTTTTTTTAATTAAGGAATCTACCTATACATGGATAAAAGAAATGCTAGTTTCTTATTATTGAATTCCCTTTCGCAATAACATTCTAAAATAAGAATAAGTTACCTCAGCTTGTGAAAGTCCCACTTTTAGGACAGGTTTACGCTGGGATGGCCCAAAGAATGCTTTGATACCCACACCAGTGTCTGCACCCCTTATACGTCTAGGATGCTCTGAGTTACCCAGAACAACTGTCCGTTCATCCCTTGTGCCCTGAGGGATGAACTTACCTTCCTTCCTCTGCTCGTTCAGCTCCCGCTAAGCACCATCAACAAAAATTCATAAGTAAACATAACAATAATCAATATCGATAGATTGCTCTAGGAGTTTGATTTTTACCATTTTTGCATCTGCCTCAGCGGTTGCGGGCTTCGGTATCTCTCCCTTCTTGTTTTGCCTCCCAGCTATCCACATAACATGACGAGAAAGAGGTGCAGGAGCAGCAGTATAGGACTCTGCAGTCTCCTGGGTAGCAGTAGGCTGAGTAGACTCAGCCTGTAGTCTTTGGCGAACGTCTACATATCCTCTTGGACCCATTGTGTGGTCGTGCACATTCAGTGCACGCCTTTCTCATTGAGCATCGCTCTTAGCCTAGTTAGTTAGCACATTGATTTGGTTAGTAACACTAAAGGTTAATCTTAAATAGGTGAATACATAAAAACGTATATTAATTAAATTAGGAGTGGCGGCGCTTAATACCTTGAATTCATCTGTTTTTCTTTGGGTAACAAACTCCTCCCATTCTCTGGGGTCCAAGTAATTCCATTATTGTGTGGCTTCCTTCTTCCTATATTTATTTTTTAAAGAGAATACAAACAAAAATTATTAGTGTAAAGTTAGCGAAATATTGATCAATGTCTAGAATTGGAATCTATCAAGAACCTATTCTCAGCATCGTGTATGTAATCTCAGGTGAGATTGGTCCTATAGTTCCTTAGGACCCTCCCACAACGTTGCATCACACATTTACGATGCAGCTTTTCATCCAGATCAAATATGCTCTGCAAATTAAATAGAATTGCTATTAACTAGTATCCTAAAAATTAGTAATCTACACAAATAGAATTACAAATAATAATAACTCACGCATAGTTCCTTCCATGTGTGGTCTTTCTTCTCCTTAGGAACTCTATGCCATGATTCTAGGATAAGACTGCAATGTCTGCGAGTAAGAACCCCAAGATATGAAACAAATGAGTTACGGTTCACTCCATATGGATTTCCTGCCTGATCGAAATCCACAGCCAATTTGGGTCCATTGTCCCTTTGCTGTATTAACTTGTACATCATTGTGATGCCCCTCACTTTCTCAATTTTCTTTTGCTTCTCATCAAGTGTTGTAATTTCTTCAGGGGGTACATCACCAATCTAAAACTTGATAAAAAACACTTACATAATATAATTATAAATGAACATATAGATAGAAACCTCAGAGATATATTCTTAAAACTTACATTGTCAGGCGGTGGAAGCACGTCCTCACCCTCACGACGATCATCAACACGGTCCTGATCAGCCATCTGAAAGTTCACCTTCAAATTATAAATTTCACATTGTAAAGTAACACTAATTTTAAAGTTCACATTGTAAAGTACACATTCACAGGGGTGCAGCAATTGCGAATGGACATCCCATGTGTTGTCATTCTTATAATAAATGTGTACCACCTATCCCATTCTTGAACACCTAATCTCACTAGTAAGTGTATAATGTGTATTGGGTTTTCAAGAAAATTTTGGCAGCATTTCCCCGCTGTTCTCTAAGTACATATGTACTTAGAGAACAAACGGAGAAATGCTGCCGAAATTTTCTTGAAAATCCAATACACATTATACACTTACATCCTAAGTGAGATTAGGTGTTCAAGAACAGTCCCAAATTGGGGACTATCCAAGATTTACTCCTAATGAGTAAATCTTGGACGGGTTTCTAGGCCAACAAATTCATGTGTTGTCATTCTTATATATAATAAATGTGTATAAACTACAGGCAACATGGTTAATCCTAATCTATATAGCATTATTAAATAATAAATCAAGAAATCAATAGTTTCAAACATGCAATCTCTAGTAGACAGACTAACCTTAAAAAATTACCCTAATGACAAAAAGTCTAGGAATCTTTACTAGACATTATATATATAGCCCTAATAATCATATTTAACATACTACGTTATTATTAACATCCAGATCAGATTAAGATCATACTATGTTATAACTATTGGTTTAATAACCCTATTTCCGCATGTATGTACATAATTATCTAATTCAATTTAAGATGTTGGGATCGCATAATTATATACCAACATCAGAATAAATAAAAGAATCATAATTAACATGATTAACAGCATGCTCATCAAACTAGGGTTTTCTTGAATATCATCTAATATTCGTATACTAACTATACCTTTGTAACAAGAAGAATAATAGAGCTTTAAGTATATTTTATTCATAATCTACACATTTTTCTGATCAAAACCATATACAACATGGTAATATTAATGTGAATCAGAGACAGGTTTGTAAACTGGAGAGCCACAAGATTAATGGGTGTGCCTGTGATACAGAAAAAGAAAGAATAGGGGGGAAGGTCAGGGGAAAACTTGATAATGGGCATGCCTGTGAGAAGAGGGACAGCTGCAAGCAGTGGGCGGAGGGCTGGTCGTCGAGCAGAAAGGCTCCGGGCGGAGAGCTGGTTGCCGGCGTCGGGCAGAAGGTCGTCGGGCGGAGAGCTAGCTGTGGTCGGGCGGAGAGTTGTGGTCGTCAGTAGGGGTTGGCGGAAGCAGAGGCGGCGGAGGAAGAAGAGGTGCAACGGCAGATCACCGGCGGCGAGTGGCGGCGGTGTCGACGACCAAAGCACGGCAGAAAATGGCGGCGGAGGCGGAGGCGGAGGCAGAGCAGCAGCGGCCGGAATCGTCAGAGCAGAGGAATCGTCAGAGCAAAAACCCTGATCAGCGGAAATGAATAAAACAGAAGGGGGAAGAGTCTCTGCCTCACACTGTTAAGTTAACTATAGGTGTCGGTTGCTAACACAAACCAACAATAAAAACTTTAAGTGTCGGTTTACAACAAAATACCGACACTAAAAGGAGGTGAAAATTTTCGCGGTTATTCGCGTGAAAACACAATGGCGTCAGTTATTGTCATAAAACCGACGATAAAAAGCGAGCAAATTTCTGTCTCGTAGAAAACCTTTAATCGTCGGTTACAGTTTTAAAAACCGACGATGTATGTTAATTTTTGGAGGTAATTTTTTTTGCTAGAAATTTTGGTTTTGGCGGTTACTTTTAGGCGTCGGTTTCTTATTAAGGAACCGACACTGAATAAAAGAGATACCCGTGTCTGGTCGCCCTTCACATATTGATGTCGGCTTATTTTATACACTGACATTGTATATGTTAGGTATCGGTTTATTAATACAACTGACACCATTAAAAGTGACGTTATAAGCCATTTCTGTAGTAGTGCATGCTCTATATTTTAACATTGTTGAACATTACAAATAGATTATATACATAGATATACCTACTGAAAATCATCTAAGATTCACGTGCTTAGCACGTGTTGGCTGTAAAGGGTTTGTATCTACCATTTGATCTGGTCGTTGACACTTAAATGTGAACATTGGTGATACGGGAATATTGTAATTGTATAAATCATCTTGGAATTTTTTTCTCCTCTATAAGGCTAGTGTGATCTAATAGAAGTGTACCGCATTTTGAAATCACATTATTTTTATCTGTTGTAAACTTCATCCTCCATAGCTATCTACTTCCAGTATCTGTATCGTTAGTCTGCCTTATAGAAATGTGCATCCAAGAAGCAGTTCATCATGTGATTTTTTCATAGAATGTGTATCTATATTGTATGATATATTTACCGAATGGCATATTTCATCTACTTTAACACTGATACTTTGTACTACATAAAACTATTTTATGCTCAACTAGTTGTAAGACACGAGTTGTGCCATCTGTCCAAAAGCATTTTATTCATTGTCAAAATTTCTTAAATGTTGTAACATGTAGAAATCAAATGAGTGGTTATGACATGTAGACATCAAACCAAAAACATATATGAAATTTGTATAGCTTTGTGTCATAATTCCTTTCTAAGTGTTACTAGATATTAGATTCTAATAGATTTCATCTTTTCAGTATAATCAAACTTTTTGTGTTATTCCATGGATTGATGATTTAAAGGTCAGGTGTACTTAAAATGTTGGCATTTCATTTGTTTCATGTGGGTTCTCTATGATGAGGAAGGTTCTCCCTACTTATCTAATTTCTACATCAGTAGTAAGAAGATACTCAAATAGGGTAGATTAGGTTTTATAGAACATTTAGGGCATAGCTAGGATGAAAGCTCCATGTTATACTATGTGACATAGTTAGATATCTTCATGATTTATTTTTCCTCACAATATATCTTACATCATGTTCCGTGTCTATTTGACATGATTGAGTTTTAACTCTTAGAAATGATCTTGAATATAGTTATTATGATTTGACATGCATGGTGAATCATGTTTATAGTATCTTTTTCATATTTGTTCAACTTTCAAATTGAATATTTACTCCATTTTTACAATGGAATCCATAATGTATTCACTTTTTGTTGGAAATTCAAATGGATCCATCTTAATGGTGAAAATATGAATTTCCTTCATATTATTATTAAATTTGAACTTGCCTTTATTTATATCCTTGGTGTTTATGTAATAGTACTAGATTTTATTATTTTTTCTATTGCTTTGTTTTTTGGGATGGGGGTTACGTGCCCCATACCCATGTTATGTACCCACAACGTTGTATTTTTGCAATGGATATTATATTACATACTTGGTTATATGCTCACCATAAATTATTTATGTGCCCCATACATGGGATACGTTCCTAACATGCTATATTTATGTTTAGGTGGTTATGTGTCACATTTTAGGTAGTGTAGTTATTACCACTTTCTATCAGGTTTAGGTTTATGTGCCTGACTGCCATTACTTTTATATTTACACCAATACTATGTTTATATAAATGCATGCTAATTATTGATCATTACTCGTGGGTTGTGCCCTAATTATATTATGTATGTTTTTGTGGAAAACTTTACATTTTTTAAAATGGAAACTATACCTTCAAAAAAAAATATTAAACTTCTTTTTTGGAATATTTTGCATCAAACCCTAAATTTCTTAAATGCATATTTCCACATTGAAATCATGGTTTTTAGTTCCCTAGTTATCCTAATTCTTTATCGCTCATTTGATGATATCCTTATTTATCTACTTATTGTCCTTTTTTGTAATGTTCACCAATATACTATTAATAGCACATACAAGTTTTTATATGCTTTCTATTTGTTCTTTGTTTGCATAATTTTGTTTCCAACCTATTAGGTGAAGGAAAGTTTGGAAGAATAGACCTTGATAATTCCCATGTACTTGCACAAGAATATTTGTTCTTATGAATATACAGTTTAGATGGCAGGTTTCCCTTTGCAACCAATCAACAATAATTTCTATATAGTTTCCCATGTGGGTTTGAGCCTTGTGATTTTTTTTGCCAAACAAGAATGAGACCTTATTAGAAACCAAAGTACATGTTCACACATTAAAGCACCCACAAAACCTAATGATACTATGGTAACCTAGCTTAATATCCAACTCCACCCATGGATCACAACAAACAACTGACTTAGTATATAGATCAAATCGACATACTTTGAATAAAGAAACAAGTCCCTCCATGGACCTTGGCTCACAAGACACACTTACAGAGTAGAAACCCAAACAAAATACATCCACAAACACAAATGCCAAATAGTATGAATCCTCTGTCAGAAATCCAACCTATAGAAAAGAGAAAATATAGAAATATCACCAAAGCAAGTCAAATAGAATCTATCATCTGATTAAGATCACATATGGATATATCTAATAGTCTCCTCTTCCTTGTTCTCTTCTTATGTTTATTTTACCTAGAACATTCTCCCTTATTTTAAACACCTTCCACAGATCTGGTCCAATATCACCCTCAAAATCAAAATAATTTTCCATATTTCTCTATTGGATGTAGTTTGCAACCCATAGTTTTAAAATAGAACTTCCAATAGGTTGAGAGTGTCTTTCAACCTCCATTTCTCACTCCATATTAGTACCATTCACTATAATATCTGGGAACACATGTAAATTGAACAAATTGGGTTCAACAACTAGATAAGGAAGGTTATCTTAAACTAGAGAAAGGGGGTATATTTCTAACTTCCTATTCTTCAAATGGAGGCTCTCTACCTTCTTGATCCTACCCTTACGATGTATACACATATACTTAGGATGAGGCTCAATGGTAGAAATGTGCAGAAAAGATGGCAAGGTCTTACTACAATTTGTTCCCTATACAAATCATTGTCGATGTTTCTAACGTTGCTAATGCACTACATGCTATAATTACCATGAGTCCTAGAAATTCTAAGGTAATTTATCTGAGGTAAAAGTTGCATGTGATGTTCAACCATATTAATTTCTTTTAGCTTTTATTTTTCTACTTCTAGTTATTTTTCTTCATTTCAATGTTTACAATTTTTGAGATTGTTTTTTGAATACACACACAATCTTATGTGGTAGCCCCAAAATCTCAATATTGGGATTGATGACATTCTCACATCCCATGATCTTTGTTTCAATCTGTTTATTTATTTCTTATATGTTCTCGATTACAATATATGTATGCATGATTTAGAATTATATTTAGTATTATTCTATTACATAACACATTGATTTATACTTTTTAGATTCATGTTCAGGTCCTAATTAACATATAGTGATCTCATTTTATTATTATCAAATTATTTTGTGGAGTTGCATTTGATTCATTTCACCTTAACTGTAACGCATGCTATTATTTATTATATGTTTTTAATTATAGTGTTGGTAGGCATTATTTAGTGTGGTTTTCCAATTATGAGTGGCCCATGATGTGTGATATAGGAATTTCATTGATGCCTTTCCAATTGTCTTTCAGAGGTTTAGCATGTAGTTATTGTGGTAACTATTTGTACATAGTCACCAACAAATTCAACATGTTTTAGTGGTTTCAAATCTAAGTGTGAGCTAATTATTAAAAGAAAATATGTAATGGCATTTTAGCTCTCATTGTGTTGTGAAGTAATGTCAATTAATGAGAACCCTTCTTTATTGATTGGTATTATAGACCTATATTTTTCACATCTTACTTTCCAATTACAAGTCTTTCACTTGTCCCATCAAACATATTCATTAATTCTTATTTGTACCCTATACCTTAAATTGTTTGATAAAGATAAGGTGAAGGCCAAATAATTTTTCAATTTTTATTAGAATATATGTGTGGTTATTTACCCATGTATCACATGTACCCACCCCGACAAATCATGTTTTATCACTCCTAATGGAGCAATAAACTTTTTTTATTTCTATGCACGAGATGAATGGACAAAGCCTTTACCAAAAGTATTATATCAAGAAAATAATTTGAGATTTCAAGATCTTGATATGGCATGTGAAAGTTGGTTGATTTTAGTTCCCGAATCAATCTTGAGATAGGTTATCCATTCATTGTCCAATGAGACATTCAAATTCCCAATAAGTAGGAATATTGCTTTTGCTATTGAAACTTTAGACTTCAACAAGGTAGAACTATCACTAGCTACATCATCTACATGATTTCATCTTACTTATGAATCACTTAATTTTAAGTTAGGTGAAAGTATATTAATTTTCTTTCCATGTTTAAGCTTTATTTTTAAAATATGAGTGTTGTGTTATAAACTTATCCATATACTCAATACACTTATACAAAAATGTATGAACGGATGAGTTTCTAATTCTACGTTTGTTACATGAGGATAAAGAATGGAAGTGAGGTGAATAGTGGGGATGGAAAGACTAGTAATCATCTCATTGATAATGTGTATCATTAACATGTAGAATAGAAAGAGAAATCAATATAAAAATATTAATTATATTTACTTGAAAAACTTGATATTAAGATGAATTTATAATTTCTTTTCCACCATGTGCCTTCCTCCCCGGTCTCAAAACTGTGATTTGATAAGAATAATATATTTACTTATATCAAGACTGAGGCTTCAGCCTGCCAATCTAGTGATCTGGTTGTTACGTTGTTTGTTCAACTGATAAATACATAGAAACATGCTTATACATGTCTCCTTCTATTAAACTAACACTTAAAGTGGGTACTCATTTTAGCATACAACTAGCAACCTGCTATATCATTGGAAATTGCCTTCTTTGTATATACTAGTGAATGCACACGTGCACATGAACTTGTCAAATTTAATTTAACAAATTTAGATTAGATGATTAAAATAAAAGTATAAATTTAATAATATTAAATATAATTATTTTATATGTATTTTATTGTTTGTATTAATAAGTTTTAAAAGATGTAATAAATACAAAATTATGAAAAACAATCATTATTAAATCTCAAATAAGTTTTTGGTGAGTGATAACATCCATGTTTGTCGATGTTACACACCTATTTTTTCTTAAATCTTATTCACTTTCACGCTTTACAATTATAAATCACTCTTGTTTTGGTATTTTAGGAATCACTCGAACTAATTACCCTCATCACCCATTTTTATAGGGAAAACCATTCATTCCTAGTCCAATCATCGACCAAGGGAAAAGTATTCCTCATCCAACATAATGCTCTCAAATAGTTTCCCAACACGATGGCAGTCCCTGAATTCTGACAAAAGTCCACTGGAAGCTTAGGGCCATCGAATGACATCACCACTTCCATATCCTCAGTTGATGTTGCGCTAATCGATGGCCATCCAGCTCATCAAGCGATAAGATCACTAACTCATCGATCGACAATATTACTAAGTTGTCGATCAAAGAGATCACTAAGTTGTCGACCGACGAGATCAGAAATCTTGTCAAACGATGAGATCACAAAGACGCCAACTGACAAGATTCCAAAGTCATTGATCGACAACCACACTACAAGAAGGCCAATAAACTTGCAACTCCAAACGATGGAGCCTATAAATATCTGACTCCTTCCTTTAGTAAATGGGATCACATCCAACCCATTATACTGAGAGGTACTACATTGTGAAGAGGATCATTGAATGACATCACGTCGGTGGCTTCTACAACACCGTTATGGAGTCTGTTCTTCTCTGTTAGTCCAATGCAATTGTCACCATGAAGCATGGGTGAATCATCGCTGCTTTCACCATCCAACCACCTATTTGTCTCATCCTAACGATCCAGATCATTAGAGGTGAAGGAAGAATGGACAAAGAGATTAGTAATGCATATTTTAGGTGTTTTCTTCTTCCTCCTCATCTAGATCAGCCCCCTTCATCAAGTAGAAGCCAACAACTATTCCACCGAGCTGCGATCTTCTTCTCTACCATGACCACGATTAATTCTTCCTTCTTCATTATTTCTTCTATTTCAGATACAAAGAGTGATTAGTCCCTGTCATTGATGTGCAATGATTATCCCCACCACCCGTATCTACATGTCCATATTTTAGCATTTCATTTCTTGTATATAACTCTTCATTTTAACCGTTCAATGCATGCTTTGTGGATTGATAGCCTGCCTTGCATGATCTGTTATATTCCTATGTTGAGATAATTTCAATGTTTATGATTAAGATATCCATTACTTGGTTGATTCCCAGATGAGAACTTCCGGAAGGATATCTCTAGAGTAGTAAATGCATGATCCACGACTAACAAAACATCAATCTCACAAAGATATTTACACAATTTCTTTCGCCAAATAGAGGATCTTGCTTTTTCTCCATTTGAATGGTTTTATCTATGTTGGATATGTTATGGACGTGTTCATGCATGTAGTCATGGTAAAACCCAATTTCATCAAAATGACTTATTATTAATCTAAAGTCAATTTTAATCGTGTTGCTTTACTTTCCTTGCAATTAGTTTAACTAAACTCAAATAAACTGTTGGCTCTAAATATTAGTCTTAGCGTAATTGGATATGACTAGAAAGATTCTTAAATATGTTGTCCCTTGGGATTTGATCCTTAACTATACTATGATAAGAGTTGTCCTCTTGTGGGTGGTACTATTACACACCATTTTGGTAAAAACTTAGAAATGCATCCCTAAGTGAATTTGTTAGTGCAGTAAAAACTGCATCGAATCCTGGCACCATTGTTGGGGACAATGAAATCATCTAGTTTAAATCCATTTTAATTGAGATTAACCTAGGATTGTACTATTACTATTGATACTATTGCATACTCACTTGAATTTTGACCTTATATGCTCTCTTGACTTGAGAAAGATCTTTCCCTCTTAGGTACCATAGATTATTGCATGCGACACTAGTAGCATTGGTCTTGCATCAACCTTTGATCCTAAAATTAAATGGACCGTTTATCATCAAAGTAGAGAGGATCAATCCAAAATGTCTGAAAAGGTCACACAAAGGATGAACCATGCCATTGCATCACACATACAAAGAGAGAGGCTTATATAAGAAGCTCGGGCTACAATTGAAGAAGAAATCCATGTTGCCCAAACTGCTTCACAAGAGGCCAATCGACAGAAGGAGCTAAATGAATTCTTAATCCCTGAAGTTGTTGATGTCGTTCATCAAGTACAACAAACCCCTATTGATGTCCCTATCTTTGAAATTAGGGCACAATGGATTACATTGCTAAAAAATAGTCCCTTCATGAGAAAGTGATGGGAGGAATGTCAAGGTACATATTGAGGTTTTTTGACTTATGTGATATTACTAAGAAAAATGGAGTCTCTGATGATGCCATTAGACTTCATCTTTTCAAGTATTCCCTTGCAGATAAAGCAAAAAAGTTGGTATACCTCTGTGAAATCTGATCCTATCACCACTTGGGATTAACTTGGAAACAAATTTCTTGAGAAATTCTATCCTCTTTCCCTTACATACACCATCAGAGACCAGATTACTCAGTTTGCATAAGTTCATGGTGAGACTCTGGCTAAAGCATGGGAAAGATACAATGAGCTCCTCCGTAAGTGTCCACACCATGGTATATCTGAAAATAAGATCATCATATTGTTCTATAGGGGAGTGGATGATTAAGAAGTTCATTGGCTCTTTATCTAGAGGGAAGGTAGTTACCCTTGGATATGAAGACCAAGCCAATAGGGGTAGGCCTACATGCAAAGGTGTTTTTATTGTTGCTATGGTATAAAATAGTTCTAAAATGAAACTTGTTTCCAAGTCTATAAAGCTATTAGTACTTAAGCAAGATAGTCTTAAGTCATCCCTTAATGCTTATGAAAGAAAACAATCATCTCCACAACATCAACAACAAGTCAAGGTAGTGAAGCACGTTTTGTGAGGCATGCAAGGGGACTAATCACTCCACTTTTGTTTGTATATTCTTTATGATGTAGTATTGAGCAATGGCTCTACTCAAGGAGACAATGACTAGGTGGAGGGTGTAAAACCCATCCACAGTATTCCTAGACAGGGGTACTATATACTTAATCAGAAGAGCAACCATCCTAGCTTTCAGTGTGGAAAACCTTCAGGAGCAAAAAATTCTCAACAACTCATTCAAGATAGAAATCAATAACGAGGTCCTTTGTGAGTTCTAAGCAATCAACAAAACTTTAGAAATTAAGTAAACTATAGGGGTCATTTATAGAATAGGAATTATTACTAATATCGATATCCCAACCAGGTCCCACAAAAAAAGCAACAACAGGGACATCAAGCCAATGAACCATCACCTAAAGATAAACTATCAACTATTGAGAAGATGTAGTAGTAACAAAAAACAATGATAGAGAATCAACAAGCCCATCAAAAGCTATTGAGTCTCAACTGGCTAAACTTTTAGGTAGCCTTCAAACACCAGCATGAATTTTTTCTAGCCATCCGTAAAAAAAATCCTCAACATCCAGAATGATTGAAGGTTATTTGTACTCATTCTGAGAGAGAATTTTTAAATAGACCTAAAATGGTCATGGATGAAGACAATTTTGTGATCATCTAAGATCAAAAGGTATGAAGGCACGAGATGCACCAACCAAAGAAGCAGGAAAACAAGCATCGATAACTGCAAAACGGTGACTCTAAAGAACCATTAATTCTAGAGAAGGAGTGTCTGGTTGAACCAATTATCCCTATCTATAGGCCATGTCATCCTTTGCAAGATCTCTCAAGACAAACACAGCTTGACACCCACTTCACGAAATTTAAAGAGGTTGTGAAAAAGCTTCATGTGGATGTCCCTTTTATAGATGCCCTGGAGGAAATACCTGCATGATCTAAATACTTAAATATGCTTCTCACAGGGAAGTACATAAACAAAGAGTATAAGACAATTAAGCTTGCAAGAACAACATTTGATGTAATCCAAAATAACATGTTGAAGAAGTAGAAGGACCCATTTTATTTTTAATTCCATGCCATATTGGCAACTCCACATGAAGGAAATGATTAGATGATCTTGGGGTCATCATTTCTAGCATACCTTATAGCCTCTATAAATGTATATGGTTATGAGAATTACTTCCTACCAACATGAAAATACAACTTGATGATTCCTCCATGACTGTCCCAATGGATATTATTCAAGATATCCTAGTTAAAGTGGGAAAGGATTCTTATGCTCCATATGATTTCATTATCATGGACATTAAGGAAGATCTCAAGTACCGCCTCAATTTTTGACAACCTTTCCTAGACACAATAAGAGTGCTAATATATGTCAAGGCAAGAGCCCTACTTTTAAGGCTAGGGAAGGAAATCCTTGAATTTAGAGTTTCTAATATCATGAAGAGGCCAAATATGCAAGAAGAAGTCTTTTTCCTAGACTATATTGAATATATGTCGCTTCTCACTCAAGAAGACCCCAAATCCAAAGACCCTCTAGAGATTTCTGTTACTAATCCTGAAGCCAGCGAGTCTATCAATGAGAAAGTAAAGCATTGCACACTTCATTTTGACTCGACAGAAGAAGATCCCAAAGCTAAATTTGATGAGCTCAAGGAAGTCTACCTTACCAAATAGCTAGAAGAAACACTAAACCCATGAGATGAAACCTATACTTGAGGGGCTGAAGTACGCATTCCTAGATGATTAGAAGGTTTTTTTGGTGATAATTAACTCTAAATTAACAAATGAGAAGCAAGACAAACTACTATTCCAACTAAGAGCAAGGTGAAAAGACATTGGCTACAAGATGAGTGACCTCACCGGGGAAAGTTAGACGCTATGCATGCATAAGATCCCTATCGTGGAGGACCACATACCAACTATAGAACACCAACACAAATTGAACCCAAACGTGAAGGAAGTAGTATGTCTTGAGGTAGTGAAGTATCTCATCTATGATATCATCTATCTAATTTCCAAATCGCCCTGGGTAGCCCGATACAAGTTGTTTCTAGAAAGGGAGGCACCACAATTAGTGTCCCCTTTTCTCGTTGTGAATTGACCCTATACTTGCCACCCTCCTATACTATGACACGACCCTGTGCACTTGCGGGTGTAGTGTTTTAGTTTGTGTTGGTGTATTGTATGTAGGTCATTATAAATTCAAAAGTGAATCCACCTGTGTGCCTCCATCCAAAGAGTTTCATCCATTCAAGACTCATTTAAGATTTGATGCACAACCACCTCCAACAAATGCATCAGACATGTCAGCCATTGATGCATAGTTGGAGGGAATTTAGAGGACACAACAGTCCATGTGGTTAGATCAGCATCAGATCCATCACCAGACTAACCACATGTACCACTATCAGAATGTGCAGGCGTAGAGGAGCCCCCAATTGGTGGAGGGTTTCTAGGGAGCCCTTTCTAGTTATCAGGAGACATACTCGCTTCCACAGGTAGACTATTGGGGCAATTACTACCAGCACCCCCACCACAGGGAGGACCACTACCACAAAAGTGATCATCTACCCTATCATTCCTAGACTTTGGTGTCATGCTGAGGACATCATGATTCAAAAGTTTGGGGTGGCAGGGCGGTATGCCCTATCTCATTTGCACTCTTATTTTGCATTTCACCTACCACTTACTTTTATTTGTTTGCTTTTTCTTGCCTTAGTTTAGAATTTACTTGCTTTCCATACCTTCATGTCATGTATTTACTTTCTTGTCATTTTTGTGTAATTTTCAAAAAAAATTGCTCTTTTTGCCATGCATTGCATATCATGTAGACTTTTTTTGGTAATTTTTGCATGTTTTAGCTATGATTTGCTTGTTTACTACTTTAAGTTCAATAATATCAGCTTAGATGTGATTAAAGACAACTTGGCACCATTTTGGCCATTTTTTCCCAAATTTGAGATTTCTTGCCTAAAGTGTGTTTCGACCCAATCCCTACCTTTTGGATTAAAAATGATGACCTTTGACAAATGCAAGTGAATTATCTTTGGTTATTGCTAAATGGTATCAATTCTTTACTTTTTACATGTGCACCACCTCTCTTGTGTTTGTGAATGATTTGGTTGAATTGTGACTTGAGCAAGCTATGAGCGCTTAGTGCCTAGGAAATCACTTGATTGAAGTATCAATTTTAGATTGTTCATTCATGTGATGTGATATTGTTGGATGAAGTGTTGGATTAATTTTCATGTAAGATACCTTATGTTGAGAATCACGCCAGTGACCCCTCCTTGACTCGACTATTCACTCACCATCATCTTAGCCCTCCACCTAATGAAAGGATGCCAAAGTTCACATATCAGTCGTGGCCACCTCTAAAAGTTTTGGGGTGGCCACATCTATATCTCACCGCTTGACTCTCATCACTATGTGCCCTATCTGCTCCAAGGGTAAAGAAAAAAGAAAAAAAAGCAAAAAGAAAATAAAAGATGCTCCTATTTAAGAGCATCTAAATAAAGAAAAAATGAGAGCTCTATGTAATAGCACTCCAAAAATCTTACCACATTCCTTTCTTCCATTCTCATACCCATTGAGCTAGGAAACATAAAACCTACTGCATTTTGCCCTTTCCGCAGCCACATGGGTCATTTGATGTGATTTGAAACATAAGGTTGAATGCATGAATATGAAACAACACTCCTAGTCATCCTTGATTAACGTGATTATGAAATGGTCTACTCATAACTACATGAAAGAAATATGGATAGCTTGTGTGTTTCATGCACTATATTTGAAGTTCATATGCATTGTGATCTTTTCATGATTGGTTTGTGAAAGTAGGAGAGGAGAGAGGTGGAATGAATACACTTAGTCATTTTTGATCTCATTCAACAATAATCATCCTTTGCATTGCATTTTTCATTTCTTGATTATGGAAAAATTGCAGAGAGATTGAGTTGGAGCATACTTGAGGACAAGTATGTTTTAAGTTTGGGTGGTGATTCATCCCTATTTTAGGGCTTCATCTTGTGTCATATTGTATTTTAATCACATCTATACCTATTAGATTATATGTTATTTCTCTAATTGTGTAAAATGCACTTATGGACATTATTTGCATGTTTTTCAAGCATTTGGACCATGCTTGATGAAAGAGAGAGAAGGAGTAATCCTAGGATTTCTCTACCCTTAGACAGACCCAAAGTGAAGTTTGATGCTCCCTCAACCTACCCCTAGTGGCCAAAGATACATTGAAGCAAAGATGTCCAAGAAAATCTAAAGAATCAAGTTAAAGTGTTGATCCAGGAAGTAGCACGGACGTGGTGTCTCAGAACGGTCGTGCTAGCCCACTTGCAAAAGCAACAGGTTCATAGCTCAATTTGTGCAGAAATCACCATGGCTATGGAGCACAGAACGACTGTGGTGCACTAACTCCAGAACGGCTGTGCTGCACTGCACGACTATGGCACCTACAGAGAGAACGGCCATGGAGTTGAGAATGGGAAGATGAATTCAAGCAACCACGACTTTGGTAACCCACCACAGTCATACTCCCTAGCCCCACCACGACCGTGGTGACCCCCATGGCAGTGCCACCTTCAGTACTAAATTGATCTATTCCCTATTATTTTTCCCTATTTCTAACCACGGTCGTTCCCATCCACCATGACCATTCTCACCCCTCCCCACCACGGTCGTGCTACCTATAAAAACTTGCTACTTTTGCATTATTTTTCCCATACTACCCCTACTTGACCTAGTGCTTCCCCTACACCTATATATACCTAGGTGGTGGTTCTAACACGAGGTTAGCTACCTTCTACCACCTCTTAGCTCCCCATTTTTCCCCTTAGTCATTTCATTCCATTTCCACCTCCATTTCACCATTTCCACCATCAAAACCCTAGTTTCCACCCATTTCCACCATCATTCCATACCCCTATACCTTGGAGGAGAGAGGAGGACGCCCTACAATAGTTGAAGTGGAGGAATTTTTCATCTACACCGAGCTCCATTGCTTCTTATATCTCCTTCTCTTCCCTTTTGTATTTTGCATTGTTATGAGTAGCTAGGACCCTTAGGTGGACTATTTGGGGTGTAAAATGTTACTTTGATACCATGTTGGGGGGAAATGACATGTAAACTTTGTAATTCCATTTGCTAATTATTATGTTCTATTTCTATCCCATTCTACATGAATTGCTTGTTGGTTTGGGCTTGAAATCAATTGGAAAGTTAGGGAAATTGATTATATGTGTGAATTTTGGGATTTGCTCCTAGGTCCAGTTCTTGGATCCCTAGCTAACTACCCATACTACTACATATTAATCAATCTTCCTAACCCTGGTTTAGAGATCTAAGTAGCTAGTTTAGATGAAATTGATGTGTTTATCATGGAACTTTCTCAAGGTTAGAATGTGGGTGATGGGAGGTCTAAAATCTCATTTCCACCCCCTTTACTAATCTCAGCCCCTAATCATCCTAAGATCATCTAACCTAGAAACCTAGACTTTTTTAGACTCTAATTGAATTACACCAAATCCCTAACCCAATTGAGCCTCACAAGGGTAGTGGGGAGTGTTAGGGACTAGTTCTCCTATACACAACCTAGCATATCCATGGCCAGTTAGTAACCTAGGATAATTCATTAGACTCTAACTTGTTGTTTGGTTTGATAATCTAAATGAAATTATATTGTTCATATGTCACCTCCCAAATTAATTGATAAGTGCATCCCCTAAAAAGCCCATATCTCCCTTGATTGCATTTAAACCCTTTTCCTTCTTGCTTAGCTAGTGTTAGCTTAATTAGCTCTTTTCTTTCTTAGATGGCTTCTTGCCCTGTTCTTGCTTTATTCTTGTTGGCTTAGGTCTTTAATTGCTCTTTTGCCTTGTCTTGCTTGCCTTAGTGTAGATTGTTCTCTTCTTGTCTTTTCATACCTAGCTTAGTCTTTTTCTTCTTAATTAGTCTTAATCTAGTTTAGGGTTAACTTAGATTTCATTCTCGCCTTTGATTTTTTTTCTTGCTCACTTTAGTTTAATCAAATCAACCAATCAACCCTTAACCCTAGACTCTGCAATAGGAACCTAGAAAAACAAACCTAGCTCTAGTGTCCCTTTTCTCCCTATGGATCGACCCTATACTTATCACCCTCCTATACTACGACATGACCTTGTGCGCTTGCGGGTGTAGTGTTTTAGTTTGTGCGAGTGTATTGAGTGTAGGTCATTATAAATTTGAAAGTGAATCCACCTGTGTGCTCTCGCCGTGGAGTTGCATCCATTCAAGTCACAATTGAGTGGTGTGTAATGCCATTGGTGGGGGAACACCAAGCTTTCTAGCGCCATTACCTGGAGACATACACTTGGCCTAGCTAGTTAGTTTTCCTTTGACTTATCCTACTGCCTTCATCATTGCTATTATTTATTCTTTATTCTTTGCATTCTTTGTGCATATTGGTTTGCTAACCTGCCTTCTTTAGTTTGCTTGTACTTTGTGCATGTGACAAGCCACTCAGGAGAACACAAGATGGAAGGCCAAAATACACCCCACAAGCCACTTCAAGATTACTTGATGCCTAGCAACTATAAATTGCCAATTGGTAGTATGGTTGATCAAATGCCAGGGGAGCAATTCTCCATTCCTCCAGGTCTTCTTGGGTTCCTGTCCATCTTCTATGACTCAGAGAGTGAGAACCCCTACAAGCACTTGGATTCCTTTCTTGAAGTATGCTTCACCCTCAGGACACCTACAACTAGTGATGATACAATCTGGTTGACCTTGTTCTCATTCTCCCTCAAAGATAGAGCCAAAGATTGGTATGATTTTAGAAGGGACATCATGAGTTGAGAAGTGATGAAGAATGCCTTCTTAAGGAAATTCTACTCTATATCAAGTTTAACACAAATGTGGCATGTCGTGATAAGTTTCAGTCAAATGGGCAATGAGCAGCTCCACGATACATGGGAGAGATTTAAGAAGATTTTGAGAGAGTGCCCGCACCATGAGATTTCTTTATAGCAGCTAGTTCAATCATTCTACTCCGATTTATCTCTAACGGACCAAGACACAGTAGACTCTTCTTGTGGGGGAGTTTTCATGGCTAGGCCACCTGAGGAGATATGACCTTTATTGGAGGAGTTGGATGAAGGATAAAAAATTCAAGCTTCTAGCATAATGAATGACGGGGGGTATTCCTTTGGAATGACACCTCCTACTCATAATGACTCAAGCCCGCAAGTGATGAAGATTCTTGGTGACATGGTGAGCTTCGTGAAGAATCTGGTGACAACTGTTCCTTGCCACCCAGTCAATTCTATTGAGTTCTATGGTGAGGAAAAGAAGACACCTCACTCCTATAGCTACCAAGATCCACAAAGTCCAAAATATCGCTCAAGGTTTGAGGAAGAGGTTCTCTCTAGATTGGAAATATTTGATGATGTTCAAAAGATGTTGCAAGGCTAGAAGAGAGAATAGAGAAGTTATCTTCCATAATTGCTCTTCAAGAGGAAAAGTTGCCTTTAAAGCTTATCATGAGCTACCATGAGCAAGTGGATCAATGCCCTCTTCTCAAGTTTTCTATAGTTCGCCTCCCATACAAGTGCAACCCATCTACCATTTCCAAGGCGATCCCAAGCCTTATACTCCACCTCCCCCTCCATCACCACCATTCTCCCAATAATTCACCTTCCAACCTCAATTCTTCCCTCCACCTCAATTTCAATACCAAGTGTTACCTACACCTCCTCCATAGCCACAACTAGCTCCCCCTCTCCACCATGAGCAAGGAAGTGTTGTGACAGTTCTAAGGAGTGAGAAATCTCTTGAGCAACCAACAAGTCAAAGAAAGTTTGAAAAATCAAAGCAAAGGCAGCCAAGTGGTGATATTGTGATTGAGATTTCCAAAGATGATTCAGTGATACATCCTGTTGATTTTGGGAAACCATGTGCTCCACCTCATACTCCATTTGCAAGTCCCACCATCCCCAATATTCCACCTCATGTTGATGCAAGCAAGGCCAAAGCAAGTGATCCTCTATTAATTGAAGCACTAGATGAGCCACCAGAAATGAAGAGGAGGCAAAAGCACAATGTGGATATTCTTGAGGTGTTTCGCCAATTGAAGGTGAACATCCCACTCTTAGATTATATCAAGAAAATCCCATCATATGACAAGTTCCTCAAGAACCTATGCACTGTAAAGAGAAGGTCAATGGGGAGGATACCCAAGAAGGTGAAATTAACTGAACAAGTGAGCTCCATCATACAACATTCACTCCCTGTGAAGAGAAAAGACCCAGGGGCCCCACTCATACCTAGCTATATAGAGGGACATCACATAGACATGTCCTTACTTGATTTGGGGTCTAGTGTGAATTTGATGACATACAATGTCTATGTTGAGTTGGGCTAAGGTAAGTTGAAGCCGACACATTTCACTCTCCAATTGGTAGATAGACCCATAAAAGTGGCTAGGGGGAGAGTGGATGATGTCTTGGTGATGTTAGACAAAGAGAAAGGCGACGTGTTCTCAGAAGATTTCATTGTACTTGATATGGATCCGGAGGATAGGAAGATCCCCATCATCTTGGGAAGGTCGTTCTTATCTACAGCTGATGTTGAGATTCATTTATGCAGTAACATCATGATGGTTTCATTCATGGGCATGAAGATCAATATCAACATGTACAAAACCCCAACCCGAAGAGTCCAAGATAGGGATATTGGACATGATCACTTCACAAGTCTGAATGATCATTTGAGAAAAGGAGATCAAGATGGAACAATTGATGATGATTATTGTGATCAAAGGGATGAGGAACATAGATTGAGTGCAAATGAGGGATGCGTGTTTTTTAAGAATGGACACATGTGAATTCCAAATGGATGAGTGAATGAAGAATCACCAAGAAGCCAAGCTGAAGACAAGAAACTGAGCTCTTGTGGGAGGCAACCCACCTAGATTTGGGGAATTTTCCACCCAACCTCTCATTTTTTATACTTTTGCTTTATTTTACACAAACCTAAAAACACACATGCACACACTTGTACTTGATAGTTTTTGTTTTATTTTTGATAAAATGATAAGTGAAATAGGTGCAAGTTGAGAAATGATGCATATTTAGTGAAAATGATTGATACAACATCAAAGGGATTGTTCAAGATGGTTTGATTATGAATGATGAAATGATTTGATGATTGTTGAAGATTTTTGAATTGACAGAGCCCAGAACGGTCGTGCTAATTTGGAACAATCATTCTGGAATAGATGGTTTTTCAACATGGAAAATGCAAGATTTGGCCTCCGACAACATGGTCGTGTTGGCTAGAATGGCCATGCTACCATCCAGCTAGAATGGTCGTGTTGGTGTGGCACAGTCGTGCTGGCTAATTTGGATTTCAACAGGTAAAGCTCGAATTTTGGATGTGGGAAGCACGATCGTGCTGGCCAGAACAGTCGTGTTGGCCCGAGTCTAGCACTTAAGTCGATCGATTCCACCCGAGCTAGTACGATCCAGAACTCACTTTTGCGACCAAGCACGGCCGTTCCGCATAGCCTGGCGACTAGGGAGACCCTCCTTCATTCCCAAATCAACTCCTCTTTCTCCCAAACTCCATATTTGAGTTCCCCTTGGTCCCCAATCATCTTCCCCAACCTCAAGATTCATTTTCCACCCTCCATCACCATCTATTTCTCCACCTCTAAGGAGAATCTGCCCCTATAGCCTGAAATCACGTTTGGTGTTGTTCTTGATCATTTTTCACCAAAGAACCTTGCAAGATGAAGAGCACGAGCAAGGCAATCAGGAAGGGGGTAGAGAAGATGATGGAAATCCTCACCGGAGGCAAAAGACGCTCCAAGCGGGCCTCCAATTTGTCACAACAGTCCGGCAGTGCTTTGTCACCTTCAAATTCAATTTAGCAATCCCTTCGACGGTCGGCATCGTTGAGCACCTCCCGACATCGATCCTCCTCCGACGGCCACAGTTCGGATCCAAGCTACAACAACCCTAAAGAGGAGGAGGAGGAAGAAGAAGAAGAAGATCTGGAGAACATAGTGGAATCCATAAATGTTGATGTGCCGGCTTGGAAGAGGAGGGCTAAGAAAACAAATGATGCATCTTCCTCGTGCTTACCACCACGACTAGCTCCGGCAAGACATTCCACTTCATCAGTTCGACCCAGTGCAAGCTTTGAGAGGGTGCCCTTAAACTTAGTTTAGGGTCACCCACTTATGCAGAAGAGGAGGAAGATGATTATGTAAGTGAGGAGATGGAAGATGAACCAGCAGACTATGTGTCCAAGCTAGAAGAGGACAAGTTGAAATGGGTGGGAAAGCAACCAGAGGGAACCACCTACTGAAGGGGAATGACAAGAAAAGCTGTGATGAGGCCTCTCTACCCCGAGTGCTTGACAAGGAGGGTGATCCCCACTAGATATGCATGTATGACTACCGTGTAAGCTCTAGGGATCAACTACACGTTTAAGAGTCAAATGCAATGTTGTGGGTTGTACAAGATCTTGACTGAGGTTGAAGAAACCTACTTGGAGATGACTCATGAATTCTTTGCAACCTTAGAGAAGGCACATTACCAAGGAGAATATGCCATCAGGTTCAAGATGAATAGCTCGATGCATGTGCTTAAAGCTTCCCAAATCAATTCTATCTTTGTCCCCAATTCAAAAATGGTAGCCAAATTCAATGAGGGAAGACTTGACAAGAGTGGTAGAGCAGATTACTCCAAGATGTGAAAGACAATTACTGGTCAAGCTACTTTTTCTGTAGGAAAATTTAAGACCAGCAAGATTTACAACCCCTTCATGAGATACCTACAGAAGGTCCTAGCAAACACTTTGTTTTGCCGTTATGAAAATCAAGGGTGTTGCTCGCAAAAAGATTTGTTTGTCATGGCCACAATTTCAAATAGGGGATTTGTAAACATAGGTTCCATGGTGATTGACCACTTGAAGACAATCCCTTCTAAGAGAAAAAAATCCATTCATCATGGGGGGGATCATCACCACAATGGCAAAGGTAGTGGGATACAATCTAGATGGGCTTACCAAGGTAAAAGGAAGAAAATATATTGATCTAAACTATCTTGCTAGGTCCCAAATGATCTCCCTTAGAGATAGAAAAATCTTTTATGTTCTAAACCCCGGGTACCCTAGAATCTCCTTGGAGCTCCCATACCACACCATCCCCTACTCATGGATGTGGGGCCACCAGAGAACTTTTTTGAGGTGATAGTACAATATGAGGAGGAGCACCCAAGAGAGGGGTTCATGCACCAAATGTGGACTTACATGAAGGAGGAGAGACGAATGTGCCAGAGCAACAACACATTTTTGAGAAGCCACACTGCACCCCACCGAGAGGAGAGGACTTTGAGGTGCAACCACCTTCAAAAAATGCATACAACATGTCATCCATCCATGAACAGTTGGAGGTTATTTAGAAGACACATAAGGACATGTGGTTAGATCATTAGCAGATGCATCATTAGATCAACCACATGTACCAATTTCAGCATGCGCAGGTGTGGAGAAACCCCAAATGGGTGGAGGACTTCTGGGGAGCCCTTTCTGGTTATCAGGACACATACTTGCCTCCACAGCCGGACTACTGGGGCCATTACTACCAGCACTCCCCACCATAGGGAGGACCACTGCCACCACAATGATCATCTACCCTATCATTCCTAGACTTTAGTGTCATGTTGAGGACATCATGATTCAAAAGTTTGGGGTGGTAGGGCAGTATGCCCTATCTCATTTGCACTCTTATTTTGCATTTCACATGCCATTTACTTTTTTTTGTTTTCTTTTACTTGGCTTTGTTTAGAATTTACTTGCTTTGCATACTTACATGTCATGTAGTTTACTTTCTTGTCATTTTTGCATAATTTTCAAAAAAATTGCTCTTTTTTCCATGCATTGTATATCATGTAGATTTTTGGTAATTTTTGCATGTTTTAGCTAGGATTTGCCTATTTACTGCTTGAAGTTCAATAATATAGACTTAGATGTGATTGAAGCGACTTGGAACCATTTTGGCTAATTTTGCCCAAATTTGAAATTTCTTTCCTAGAAGTGTGTTTCGACCCAATCTCTACCTTTTTTTATTAAAAATGATGACCTTTGACAAATACAACTGAATTATCATTGTTTGTTGTGAAATGGTATCAATTCTTGACTTTTTACATGTACACCACCTCTCTTATGTTTGTGAATGTTTTGGTTTAATTGTGACTTGAGCAAGATATGAGTGCTTAGTGCCTATGAAATCACTTGATAGAAGTATCAATTTCAGGTTCTTCATTCATGTGGTGTGATATTTTTGGATGAAGTGTTGGATTAATTTTCATGTAGGATACCTTATGTTGATAATCACGCCAATGACCTCTCTTTGACCCGACTATTCACCCACCATCTTCTTACCCCTTTGCCTCAGGAAAGGATGCCAAAATGCACATATCAACCATGGCCATCTCCAAAAGTTTGGGGTGTCCACATCTACAATTCACTGCTTCACTCTCATCACCATGTATCCTATCTACTCCAAGGTCAAAGAAAATGAAAAAAAAGAGAAAAAGAAAAGAAAAGGCATAAATAAAATAAGAAGGTGCTCCTATTTAAGAGAATCTAAATAAAAAAAGATGAGTACTCTATGTGATAGCACTCTAAAATCTTACCGCAACCCTTTCTTCCATTTTCATACCCATTGAGCTAGGAAACATCAAACCTAGCTCATTTTGCCCTTTCCGCAGCCACGTGGGTCATTTGGTGTGATTTGAAACATAAGGTTGAATGTATGAAGGTGAAATAGCGCTCCTAGTCATCCTTGATTAACGCCATCATGAGACGGTCTACCCAGAACTACAGGAAAGAAATATGGATAGCTTGTGTGTTTTATGTACTATATTTGAAGTTCATATGCTTTGTGCTCTTTTTATGATTGGTTTTGTGAAAGTAGGATAGGATAGTGGTGGAATGCTTGTACTTAGTCATTGTTGATACCATTCAACAATAATCATCCTTTACATTGCATTTGTCATTTCTTGATTGTCAAAAAATTGCAGAGAGATTGAGTTGGAGCATACTTGAGGACAAGTATGTTTTAAGTTTGGGGTGGTGATTCAACCCTATTTCAGAGATTCATCTTGTGTCATTTTGCATTTCAATCAAATCTATACCTGTTAGATTACATGTTATTTCCCTCAATAGGCATATTTGTGTAAAATGCACTTACGAATGTTATTTGCATATTTTCCAGGCATTTGACCATGCTTAATGGAAAAGAGAGAGAGAGAAGGAGCGATCCTAGAGTTTCTCTACCCTTATAGAGACCCAAAGTGAAGTCTGATGCTCCCTCAACCTATCCCTAGTGGCCAAAGATCCATTGAAGCAAAGATGTCCCAGAAAATCCAAGAATTAAGTCAAATTGTTGATCTAGGAAGTAGCATGGTTGTGGTGCCTCAGATCAGTTGTGCTAGCTCACTTGCAAAATCAACAGGTTTAGAGCCCAATTTGTGTAGAAATCACCACGGACGTGGACCATAGAATGACCATGGTGTACTGACTCCAGAATGGTCGTGTTGAATAGCACCACCGTGGTACCTATAGAGAGAACTACCATGGAGCCGAGAACGGGCAGTTGAATATCGAGCCCCCACGGCTATGGTACCCCACCACGGTCGTGTTACCCTTGCCCCACCACGATCGTGCCACCTTCAGTACAAAAATGACCTATTCCTTGTGATTTTTCCCCATTTATCACCATGGTCATTCCCATCCACCACGACCATTCTCACCCCTCTCCACCACGACTGTGCTACCTACAAAAACCTAGCTACTTTTGTACTATTTTTTCATACTACCCCTAATTGACCTAGTGCTTCCCCCACACTTATATATACCTAGGTGGTGGCTCCAACATGAGGTTAGCTACCTTCTACCACCTCTTAGCTCCCCATTTTCCCCCTTAGCCATTCCACATCATTTCCACCTCATTTCACTGCATTTCACCATTTCCACCATCAAAACCCTAGTTTCCACCCATTTCCACCATCATTCCATGCCCCTACACCTTGAAGGAGAGAGGAGGATGCCCTACATCAGCTGAAGTGGAGGAATTCTTCATCTACACCAAGCTCTATGGATTCTTCTATCTTCTTCTCTTCCCTTTTTGTATTTTGCATTATTATGACTAGCTTGGCCCCTTGGGTGGACTGTTTGGGGTGTAAAATGTTACTTTGATACCATGTTGAGGGAAAATGATATGTAAACTTTGTAATTCCATTTTCTAACGATTATGTTCTATTTCTATATCATTCTCCATGAATTTTTTATTGGTTTATTCTTGAAATCAATTGGGAAGTTAGGGAAATTGATTATATGTGTGAATTTTGGGATTTGCTCCTAGGTCCAATTCTTAGATCCCTAGCTAGCTATCCATCCTCCTACATCTTAATCAATCTTCCTAACCCTAGTTGAGATATTTAAGTAACTAGTTTAGATGAAATTGATGTGTTTAGCATGAAGCTTTCTCAAGGTTAGAATGTGGGCGATGGGAGGTATAAAACCTCACTTCCACCCCTTTACTAATCTCAGCCCCTAATCATCCTAAAGATCATCTAACCTAGAAACCTAGACTTGTTTAGACTCTAATTGAATTACACCTAGGCCCTAACCCAATTGAGCCTTGCAAGGGTAGTGGGGAGTGTTAGGGACTAGTTCCCTTATACATAACCTAGCATATCCATGGCCAGTTAGTAGCCTAGGATAATTCATTAGACTCTAACATGTTGTTTGGTTTAATAATCTAAATGAAATTATATTGTTCATATGTCACCCCCAACTTTATTGATAAGTGCATCCCCTAAATATCCCACATCTCCCTTAATTGCATTAAAACCCTAGTTTTCATCTTGCTTAGCTAGTGTTAGCTTAATTAGCTCTTTTCTTACTTAGATAGATTTTTGCCTTGTTCTTGATTTGTTCTTGCTAGCTTAGGTTTTTAATTGCTCTTTTGCCTTGTCTTGCTTGCCTTAGCATAGATTGTTCCCTTCTTGTCTTTTCTTCTTGCCTTGTCTTTTCCTGCTTAATAAAACTAATTGTCTAGGGCTAACTTAGGTTTTGTTCTTGCTCAACTTAGTTTGACAATTAAAACAACCTTCGAACCCTTAACCCTAGTCTCCACAGTAGGAATCTAGCACCAAAAACTAACCTAGATTTAGACTCTAACATGTTGTTTGGTTTAATAATCTAAATGAAATTATATTGTTCATATGTCACCCCCAACTTTATTGATAAGTGCATCCCCTAAATAGCCCACATCTCCCTTAATTGCATTAAAACCCTAGTTTCCATCTTGCTTAGCTAGTGTTAGCTTAATTAGCTATTTTCTTACTTAGATAGATTTTTGCCCTATTCTTGATTTTTTCTTGCTAGCTTAGGTCTTTAATTGCTCTTTTGCCTTGTCTTGCTTGCCTTAGCATAGATTGTTCCCTTCTTGTCTTTTCTTCTTGCCTTGTCTTTTCCTGCTTAATAAAACTAATTGTCTAGGGTTAACTTAGGTTTTGTTCTTACTCATCTTTCTTTCTTGCTCAACTTAGTTTGACAATTAAAACAACCTTCGAACCCTTAACCCTAGTCTCCACAGTAGGAATCTAGCACCAAAAACTAACCTAGATCTAGTGCCCCCTTTTCTCCATGTGGATCGACCATATACTTTCCACCCTCCTATACTATGACACGACCCTGTGCACTTACGGGTGTAGTGTTTTAGTTTGTGCGAGTGTATTGAGTGTAGGTCATTATAAATTTGAAAGTGAATCCACCTGTGTGCCTCTGTCCATAGAGTTGCATCCATTCAAGTCTCAATTGAGTGGTTTATAACACCTTTGGTGGGGGCGCACCATCAAGAAACTCTGACAGTGGTCTAGACATGTCACTCAAGTGATAACACTCGATAAATTGGCTATATAATTTAGGAAATGATTGCACCAGCTTATCTGTGGCCAACTCTTAACCTAAAGAAAATCCCAGTCTTTTAATATGCTTCATATGCCTAATCAGATTGAGCACATGAGGTTCTAGTGGATCTCCCTCTGTCATCTTACACTCAAATAGCACCTTAGAGACATTATACATTTCATGCTTATCATACTATTTATGCAACTCATAGTTCATACAACCTGGCATAAGGTACTTAATGTTCTCAACATCATTGGCATGCTTCAAAGAAGCATCCATCCATGCCAGTCTTAGGAAAATATGGAGTGGATACTGGCACTGGTGCTTCAGGAACATGCAAAACACTTCTCAAGGTCTTGAACCTGTTATGGAAATATATCTCATTTAATTCATCTGATTGTGATGATTAAGTGTTTTCCATTTGATTCTACAAGAGAAATTTTGCATTTGTCAAATACCCTTTTTTATTTGATTTTATTTAAAGAGTAGATATTAATTAAGTCTTTAATTAACTATTGCTCCCACTATTTTATTCAAATTGATAGCCCTTACTACCAATTAGGAAGATTATTGTGTAGAATCTTCTAGTGGGCCAAGATCCATATTTCATCAAGTCATCACTCAACTTTGGTTGATCATCCACAACTTGATTATCTAGGTAGGCCAAACTTGCCAATTGCATATGTATGCAACTCTTGGATAGATGATATGCACAACTCTTTGCCATAATCATCTTTATGCCTATGGATCCTAGTCTCACCAAGTTATCACCAGTTAGTTTGACCAAAAAGCCAACACGATAGGATATTTACCCTGCTTTGACAGATTTACATACCTACCATCACACTTCCATGAGACAGATGACTCGCCACTCTTTGGCATAAACTATGCTTGGTCGATCAAACTTTTCATATGTGTGGCTTATCGAAGGCATCTCAAACTTAATATTGATTTTGTATAATACATATACATTAACCAATCACCACATATATAGTACATATCTTATACATGCTACAACCCACAACAAAAACATGCAATAAACAAAAAGTGATGGTTATGGCTATTCTAATGAATTCCTAGGAGCCACAAAGAATTACCAGAACCTAGGGTCTACATCACATGCAGAAACCTATTGTTGAGGAAGATTTGTGCTTTCCAATCTAGGTCGGTCTGTTCAACCCTTAAATCGGTCATCTCACCTCCTGGCCAGTCGGTTGGTCTTTACACCGGTTGTTTGGCCATCGGTTCCACCATCTTCAGAATCCTCCAGTCAATTGATCGGGTCCACCAGTCGATCAGGTCAGATCATCCTCATTGGTCCTTCTCGAACCTTAAACCAGTCGGTTCACCTCCTAGACGGTCGGTTGGCCTAGTACAGAGCGTCTTCTTCTTTGCCATAACAAGAAAGTAAACTATCCTACTATTACATGATAATAGAGAAACCTCGAGTTACATTCAGAGGGAGCAAAGGTAATGGAGAATAATACTTTTACATTGGGAAGATGAGAGAGATGCTTAATTCGCAGATCGAGATATCAAATAAACAACCACCATGCACAAATAAAGGGTATTAGACACAACCACGCTACACATCTACCATCATATGTATCATAACATATATATATTTATGTTTGTTTGGGTTCTTATGTGGTGATTAATCAGATATGCACATCAACCAGTTCAAATATTCACATCGTATGAAACAAATAAACACAATAAAATCAAAAATTCGATCATATCGATCCCAAAAAATAATTAATTAACATGGCTCTTATACCACTATTGGGAAATACAACATCAGATAGGCAGTAAAAACAAAAAATTTACTGACATATTTCCAATTAACCAGTGGATTGTATCAATAACTATGCCATGGAAAGGATGGTTTCACATAGATATATCTAGTCCTGGAGCAAGTCCAACGACAATCCTCATCAATGTAGATATGCACTCTATCTTGGATGGTGTCTATGCAGCTACTGATTGCACTGGGACTCATCTAGCTACTCCTCCACAGACAGTAGACTTAAACGTTGTCATCTATAGTAGGTCATCTCCCCACAGATTGTTGGTTAATGTCATCCTCCTTAGTGACGGGTAAAGGTCACCTCACCTCTAGAGAAGTCCACATAGACCACCTAGAACTCATGTCGTCCTTCTAGAATGGATAGGAAGGAGTTGTCCTTCCCGTTGGTGTACTAGTCACCAACCTACTCTCCCACAAGAATGATCCTCAGTTGTTTCTCTCCCGTAGCTATCCCTCCCTAGTCGGGTAGGACTTTCTTGGGCTCTCTTGGTTACAAAAATCAAAGAGGAAAAAATTTTTCAGAGTAACTAATTCTCAATTGTCTGTGTTGTGCTTTGGGAAGCCCCTAGTACCCCTCTATTTGTAGTAGAGGCTAGGGTCAAGGTTCCCAGCCTATGCGGGAGTGGAATGGACTAGAAGATCTTGAATTTTCACAACAATTATGGAAATTTCACAGCCTGTGGCATCCAAAATAGTCGTATGGCATGTGAGACGGTCATCTCACACTACGATATGGTCGTTTGGTAGTTTCCCAATTTTGTACATGTTTTGACAATTCAATTCCAATTAATGCATAACATGATGTCAGCACCAATCCTTGATGCAATCAAATTTCACCCCCAAACCAGTCGTTTGGTGTAGACGATACGGTCATCTCACACCATGTGAAATGTTCATCTCGCATAAGCAAGATGGGCATCTCACAGCCCATGTTAGGCTAAATTCTAGCCAATGTACAATACAATCAGCCTGACACTTCAAACAGTAGTCTCAACACTTGAACTGATCGTTTGGCAGTCCAGTCAACTGATTTGTTGCATCAATTGAATACATAAATACTTTACTAATCAATTCAATCATCATTCAAGATCAAACTCCTCTTCTAGATGAGTTCCTATGTGTGTGACCCTATAGGTCCCATATTACATTGGCAGTGAATGTCCATAACAACTTATGGCATCACAACCAATGAGCAGTGCGTAGTCACACATCATTACTACCCAAGTAAATGGAAAGTTGGATAACAACTTCAACCTACAATATGTGTATGATGTTACAATGTTTGTATAGTTCCTTTGTCACTGATATCTAGATTGAACTTGAGGCACGGATCTATCATCCTCTTCAACATTCAATCTATGTTTCTTTCTATAGCAGACTGTATGAGATATGTGTAAGCTCAATATCATATATTGACTTACATGTAAATGGCCATGTATTTCTCAGTCTTGCTAACTCAAGTGTCCTTGGATATCATACTCCCATAGGAGGGACAAAGTCCATCTCTATCACTCACAGTCAGTCCCCATGTGTCACAGTCACCCAATTATCACCTTTATAACAACCCATGTTTCAGGATTGTGTTTGATGATGTCAAAGTATATTGAATGACATGTGATGAGTGTAGTGATTTCATGTCTAAGAACCACAAACACCACCATCACTGTGAGAGATGACTATGACTTCCATGGTAATGGTTTCCATGTGTTAGTCGCATGGTGGGTCTACCCGATACACTACTTGGCTTGATATTTCCATGTCATGACTAACGAGATTATGTCATCAACACACTCTGATCTTATGTGCTATTGTTGTCTATCTACCTTCCACAATAATAACCAATCAATGACATAATGAGAATGTATATACTCTTAACATCTGTATGATATCATTCTTCCAAGTCACGTACTTGAAAACATACGTTGAGTAATATCATTCTCTAGACATTTATTATGTTATTTCATTATCTCAAAAATGAACAAATAGAATAAATTGGAAGCTTGCCTTAATAATAATAATAAAATCATTTACAAGTTATGCCATTACAATCAAAATATGATTGGCTCTTTGGGCATACATACCAACACTCTATTAGGAGAAGTGTCATTTTATTATACAGTTTGGGTTTGTACCTGGTCGTGTAATTTCAAGCAAAGGGATTGAGGTTGATAAAGAAAAGGTTGAAGCTATAGAGAAGATGTCAAATCCAACAACAGTCAGAGAAGTTCATAGTTTATTGGGAGATGTGGGTTTTTATAGAAGATTCATTAAAGACTGCTCAAAGATTATAGAGCCTCTCTACTCCTTCTTAGCCAAATATGCTGAATTTATATTCAATGAAGAATGAAAAATAACCTTTCAGATATTAAAATATACTCTTATATCAGCCCTCATCATTCAACCATTAGACTGGAGTTCTCCTTTTAAAAATCATGTGTGATGCTAGTGATTACGCCATAGGGGCAGTCCTAGGACAAAGGGACACAATAAGCTCCATGATGTTCATTATGCAAGCAAGACATTAGATGATGCTCAAATAAATTATGCCACTACATAAAAGGATATGCTTGCTATAGTCTATGCTTTTGGTAAGTTCTGACAATATCTTGTGTGTCAAAAGTCATTTTATATACAAACCATGCTACAATCAGATACCTCATGAGCAGGAAGGATGCCAAACCTCATCTTATCTGTTGGACACTACTATTATAGGATTTTGATTTGGAAATCAAAGACAAAAAGAGGACAATATATAATGTAGCAAATCACCTTTCATGCCTCTACACAAGCATTGAAGATAAGGTTCCTATTGATGACAATCTACTCATTGAGAAGCTATATTTAGTAATTTCACTTGTGATACTATGGTTTACCAATTTTGCAAAATATCTAGCCACCAGATGCCTACCTCCTGATCTCACCTATCAACAGAAGAAGAAGTTCCTTCATGATGTAAAATCTACTATTGGGATGATCCCCTATTATTCAAGCAATGTGCGGATGGACCGATTAGGAGACGTATTCCTAATGAGGATATCTCGAGTGTGATTTTAGAATGACATTCTCTCTCCTTATGGTGGACATTTTGGAGGAGACGAGACTTCCACAAAGACTCTACAAGTAGATTTTAATTGGCCAACTCTATTCCGTGATGTACATGCATTTGTTAAAGCTTGTGGTAAGTGTCAAAGATCAGGCGGGTTACAAAAAAGGAGGAGATGCAACTGAACTCAATTCTTGATATTGAAGTTTTTGATGTACGAGGCATAAAATATGTGGGTATGTTCCCCTCTTCATGCAGCTACAAGTCCATCCTTGTGGCGTGTGACTATGTATTAAAGTGGGTAGAAGCAACTCTCACTCAAGATCTAGATGTACAATCATTGATAAAGCTATTCCAGAAGATCATTTTCCAAGATTTGGAGATCTTAGGGTTGTCATCTCAGATGGAGGAAGTCATTTCAATGAGAGGAACTTCAACAATCTACTGAGCAAGTATGGTGTCAAGCATAAGATTTCTAGACCATACCATCCACATACTTCAGGGCAAGTTGATGAATATACAATTGAAGGAAATATTAGAGAAGACAGTCTCTAACTCAAGGATGGATTGGGTGTTGAAATTATATGATGCATTGTGGGCTTATATGATAGCTTACAAGACACCTATTGTTACAACTTCATTCAAGTTGGCTTTTGGAAAGTCTTGTCATTTACCTATAGAACTTGAGCATGGAGCATTTTGGGAATTAAATTTCTTAAAAATGATATGAAGAAAGTAGGAGAAAGAAGATTGCTACAACTTCACAACTGGAAGAGATGACATTAGATGCATATGAAAATGCTAAGATCTATAAGGAGAAAACAAAGAGATGGCATGATAAAAGGATCTATACCAAAGATTTCAAAGAAGGAGATCTAGTGCTTCTATTCAACTCCAAGCTTAAATTCTTTCCAAGAAACTTGTGTTCTAAATGGTTCATACCCTTTTTAGTGTAGAAAGTCTAACCCTACGGAACTTTGGTTCCACAAGGGAAAGAAGCCTCATTCGAAGTTAATTGTCAATGTTGCAAACTATACACTCAAGGAGAGAAGATAGACTAGGGAGCCTCTTGCTCCCTCTTAGATACTTGATGTTGTTGTCTACAGTCTCACTCCAGACTCAAAATGGAGGACCTTGTGGGAGTTGACCCTACATTTAAGATAGATTCTTTACTATAATTAGCTCAAGAACTTGTTCTCTTCTAAAAATAAATATACAATCGATGAATGTAATAACTTAGACCCTTATGAGTATATGTCATCGTCATTATAGGTGTTGAGAAAAGAAAAGCAAGTTATGCTGATTTTCAATGAGAGACGGCATGTGAAAAAATAGTACATGATGTGTCTCCACTCACAAGTTATTGATTCAAGCTAATATCCAGAATACACGACGTTTTCGTTTTAAGACACGACGTGTGTCATTCCAGAAGTGAGTGGTTGGAAAGTCATAGAGCATGTGGAATTCACACACGACATGTCTTCTAATTCATTTGAACATTGATTGTCTTCTAGAAAACTACATGTCATGTCTTTGATAAAACATGATGTGTCATCATCAACCAAAAAACATCAAAGGGTTCACTGGAAAGTTACACGACGTGTATAAATTCACACACAGCGTGCTTTACAGGAGGAAGTTTTTACTGGAAACAAACACAACATGCATTTATTCCGACATAATGTGTCCTCATCAAAGAAAGGCAAATATAAAAAGAAACAATCGAGATGTACATATGAAGATGCCATGTACTTAACAGTGCACACCGTGTTTGTGGGATAGACCTAAGGTTTTTAACTCCAATCTCCGTCTACCACCCTCATTTCTTGTATTAATCACATTGTATATGCACCTCCCTAACAATCGTGTCCACAACATCAGTCGTCCTCCCTTCATGCATCCATCATCATCACTGAGATCTGCCTCTTCCTCAACTCCAACCACCAAAGAAGCCCCCACCTCTACAATTCTCCATTGAGCAACTTCCATCCTTATGAGGAGCCTCTAGCCTCAACCAACACTAGTCACCACCTCAAATCTACTCAAGAACATCGATATAAAATCCATATCTAGGAGCTCACTGCCTCCATTTCTACTCTTGGATCTGTCCTCATTGTCACCAAACAAGCACCATCATCGTCATTGTGGCAAGCTTCCTCCCTCTCTTTTACTTGATCAGACTCATCCTTGACCTGAAGCTCGATGCTGGCACAAAAATGTGCATGACCAAAGCATACATGTTGTGACATCTCCTTTGTCCTTGACCTCCTTCTCCTTTGTACACACTATGTCCAGCCATTCAAAATTAGCTACCATACTCTCAGAAGACATGATGTGTCCCTACTTTGACAAGTCGCGTTCCTTGTTCTAGTAGCACAAAGTAGGCCACCAATGTCACCAATCAAGCAAGCCTCTAAATGCTGATGGGGAGAGAGCTCTTTCTCAACTCCTAGCTATGTCTCCACCACTCAGTTCGGAGCCATAAAGGCAGATGACACCACTTACCAAATGTTGATCACTCGTAGGGTTCTCCCTACACACTTCGTCTGTGATCAAACAATGGAGGCAGTGGTATTCAAAGATGAAGTATTAGGTCTCATAAAGGAGCTTGGACTCAAGTACACTTGTTGAATGGCGAGCAATACCTACCCTAGACTCACCTACAAATTTCTGACTAAATTGAAGGTCGAAATTGACCCCAAAAACCCCATGAGCCATTTGTTGTCATTCACTTCCGTCTTCTGGGTCAGAACTACAAGTTAACATTCAAACAATTTTGTGAGGCATTTCAATGCCACTATGGCAGTGGTTTAGCTTATCCTCAATAGTTTGGCAGTGATGCTTTCTGGAGAGAAATAACAGATGATGACATCCATGAAGCAGCAAAATCCAGGGCAGAACACATTCATAATCCCATCTTATGTTATGTACATCACCTTCATAGCATAGGGGTTTTTGCAAAAAAAAAGGAAATCCAAGGAGTATGTGGGAAGATGGACCTTTTCTTTCTATGAGAAATGGTATACAATGAGAAAATCAATGCAAGGTACTTCATTCTTACCAAGTTCATTGATATCAAAAACAAGTTGGTAGGCGATACCATGACCTGGGGTTTGATCACCCACATTGCCTACAAGGTTGGTGTAGATTTTATAAGTCTAGAGGTTGCACCTAGAAAGAACCTCATTGACATACAATTATTAGTTTCCTCTGGTTTACTTGTTCAAGCAAACCAGAGGAAACCAATAATGATACCAAATTCAAATAGTTCTTTGATGATGACCACTCCATTGAACTACCTAATTTGGAGATTTTAACACTAACAAACAAGGACAATTGGAGGTGTGATCTCTCTGGTTCTGATCACGATGATGATGCTTCCACTGTAGCCTCTATAGCACCACCGCTCCCTGCACCGATATGCAGACAAAGTATATCCAGGCCATGCCTAATGTGGACCATCTATATGGCTACGTCCAATAGAGATTTGATCAGTAGGATAGCTGTTTAGATCAGATGAGTTAGTAGTATTTTGTCATGCATAACATGATACATAGGATGGACATGTGACATATTTCCCAGGGCCACTATGCCATGCCTCCACCACCACATCCACCTCATCTAGAGCCGACCCCTACAGACTTTCCCACTGACGATAATCTTCACGACTAACATTTCATAGTCGGTCATGAGGGTGCTAACCCTTCATCTTGATTCTCCATGATAGGTACCCAGTTGCTACCAATCTATGTTTGCTTGATCCAGTGATGACACTGCATATTTCAAGCTTAGGGGGAACAACAAACCGATAATGTAGTTGTAGTTTCCCTTTCATCACTTTTTTTCTTGTTTTGTTGTAGTTTCTGTTCCTATTTTTGGAAAATCTACTATGGTCTGAGGCATTTTCCTTGTGTTTGGATTGAAATCTCATCCTTTTTTGAACTGGTTATTCCACCTTGTATTGAAACATAATTTTAAGGAAGAATATCAATTCATGCATCATTTTTATGGAATCTCTTGCCAACAACCCATGATTCATCTTGATTTATTTCTTATAACCACATGTTCACCTTTTACATTCTTGCCAAAATAATACATGTAACAACAAAAATCTTCTTGGAGTAATCAACTTCACAATCTTATTTAGCATTCTAGATGACTTTATCAAAGTTGTAGTGCATTTCAACCAAACTCTCAATGAAAACTTTTAATAAATGATTGAAATACTATTAACAAAATAGTCCACCTAACTCTTCTTTGTTTGGGGAAAAAGTTCTTAGTTTAAGGCCCCATGGTTCTAAAGTAGAATTCAAATCATTCTAGATCATTATGGGTTTGTTCTTGTATTCACCCATATAAAAGATGGCTAAACCACCCATGCAGCATGCTTCCTAGTGTAAGTCTGATCTAGCTATGATGGTTAGGTGTTGTGTCTTAAAAGAGGTATATAACCCCAAGCGGAATTCCACATGTGCATAAGTTATATTAGCTGCCGAGTGTCAGAACCCATGCTTCATTTCTTATCTAAAAGAGAAGAGATTTCTACTGGACTGTTTATTGATTTGAACTTCATCTTTTACATCTATATTAATTGAGAGATTTAGGTTGCATATTCACTACTCTTCTGGTCTTGTCATCAACACTCAATATGATGTTGTTTTTTGTTGATTCTTTCATTTAGACTTTTGCACTTTGCTGAACTAAAATTTCCAATCTTGAGTGCTTAAGGTGATCCTATGGATACTTGCAATTAATTTTTGTACATGGTTGAATTGGTTTGAAACCAAATTTTGTATTTTGTTTAATTGACTCGTGAGATTGATATCTTTGTCATTTGTATTTCCATGTTCTTTTTGCTTGAGGACAAGTAATATTTCAAGCTTGGGGGGGTCTGATGTGCACATTTTATATAGACTTCTTACCCATTTTTGCACACATTTTCAACCATATAATACATCATTTTTCCTCTAATCATACTTGATTTCCCACCTTTTTAGTTATTTTACCCACCTCATGTTTGTGATCACTTGTACATGATTTTGACGAAGAATTGGGATCAATCCAACCCAAATCTGACCTTAGTTGGCTTCCCAAAGAGTTTGCATGCTTGGCAAAGTTGATCTTGAAGAATTTGAGGAGAACATTCCATGTGTTATTTTATACACATCATGTAAATTTACAGATGCTTGAGTCCCCAACTATAGAGAAAGGACACGGCTTGTTGTTGTGATGACCTAGATTTTCTCTATCTCTCAACTTATGTACATCTTAACTCATTAGATGTTTTAATGTACTCGATAACCTCCATCACCTCCAATTTTATGACTTTGACTTTACCCTCAATTGACAAGTTAGCTTCAATTATGTATCACTTTGCACTTATGCATGACTCTAATTTGGGTTTTGATCTAAGTGCCATGCATTGTATGTATCATCAACTTGTAATAAAATTATTGAACCCCTAAATGAACTCCTATTTCTAAGAAGTTTATATCATGTTATATATAATTCAATTATCTTTCCAATGGTTCAAAAATCACCTTAATCGAACATTCATAGCTCAAGTTATAGACTAATAAAGTTTGGATCAAATACATGTGTTTTTAATTGAATTTGACTTGATTTCTAACTCTAATTGGGATGAATATCCATGTGCAGCCCATGTACGCCCTACCCATTAATTAGCTATTTGCATGCCCCCTTTTGGGCCAATCAACTAATTTGGTTTCTGGATCACGAAATATAAGCCATTGGATGACTAAGTTGTGGTTTTTGCCCCTGATATAATTATCATGAACTCATCTCCTACCTTCATACCTACACCAGTGCATGTGGTGTCGATGGCCACCTACCCACCCCTACATGGTGCCAATCTGAGGCTCCTTTTTGCACTTGGTTCCTCCAATAAACCCCTCCTATCCCTATAAAGATCATCTGCCAACTCATTCCTCCCTTTTTCCCCTCAGTTTTATGAACCCTAGCACCCCTTTCTCCTCCTTCATCCTCCTACGACACCGCCGCCTAGCCCAGTTTGGGCGCCCCCTCTTCAACTACTTTTGGCGACATCCAAGGGCAACCATGACCCCACTGGACCAAGGCAAAGCCAGGCGGCACCCTTCGGAGGTCCACAACATCTTCTCCTTCTTGATTCAACTGAACTCTGGTGAGCTCGCCAACCATGGTGTTGAGGCAGCTAGGCTAATTCATGTGGGACGGATCTAGGCGAGGGATGTTCTCAGTCATAGGATCATGGGTGCCCTAGTGTTGACGGTACAAATCGACTCCTAACCTCCCCCAGGTTGGTTGACCGTTGGTTGAGCGCACCCCGTCGACTTGATGGGCGCACAGTCGGGCGGCGATGGCGAGCAGCTCCCAACTGCACACGAGTGATGCACGGAGGTGGAGAGTAATAGAGGGAGTTCGGGACGTGCCACTGAGTGCGAGCACCCATCTGGGCTGCGTGGCCCACCCACAACCACTAGATAAGAATCCAACGATACAGGATCCTTGTTTTTTAGGTAAAACTATGAAGAATGATATCTTCGGCATCCTTAGTCCATACAAGGCATACAATATATCATTCTTGATCTAGAAAACATTCTATGTCCAGTGAAAATAGTATAAAGATCTAGTTTTGCTCTTAGCTCCACAGTTTCCCCTATTTTCTTGCTTAATGATGATTAATGCTACTCAATGGTCAACCATGATCCTATGAGTTGTAAAACTTGATAATACCTCCTAATATATATCTTTGCTTTACATTTGACATGATGTTGTCTTGGAATACCTAAATGCACCTTAAGTAGCATTTTGACCTTATATGTTCATATCTGACCTAATAGTAACTCTTTTATGTACTGACATGATATACGTTGACCAAGTCTTGAACTTTTGCTTAAATTGTCATCATCAAACCTTATAATCTTGAAATTAGTAGACCTAATGATGTTTTGTGCCATGTGTGACTAAGATATTACACTTCTTTTCCTTGAATAGTTCATATAACCTAAAAGCACACTTGCACATTTTTTTATATTGCATTTGTGCACTTGTGCCCTAAAAGATGTCTATGTGCCTATATGTTTAAATCCCTAAAGCCTTATGAAAAAGTTGCTCCTAAATTTCTCATACCTATATTCTCACTTTCAAATCAGTACCTAAATGACTTTCTTCACTGAATACCATGTACCATACTCAGGTACTCCTGTTGAAAACATGTAATACCTAATGTGGTCTCTATGCTCATGTTTCTTGTGTGGAATCTAACCTTGCTAAGAATATGCTCCAATGCTATACATGATATCTTAATGACTTCAAATCAATAGAATTATCATGCCATAGCTCTACATCATAACTTGATTTATCATATGCTCTTAATGCTTCTATGACTTGGAATTTTGACCCTATTGCATGTGATTGATCTAATATGGCTAATTATGATCTTGTATGAATGGACCACGATAATAATATAAATGTCAAGCTTCCCTAAATCCAGATAAGTGATGATATGACCTTTGTATCTAATCTAATGTGGATGGTCTGCCTAGACCTAGGCCTCAAAGTTGATACTTGTGCTATGTTGAATCGATACATGCATGTTTGGAATATTAGAAATGATGTTTGATCTATTTGAAACCTGGGTCTAAGGGAATATCCAGATGACATATAAGATGTTTAGATATCAATTCCCTATTGATATGAGACCCTCGATTATTTCTTTTGATATCTTAGGTCCCCTTTGGTTTATACCTCTCTAGAATCTACTCGTGGTTTATGAATTGTACTCTACTCGCAAGGTATGCTTAATATCTTGACCCTACTATGATATTGGATTGTTTTTATGTATTTTCATATGAATGCTTGGATAGATAATTACTTGTTTGAGATATTATTCCCTACAAATACTACTTTCATGTTGACTATAGTATGTTGATAAACCTTGAACATAACATATAAGACCCATTATATTACCTTGTGTACCAACCTGAATTCTTGGGGTAAGGGCACAACACACGAATGAAATAGAATTATCTCATCGACTTTGGTCTTGAGGTCCCTCATACAGAGCATAAATGCCCCTCACAGACATGTCCTTGAGAAGTGGTCAAATACCTATGTTGATATAATGGATAAAGAAATAAAAAACATGATTTATATAGAAGAATGTCGTTTCTACTTCTTATTCATTATGATGTTTCTAGCCAAGAAACTTTGATATTACTATTAAACTGTGGTTACTTGTTTTTCATAGCGTATTCAATGCACTCACATTGATATATTTTAGTTATCAAATTTGTAGTTCCCAAATGAAGCTCTGATGCACTCAAGACTCTAAGCTCCGAAATGCAATAAAAATGGGTATACTTGAATCTAGAAATGGGCTCATATCTCCTATCTCCATGTTTAGTATCGTGTTATCTCTTGTTGTTACTACTTTTACATATATATTGCATGTGTGAAATATTTGTTCCCTTCTACAGATGGACACCCAAGTCCACTCGCCTTTGGCTATGTAGTTATTAAGAGTGTAGACCTAGGGTAACAAACAATTCTGTGACAAATGGTATCAGAGCAGAAACACATAGGCCTCTATATATGTTTTAGGAATAACACATCTTAAGAATCCAGGGAAAACTAAAATCCTTTCCTCAAAGTTTAGGGAGTCTCCTAGCATCTCATATCTTCTTTAAGGACCACCTAAGCCACCCAAGTAGATGATGATTAGTTAGTCTTCTTATCTCCTCATGTGATTCTTCTCTCTTGACTATTAATTACATGATTCCTCAACTTTTGGGTAGTTCATGCATGGGAGAACTAAAATTCATTTGAATTCATGAAAGTTGACTAAGTAATAATTCCATTATCTGATCTTGAATTGAAAACATTATTTTATGTAAGAAAGTACTCTTGAAAGTGATGTACTCATGCAAACTCAATGTTACCAAATCAGATATAAGTGTTTTCTATGTTTGAGGTAAAATTCTTAATATGGTGAAATAAGGTGGAACTCGTGTTTTACACCTCATTTTTTGATGAGGTCCCTATTGATTAAACCCATGTTTCCCTATTGTTAATTAAACCTCAAACATCGTTAAGCAAATGTTTCCCCTATTTGAAATGTGCAATGATCATGCCATGAAACGACCATGTCTTTGGAACCCTAGATCATGAGGTGAGGACTTGTTACAAGGAGAAAATCACCTATTGACCATTATTCCTCTTTGCATGCTCAATTAGAATAATATGATGAACCTAGATCTCAATCTTGCACTACTATACTTTAAATCTTGAGTTCTCAACATGACTTCTCGATCTCCAAAATTATACCCTTGCCTTGATCATGAAGGGAAGGGAATGCTAGTATGGCCTTGAACTCACAAAATCTCAAAATAAGGTGGACCTATTAATGATCTTGATGTTTGACTTTTGATCTTGTGAAATACAATTTGATAGTTGATACTCTCCCTGTTTGGATATGCTTAATGACTCATGATTAATGTGGACTAATGTGCTAAATTAGTGTGGTAATTGACTTATGACTCCCCTGACCTAGGTCACATCTCAATTTTGACTACCTCAAAATTTTCACCTAGTGGATTATTTAGAGTTTGGGAAGGTAACTCCTTTCCCACAATTCTGATTTCTTGACTGATGCCTCTAACATGTCAAATCCATACCAATTTTGATGCTCAATCTTAATCATGATTTGATGACTATCTTGGAATATGATGATGTTGAATGTAGTTAGTGGTTAAGTTCCTAGTAAGACCTAGGTCTATATCATTCATCGACCTTAAACACCATGATAATGAAAATCGATAGTGATATCTCAAAATTTTGCTCGAATAATGCTTGAAATGTTGCTCGATTGTTTCTCGGATGAATGATCACACCTAAGGTCTAAAGTAGGAACCTAACCCTAGATTCAAAATGTTTGGACCTATGATTGTAATATCCAAACTTGAGCCTCAACATTGATTTACAAAAGCTTGGATCATGATTATTGATCTCGATAATGACTTGACTCCAATGATCACCCTATTTGGGTATTGAGATCACACTTTATTTATGACTAATAACTTTCTAGTTCCCAAATTTTTAATTTTTGAAATGATGATTTCAATCATTCGCTCGACTATGGATTAGGGGTGAGCTCCATGTGGACTCGGGTGGGACTTTCCATGGATTTTGAGCATAAAATCACAATGTTGAAATACAATGTTAGTCTTAAACTATTGAAATATGAAATCTCAATCATGGGCCCCACCTAAGACAATGTAGAATCTAGAACCCCAAATGTTGGGAATGAAATTCATACCACACTCTTGAACTCTATTTGTTTGACTTTATATTTGATCTCTCGATGTTTGTGATTTATGTGATAATCCCCTCAATTAGACAATCCATTTGACTTTGTGTTGACTTTGATACTCAATTCCTCAATTTTGACATGGCGACAATACTACCCATTTAGAATACCAAAATAATTATAATATGGAGTATGCAATCCCAATATTGAATGTTGAAATGCTTTAATTTTGGGGATAACTTTCCTTTTAAGGAGGGGAGGATGTGATGACCTGGATTTTCTCCCTCTCTTTCAACTTATGTACATCTTAACGCATTAGATGATTTAATGTAATCAATAACCTCCATCATCTCTAATTTGGTGAATTTGAGTCACTTTACTCTCAATTGACAAGTTAGCTTCAACTATGTATCTCCTTGCACTTATGCATGAATCTAATTTGGGTTTTGAAATAATTGTCATGCATGTTATGTATCATCATCTTGTAATAAAAATATTGAACTCCTAAATGAACTCATGTTGCTTATAAATGTATCTCATGTTATAGAGAATCCAATTGTCTTTCAAATGGTTCAAAAACCACCTTAATTGGACATTCGAAGCTCAAGTTGTAGACTAAGAAAGTTTGGCTCAAATACATGTGTTTTTAATTGGATTTGACTCGATTTCTAACTCTAAATGGGCTCAATATCCATGTGCGGCCCATGTACGCCCTACCCATTAATCAACTATCTGTGTGCCCCCCTTTTGGGCCAATCAGGTGATTTGGTTTTTGGATCATGAAATATAAGCCATTGGATGACTTAGCTACGATTTTGAACCCTAATATAATGGTCACGAACCCATCTCCCACCTACACCAGCACATGTGGCATCAGTGCCCACCTACCCACCCCTCAATGGAGCCAACTCAAGGCTCCTTTTTGTGCTTGATTTCCCCAATCGACCCCTCCTATGCCTATAAAGCTCCTTTGCCAATTCGTTCCCCCCTTTTCCCCTCATTTTTGTGAACCCTAGCACCCCTTTCTCCTCCTTCATCCTCCCACGATGCCACTTCCTATCCCAGTTTGGGAACCCCTCTTCGACTACTTTTGGTGACATCAAGGGCAGCCACAACCCCATCGGACCAAGGCAAAGCCAGGCGGAACCCTTCCGAAGTCCATGACATCTTCGCCTTCCTCATTCTGTTGAACTCCGGCGAGCTCACCGACCACAATACTGTGGAAGCTAGGCTAGTTCACGCGGGATGGATCTAGGCGAGGGACATTCTTGACCATAGGACCGTGGGTGCCCTAGCACCGAGGGTCCATATCGACTCTCAAACCACCCTTCTGGGCTGGTTGACTACGCCCCACCCACTTGATGGGTGCACAGTCGGGCGGCGACGGCGAGCGGCTCCAAACCATGCATGAGTGATGCATGGAGGTGGCAAGTGATAGAGCGAGTTTAGGAGGCGCCACTGAGTCAGCCCATCCGGTCTGCATGGCCCACCCACAACCACTGGATCAAGATCAAACAATCCAGGATCCTTGTTTTTGAGGTAAAATTATGAATTATGATATCTTCCACATCCTTGGGCCAAATGAGGCATACAATCTATCATTTTTTATCTAGAAAACATTCTCTATAAAATGAAAATAGTTTCATGATCTAGTTTTGCTCTTAGATCCACTATTTCCCCTATTTTCTTGATTAATGATGATTCATTCTATTAAATGTTCAACCTTGATGCAATGAGTTGTAAAACTTGATGATACCTCCTGATAAGTAGCTTTGCTTTACATTTGGTATGATGTTGTCTTGAAATACCTAATGCACCTTAAATAGCATTTTGACCTTATATGAGTTCATACTTGACGTAATAGTAACTCTTTTATGTACTTTCATGATATAACTTGACCAAGTCTTGAATTTTAGCTTAAATTGTCATCATCTAAACTTATAATCTCAAAATTAGTAGATCTTATGATGATATGTTCCATGTGTGACTAAGATATGACACTTATTTTCCTTGAATATTTCATATAACCTAAAAGCACATATGTGCACTTGTGCCCTAAAAGATGTCTATGTGCCTATATGTTTAAATCCCTAAAGCCTTAAGAAAAAGTTGATCCTGAATTTCTCACACCTATATGTTCACTTTCAAATAAGTCCTTAAATGACTTGTTTCACTAAATACCATGTAGAATACTCATGTATTCCTATTGACAACATGTAATACCTAGTGTGGCCTATATGCACATGTTTCTTGTTTAGAATCTAACCTTGCTAAGAACATGCTCTAATGATATACATGATATCTTAATGACTTCAAATAAGTATAATTATCATGACATATCTCTACATCCTAACTTGATCTATCATATGCTCTCAATGTTTCTATGACTTGGAATTTTGACCCTATTGCATATGATTGATCCAATATGGCTAATTATGATCTTGTATGAATGGACCATGATAATAATCTAAATGTCACGATTCCCTAACTCCAAATCAGAGATGATATGACCTTCGTATCTAATATAATGTGGATGTTTCGCCTAGACCTAGACCTAGGCCTTAAAGTTGATACTTGTGCTATGTTGAATCAATACATGCATGTTTGAAACTTTGGAAATGATGTTTAATCCATTTGAAACCTAGGTCTAAGGGAATATCCAGATGACACATAAGATGTTTAGATATAAATTCCCTATTCATCTAAGACCTTTTATTATGTATTTTTATATCTTAGGTCCCTTTTGGATTGGACCTCTCTAGAATCTACTCGTGGTTTTTGACTTATACTCTACTTGTAAGGTACGCTTGATCTCTTGACCCTAATATGATATTGGCTTGTTTGTATGTATGCTTGTATGAATGCTTGGATAGATAATTACTTGTTTGGGCTATTGTTCCCTACAAATACTACTTTCATGTTGACTATAGTATGATTATAAACATTGAACATAACATATAAGATCCATTATATAACCTTGTGTACCTACCTGAATTCTCAGGGTAAGGGCACAAGGCATGAATGAAATAGAGTTAGCTTATTGACTTTGGTCTTGAGGTCCCTCATGTAGAAATAGGGACAAATGCCCCTCATGGACCCTTCCTAGAGAAGTGGTCAAAGGCCTATGTTGATATAATGGATAAAGAAATTTAAAACATGATTTATATAGAAGAATGTCGTTAAATCTTCTTGTCTTGTTTCTACTTCTTATTCATTATGATGTTTCTAGCCAAGCAACTTTGATATTACTCTTAAATTGTGTTTACATATTTTTCATAGTGTACTCAATGCACTCACATTGATATATTTTGCTTATCGAATTTGTAGTTTCCAAATGAAGATTCACTGCACTCAGGACTCTAAGATCTAAAATGCAATACAATGGGTATACTTGAATCTAGAAATGGGTACATATCTCTTATCTCCATGTTTACTATCTTGTTATCTATTGTTGTTACTTCTTTTACATATATATTGCATGTGTGAAATTTTGTGACATTCTATCGACGAATGCCCAAGTCCACTCGTCTTTGCCTATGTAGCCATTAGGAGTGTGGACCTAGGGTGACAAATAGTTATGTGACAGTTTCTACTCAAAACACAACGTGTCTTCACATTAAAAGTCACATTTCAAAGTTTTGTCAAGTCGTATGATGTGTGTTAATTAAGACATGACATTGTCATTCACTCAAGACAACCTCAGATTGCAAATACACAATGTGTCTTTCAATGACACATCATGCAATATTTGCAGTTGCAGTTCCAGTTTGCAGTTACACAGTGCAACACGATGTGTCTACCATTGTACACGCCATGTCTCCATCAGTTTCTACAAAAATTTGAAAAGAACCACCGCATGTTGGTAAAGTATGCCCAGATAGCCAATCATATGATGGTTGAAATGGCACATACCATAAAGGATTTGATTAATTCTCATAAAGGAAATCTTCCAATTGATTTTGTTTCATTCATTTATGAGATAATGAGGAAACATTATGAATGTCTAAACAATGACAATACTCAATGACATATGTATTCAAGTATGTGACTTGGAGAATGATATCATACAAATGCTAAGAGTATGTACATTCTTATGATGTCCATATTTGGTTGTTATTGTGGAAGGTATATAGACACCAGTAACACATAAAACTGGAGTGTGTGTTGGTTGATGATAGAATCTCATTTGTCATGATATGGAAATATCAAACCAAGCACACAGATACATGTTAGGGAATAGTGTATCAGACAGACCCACCTTGAGAATGACACATGGAAACCATCATCGGTAATCATAGTCATCTCTCAAAGTGAAGGTGGTGATTGTGATTCTCATCACATGTCAGTTGGTATACTTTGACATCATCAAATGTAATCCTAAAATATGGGTTGCCATAAAGGTGATGATCGGGTAGCTTTGACACATGGGGATAGACTGTATGTGATAGAGATGAGATTTGTCCCACCTATCGGAGTTTGATATCTAGACCACTTGATAAGTGAGACCAAGAAATGTGTGTGCATGCACATGTGAATAAAAATATGATATTGAGGTCACATTATCTTAGACAGTATACTCTTGGTTCAAGAAGCATGAGTTGAACGTTGAGATGATGACGATATCCATGCCTTGAGTTCACTCTGGATATTAGAGACAAAGGAATTATATAATCACTGCAACACCTTACACACATTGTAGGTTGAAGTTGTTCTCCAACTTTCCATTCACTTAGGTAGCACTGATGTGCGACTAGGCACCGCTCTCTACTTGTGATGTCATAAGTTAGTTATGAACATTCACTATCAAAGTGACATGGGACCTAGAGGGTCACACACAAAGGAACTCATCTAGAAGAGGAGTTTGATATTGAATTATAATTATATTGATTACTAAAGTGTTTAGGTGTTCAATTCACAAAAACGATCAGCTCATTGAACCCCAGTCGATCATCTCACAGGGTGAGACGACCGTTTGATGCACCAAACGATTGGCTCAAATGTTGAGATATATGTTTGGGTTTTCAGGCTGATTAGAAATTGAATTGGCTAAATTCTGCCCAAATTGTGTGTGAACTGACCTGCTCAATATGTTGAGCCGACCGATTCAGCTCAGCTCACCAGATGACTGTTTGGGTGAGAGAGACGATTGTCTCACATGTGTGAGATGATTCATCCCTATTTTAAGGAAGCATCTTGTGTCATATTGCATTTCAATCACATTTATACACAATGCACTTATGGACATTATTTGCATGTTTTTCAGGAATTTGGACCACGCTTGATGGAAGAGAGATAAAGAAGGAGTGATCCTAGGGTTTCTCTACCCTTGGAGAGGCCTAAAGTGAAGTTCGATGCTCCCTCAACCTACCCCAAGTGGCCAAAGATTCATTGAAGCAAAGATGTCCAAGAAAATCCAAAGAATGAAGTCCAAGTGTTGATCCAGAAACCAGCACAGCCGTGGTACCATAGAATGACCATGCTAGGAAACTTGCAAATCAACAGAGTCATCCTCAAGCAAATCTAGAATCTCGATGGTCATGCCACACAGAATGGTCAAGGTGAACTGACCTAGATAGTATAGGCAGAATGATTGTAGAGCATAGAATGGGCTATGTAGTTCGAGCCACCACAGCTGTGCTACCCTAGCCCCACCACAACTGTGGTGACCACCATGGTCATGCCACCTTCAGTACAAAATCAACCTATTCCCTGTGATTTTTCACCATTTCTCACCATAGTCGTTCCCATCCACCATGACCATTCTCACCCCTCCCCACTACAGCCGTGGTGACCTCCATAGTTGTGCTACTCACAAAAACTAGCTACTTTTGCACTATTTTTCCCATACTAGCCCTATTTGACCTAGTGCTTCCCCCACACCTATATATACCTAGGTGGTGGCTTCAACATGAGGTTAGCTACCTTCTACCACCTCTTAGCTCCCCATTTTGCCCCTTATCCATTCCACTCCATTTCCACCTCCATTTCATTCCATTTCTCCTTTTCCACCACCAAAAAACCCTCATTTCCAAGCCTTCCATCCACTTCCCACCATCATTCCACACCATTTCATCCAAGAAGAAGGAGGAGGTCAATCTTGTTGTATCTGGAGAGGAGGATTCACTCATCTACACCAAGCTCCATGACTTTTTCTATCTCTTTCTACCTTTTTTCTGTATTTTGCATTGATATGAGTAGCTAGGCCCCTTGGGTGGATCGTTTGGGGTGTAAAATATTACTTTGATACCATGTTGGGGGGAAATGATATGAAAACATTGTAATTTCATTTGCTAATGTTTATGTTCTATCTCTATCTCACTCTTCATAAATTTCTTGTTGGTTTGTGCTTGAAATCACCTAGGAATTTAGGGAAATTGATTATGTGTGAATTTTGGGATTTGCTCCTAGGTCCAATTATTGGGCCCCTAGCTAGATACTCATCCTCCTACATGCTAATCAATTATCCTAACCCTAGTTGATAGATATAAGTAGCTAGTTTAGATGAAATTGGTATGCTTAGCATGGAGCTTTTTCAAGGCTAGAATGTGAGTAATGGGAGGCCTAAAACTTCATTTGACTCCCATTTCTAACCTCAACCCCTAATCATCCTAAAATCATCTAACCTAGAAAACTAGGCTTGTTTAGACTCTAATTGAATTACACCTAAGCCATAACCCAATTGAGCCTTGCAAGGGTAGTAGGGAGTATTAGGGACTAGTTCCCCTATACACAACTTAGCATATCCATGGCCAGTTAGTAGCTTAGGCTAGTTCATTAGACTCTAGCTCATTTTTTGGTTTGGATAATCTAAATGGAATCATAATGTTCACATGTCACCTCCCAACTCAATTGATAAGTGCATTCCCTAAAGAGCCCACATTTCCCTTAATTACTTTAAAACGCTAGTTTCCATCTTGCTTAGATAGTGTTAGCTTAATTATCTCTTTTCTTACTTAGATAGATTCTTGCCATGTTCTTGCTTTGTTCTTGCTAATTTAGGTCTTTACTTGCAATTTCACCCTATTTTCTAGCTTGGTGTAGTGTAGACCATTTTTTGCCTTGCCTTGTCTTTCTTGCTTAGTAGAACTAATTGCCTAGGGTTAACTTAGGTTTTAATCTTGTTTGCTTTCCTTTACTTAACCCTAGTCTTCACAGTAGGAACCTAGCACCAAAAACTAACCTAGCTATAGTGCCCCTTTTTCTCCTTGTGGATCGACCCTATACTTGCCACCATACCTATATTATGACACGACCACTTGTGCTTGTGGGTTAGCATTTTAGTAGAAATAGGTCTTTGAGTTTAGGTCCTTTATAAATTTGAAAGTTTAATCTACCATGTGCTTCTATCCGTGGGGTTGCATCTATTTAAAACTCAAATTGAGTAGTGTGTAACACCAGACGCACCAAGCCTTCTGGCATCGTTATTTGGGAGTAAAGGCGCTCGACCTAACTAGTTTGTTTTTCTTTGACTTTTCCTACTGCCCTCATAATTGCTATTATTTATTCTTTATTCTTTGCATTCTTTTTGCATATTGGTTTGCTAACTTGTTCTCTTTTGTTTGGTTGTGCTTTGTGCATGTGACAAGCCACTCAGGAGAAGACAAGATGGAAGGCCAAAATGCACCCTACAAGCCACTTCAAGACTATTTCATGCTTAGCAACTATAAATCGCCAATTGCTAGCAGGGTTGATCAAATGTCAGGGGAGAAATTTTCCATCCCAACAAGTCTTCTTGGGCTCCTGCCCATCTTCTACGGCTTAGAGAGTGAGAACCCCTACAAGTACTTGGACTCCTTTCTTGAAGTAGGCTCCACCTTTAGGACGTTGACAGCAAGTGATGACACAATCTGGTTGACCTTTTTCTCTTTCTCCCTCAAAGATAAATCCAAAGATTGGTATGATTCTAGAAGGGACATAATGAGTTGGGAAGCAATGAAGAATGTCTTATTAAGGAAATTCTACTGTATAGCAAGTTTGACTCAAATGCGGCGTGTCGTGATAAGTTTTAGTCAAACGGGCAATGAGTAGTTTCACAATTCATGGGAGAGATTTAAGAAGATTTTGAGAGAGCGCCCACACCATGAGATCCCTTTGTGGAAGCTAGTTCAATCATTCTGCTCCAGTCTATCTCTAAAGGATCAAGATATAATGGATTCTTCCTTTAGAGGAGTTTTCATGGCTAGGCCACCTGAGGAGATATGGCCTTTGTTTGAGCATTTGGCTGAATGATCAAGAATTTGAGCTTCTAGCATGATGAATGATGGAGGCTATGCCTTTGGTGTGACACCTCCTACTCATAATGACAAGCCTGCAAGTATGAAGATTCTTGGTGACATGGTGAGCTTCATGAAGAACCAGGTGACAAATGTTCCTTTCCACCCAGTCAATTCTATTGAGTTCTATGGTGAGGAAAGTAAGACACCTCACTCCGATTGCTACCAAGATCCACAAAGTCCAAAATATAGCTCAAGGTTTGAGGAATAGGTCCTCTCTAGGCTAATGAGCATTGATGACATACAAATGAATGTGATAAGGCTTGAAGAGAGGATAGAGAAACTATCTTCAATAATTGCTCTCTAAGAAGAAAAATTGTCTTCAAAACCCATCTTGAGATTCAATGAAGCAAGTGGACCAATGCCATCTTCACAAGTTTTCTATAGTTTATCTCCCATGAAAGTGCAACCCATATACCAATTTCAAGGCAACCCCAAGCCTTATACACCACCTCCCCCTCCATCACCACCGTTCTCCCAATAATTCACCTTCCAACCTCAATTCTCCCCTCCACCTCAATTTCAACACCAAGTGTCACATCCACCTCCTCCACAACCACAACTAGCTCCCCTATTTACCATGAGCAAGGAAGTGTTGTGACAGTTCTAAGGAGTCGAAAATCTCTTAAGCAGCCCGCTAGTCAAAGAAAGGTTGATAAAGCAAAGCAAAGGCAGCCAAGTGGTGATACTGTGATTGAGATTGCCGAAGATGATTTTGTGACATCCTATTGATTTTGGGATACCATGTGCTCCAACTCACACTCCATTTGCAGGTCCCACCATCCTTAGTGTTCCATCTTATGTTGAAACAAACAAGGCCAAAGCAAGTGAGACACCATTCATTGAAGCATTCGATGAGCCACCAGAAGTGAGATGGAGACAACAGCACAATGTTGAAATTATTGAGGCGTTTCTCCAAGTGAAGGTCAATATTACATTGTTGAATTCTAATAAAAAAAATCCCATCATATGCCAAGTTTCTGAAGAACTCATTCATTTTGAAGAGAAGGCCAACAGGGAGGATTCCAAAGAAAGTGAAGTTGACTGAACAAGTGAACTCTATCCTCCAACACTCACTCCCCATGAAGAGGAAAGACCCAGGAGCCCCAATCATACCTAGATACATTGGGGGGACATCACATAGACAAATCCCTACTTGATTTGGGTTCCAGTGTGAATTCGATGCCATATAGTGTCTATGTTGAGCTAGGTCTAGGCAAGTTGAAACTGGCACATTGCACTTTTCAATTGGTGGATCGCTCCATCAAAGTACCTAGATGGAAAGTGGATAATGTCATGGTGATGATTGACAAGGAAAGAGGAGCAATGTTCCCGACTGATTTCATTATTCTTGACATAAATCCAGATGATAGGATGATCCCCATCATCTTGGGGAGACCATTCTTGTCCACAGTTGATGTAGAGATACATGTTTGCAGCGGCATAATGATAGTATCTTTCATGGACATGAAGATAAAGACCATCAAATACAAGTCAAATTGGCGAGTTCAAGATGAGGATATTGGATATGGTCACTTCAAGAGTCTGATTGATCATTCGAGAGAAGAAGGTCAACATGAAGGATGTGATGACAACTTGGGTGATCAAAGGGATGAGGAGCATAGGTTGAATTCAAATTAGAGGTGTATCTATTGCAAGAATGGGCAATTGAAGAATCTACCAAGAAGCCTAGCTGAAGGCATGAAAGTCAATGCTTGTGGGAGGCAACCCACCTAGGTTTGGGCCGTTTTCACCCAACCTTCCATTTTTTATACTTTTTATTTGTTTTCACACTTTTCCAAGAAAACACACACACGCACTTGTTTTTAATAGTTTTTGTTTAGTTTTAAGATGTGTAGGTGAAAATAGGGTGAAATGAAGGAAATTTGATGAAATTTTGGCAAGTTATCAATGAAAAACCATTTTGGATCAAAGATTTGATGTTTTGGTGAGATTCAAATGTGAAACAACAGCCACAGTACTCACCACAATTGTGGTGACATGGAATGGCCATGGTGGTGCACTCACAATAATCAGGGGAATCGAGAAAAAAACAAAGAAGTTGAAATTAAAGAACAGAGCCACCACGACCGTGCAAGGCAGCACAGTTGTGTAGCCACCCACTTAGAACGGCCATGTGGGGGTACCACAGTCGTGTAGCGAGCAAGCCACCACAGTCGTGCCGTGCTACAGTCCGACTCCAACACTTAAGTCAGCCAATTTGCAAAATCTCAAATCACTTCTAATCATTTCTCCGCAAACGCCATGGATGTTCTCCATGAACGGCGATCGTGAAGCACCTCCCAACCGCCTACCACCCTCAAATCTCAACTAAATCACCCCCAATCCATATCCAATCAATCCTCCACCATTTCCACTACCTTAATCTCTATATTCCACTCATTTTCATCCGCAAAACACCCCATGTCTCTGCAATCCTCCCCAACAACCTTGTTCTTGGGAGAAAACCTAAAATCTCAAATTTCTCCACCAATTTCGAGCTAAAATGAAGCAAATGTCTAAGAAGGATGTGTCTAAGACCATGGAGGTCATATCCTACGGACGGCGGCCCAAGAACGCATCATCTTTAGCTCTGGCGACCCCTCTTGCCCTTCTGGAACCATCAGTAGCCTTCGTTTTGCATGGGGAATCACCCCATGTGGTTGCAGTAGTGGATCCCATGTTGGAGGAGTCTTCTAGACAGCCCAACGGAGCTAGGGAAGTGGCCTGACCATCAGTCTTAGAAGCCCATCCATCAGTTTTGACGAGTCATCCATCATTTTCAGTTGTACGCCCTTTGACGTCTACAACATCGTAGCCATAATAGCATCCTAGAGAACGACGACGACTACTTGTAGATGATATAGATGAGGCAATGACATATGCACAACCAGAGGATGCACCTGAAGTGAGTCATGAAGCAACACCTGACAGTGAGAGTAAGAAAGGGAAGAAGCCAAAGCATCCAGAGTGCTTGACACACTGAGTGATTGCCACTCGCTACACGTGCCAGGAGATGATGAAAACTTTGGGCATATTCAATTTTTTAGGATATCATGGAGCCCACTGGGCTAGTTGAGGTGTTAACCACAGTGCGGGAGACCTATGTGGAGCTTACACAGCAATTCTTTGCATCATTAGAGAATGTCTCACAGGACGCCATCAGTGTCACCTTAGGGAGTAGCACCTACCTTATCACTGCATCTTTTCTGAATGGTATCTTTACTCTGACTCCCAAGGCAGCACGTCACTTGATCAAAGAAGCACTGATAGGGAAACCAAAGCAAACTATGCTTCAATGAGGAAGAAACTCACAGGGCAAAGCAATTTTGTGGCAGGTAAATCAAAGACTATCCTGATTCACAACCCCATCTTGAGATACATCCAGAAGGTCTTGGCGAACATCATCTTCGCCCGATATGAAAATCAAGGCAGTTGTACCAGGAAAGACCTTTTAGTGTTGGGATGGATGGTACAGGGAAAGCTGGTAAATCTGGGGTCCATCATCATTGATCATATGAATACAATCTTATCCAAGAGAAAGAATCCTTTTATTATGGGGGGATTGTAAATTCCATTATTTTGGCCCTAGGACATGATGTATCTGGCTACACAAAGGTAGAAGGAGGGAAACTAGTTGACCTGCATTACTTGACTTGCTCATCAATGATATCAGTGGTTGATCATAAGATTTTCTACCAGGTCAACCCTCCTTATATTGGGGTTTCACTAGATCTCCCCTACCATACCACACCTCTCCTAAAGGGATGTGGCCCATCTCCATATTTTTTGGACATCTTGAGGAGGTGGGAAGAGGAGCATCCTTGAGATAAATGGCATCAACTTCCCAGAGATCCGCCTGAGGGAGTTGGAGAGTCACAGGTAGTTGTTGAGAGGAGGAGGACAGTTGAGGAGCGAGAGAACTGTAGGGGGAGGCGTCATGAGGAAGAGACAACATAGCAGCAGCAACCCACAACAGACACATATGACATGTCCACCATACATGCGCAGCTAGAGGGTATCCAGAGCACTCAGGATCGCATATTGAGCACCCGGGAGGGTATTTTACAGGCACAAGAGGGTTTTCAACACACTCAAGATGCCATGTAGTTATACCATCAGTAAATGCATTATCAGGTCAACCACTTATATCAGTTCCAGCATGCTCAGTCCCAGAGGAACCCCTAGTGGGGGGAGATTGGTGGTTCACTATCAGCTTATCAGTACAACTACCGGCCTCCATTGTCAGGCTACTAGTATTCCTACTACTAGCATCCCCAACCACAGGGAGGAGCACCACCACCACAGTGATCATCTACCCTATCATTCCTAGACTTTAGTGTCATGTTGAGGATATCATGATTCAAAAGTTTGGGGTGGTAGGACAGTATGTCCTATCTCATTTTCACTCTCATTTTGCATTTCACCTGCCATTTACTCTTGTTTGTTTTCTTTTGTTTTTTTTTAGTTTAGAATTTCCTTTCTTTGCATACCTGCATGTCACATAGTTTACTTTCTTGTCATTTTTGCGTAATTTTCAAAAAAAAATACTCCTTTTGCCATGCATTGCATATGATGTAGATTTTTGGTAATTTTTGCATGTTTTAGCTAGGATCTGCTTGTTTACTTCTTTAAGTTCAATAATATAGGCTTAGATGTGATTGAAGGCAACTTGTCACTGTTTTGACCAATTTTTCCCAAATTTGAGATTTCTTGCCTAAAAGTGTGTTTCGACACAATCTCTACTTTTTGGATTAAAAATGATGACATTTGACAAATGTACGTGAATTATCATTGTTTATTGCTAAATGGTATCAATTCTTGACTTTTTGCATGCGCACCACCTCTCTTGTGTTTGTAAATGTTTTAATTGAATTGTGACTTGAGCAAGCTATGAGCGCTTAGTGCCTATGAAATTACTTGATATAAGTATCAATTTTAGGTTGTTCATTCATGTGGTGTGAAATCTTTGGATGAAGTGTTGGATTAATTTTCATGCAAGAGACCTTATGTTGAGAATCATGCTAGTGGACCCTCTTTGACTCGACTCTTCACTCACCATCTTCTTACCCCTCTGCCTCATGAAAGGATGCCAAAGTGCACACATCAGTTGTGGCCACCTCCAAAAGTTTGGGGGTGGCCACATCTACATCTCATCGCTTCACTCTTTCCACTGTATGCCCTATCTACACCAAGGGCAAGAGAAAAGAAAAGAAAGAAAAAAAAAGCAAAAAGAAAATAAATAGATGCTCCTGTTTGAGAGCATCTAAATAAAGAAAATATGGGTGTGTGAAAGCACACCAAAAGCTTACCACAATCCTTTCTTCCATTTTCATACCCATTGATCTAGGAAACATCAAACCTAGCTTATTTTGTCGTTTCCGCAGCCACGTGGGTCATTTGGTGTGATTTGAAACATAAGGTTGAATGCATGAAGGTGAAACAACACTCCTAGTCATCCTTGATTAACGCCATCATGAAACGGTCTACCTAGAACTACATGAAAGAAATATGCATAGCTTGTGTGTTTCATGCACTATATTTGAAGTTCATATGCTTTGTGCTCTTTTCATGATTGGTTTATGAAAGTAGGAGAGGAGAGAGGCGGAGTGCATGCACTTAGTCATTCTTGATCCCATTTAGCAATAATCATCCTTTGCATTACATTTGTCATTTCTTGATTGTGGAAAAATTGTAGAGAGATTGAGTGGGATTATACTTGAGGACAAGTATGTTTTAAGTTTGGGGTGGTGATTCAGTCCCATTTTAGGGCTTCATCTTGTGTCAAATTGCATTTCAATCACATTTATACCTATTAGATTACATATTATTTCCCCCAATATGCATATTTGTATAAAATACACTTATAGACATTATTTGCATGTTTTCCAGGCATTTGGACCACTCTTGATGGAAGAGAGAGAGAGAGAGAGAAGGAGTGATCCTCGGGTTTCTCTACCCTTGGAGAGACCTAAAGTGAAGTCTGATGCTCCCTCAATCTACCCCTAGTGGACAAAGATACATTAAAGCAAAGATGTCCAAGAAAATCCTAAGAATCAAGTCCAAGTGTTGATCCAGAGACCAGTACGGTCGTGGTACCACAGAATAGACGTGCTAGGATACTTGCAAATCAACAGAGTCATCCTCAAGCAAAGCTAGAATCACCACGGTCATGCCACACAGAATGGTAGTGGTAAACTGACCCAGAACGGCCGTGCCACCTTGCACGACCCTGTGATAGCAGAGGCAAAATGGCCATGGAGCAGGGAATGGGCTATGCATTTCGAGCCACCACGACTGTGCTACCCTAACCCCACCACGGTTGTGGTGACCACCATGGCCGTGCCACCTTCAGTACAAAACCAACCTATTCCCTGTGATTTTTCACCATTTCTCACCACGGTTGTTCCCATCCACCACGACCATTCTCACCCTCCCCACCATGGCCATGGTGACCTCCACGGCCGTGCTACTCCCAAAAACCTAGCTACTTTTGGACTATTTTTCCCATACTATCCTTACCTGACCTAGTGCTTCCCCCACACCTATATATACCTAGGTAAAGATCCAACATGAGGTTATCCACCTTCTACAACCTCTTAGCTCCCCATTTTGCCCCTTAGCCATTCCACTCCATTTCCACCACCAAAACCCTCATTTCCAAGCCTTCCATCCACTTCCCACCATCATTCCACATCATTCCATCCAAGAAGGAGGAGGTTGACCTTACAACAGGTGAAGAGGAGGATTCACTCATCTACACCGAGCTCCATGGCTTCTTCAATCTCTTTCTCCCTTCTTTTTGTACTTTGCATTGCTATGAGTAACTAGGCCCCTTGGGTGGGCTGCTTGGGGTGTAAAATGTTACTTTGATACCATATTGGGGGAAAATGATATGTAAACGTTGTAATTTCATTTGCTAATGATTATGTTCTATTTCTATCTCACTCTTAATAAATTTCTTGTTGGTTTGTGCTTAAAATCACCTAAGAATTTAGGGAAATTGATTATATGTGTGAATTTTGGAATTTGCTCCTAGGTCTAATTCTTGGGCCCCTATCTAGCTACCCATCCTCTGACTTCTAATCAATTCCCCTAAACCTAGTTGAGAGGTCTAAGTAGCTAGTTTGGATGAAATTGGTATTCTTAGCATTGAGCTTTCTCAAGGCTAGAATGTGAGTGATGGGAGGCCTAAAACCTTACTTCCACTCCCATTACTAACCTGAACCCCTAATCATCCTAAAATCATCTAACCTATAAATTTAGGCTTGTTTAGACTCTAATTGAATTACACCTAAGCCCTAACCCAATTGAGCTTTGCAAGAGTAGTAGGGAGTGTTAGGGACTAGTTCTCCTATACACAACCTAGCATATCCATGGCCAGTTAGTAGCTTAGACTAATTCATTAGACTCTAGATCATTGTTTGGTTGGATAATCTAAATGGAATCACAATGTTCACATTTCACCCCCCCCCCAACTCAATTGATAAGTGCATCCCCTAAACATCCCACATTTCCCTTAATTGCTTTAAAACCCTAGTTTCCATCTTGCTTAGCTAGTGTTAGCTTAATTAGCTCTTTTCTTGCTTAGATAGATTCTTACCCTGTTCTTGCTTTGTTCTTGCTAGTTTAGGTCTTTACTTGCTCTTTAACCCTATTTGCTAGCTTAATGTAATGTAGACCATTTCTTGCCTTGCCTTATCTTTCTTGCTTAGTAGAACTTAGGTTAATCTTGTTTGCTTTCCTTTACTTGCTTTCTTGCTCAACTTAGTTTAACAATCAAATCACCTTCAAACCCTTAACCCTAGTCTCCACAGTAGGAACCTAGCACCAAAAACTAACCTAGCTCTAGTGCCCCCTTTTCTCCCTATTGATCGACCTTATACTTTCCACCTTACCTATACTATGACACAACTCTGTGCGCTTGCAGATTAGCATTTTAGTAGAAGTAGGTCGTTTGAGTTTAGGTCCTTTATAATTTCAAAAGTTTAATCCGCCGTACACTTCTGCCTGTGGGGTTGCATCTATTCAAAACTCCAATTGAGTAGTGTGTAACACCATTGGCAATGATGCACCAAGCTTTTTGGACGCTCAATTTGTGGTGAAATTTGATTGCAACAAGGAATTAGTGTTGACGTCATGATGTGCATTAATTGGATACAAATTGCCAAATTCATATGTGATTGGAAAACTGCCAGAAGATCATTTCAAATGTTGCAGGTAGTGAAAATTTAGATCTTCTGGTCCTTTCCACTCCTACACAAATCTCAAACAGACTGGGAACCCTGGCCCTAACCCACCTATAAATAGAGGGGTATCAGGGGCTTCCTTGAAAACAACACAGGCAATTGAGAATGAGTTGCTTTGACAATTGTTTTCCTCTCTGGTTGAGGTAACCATGAGATTCCAAGCAAGTCCTACCTGACTAGGGTGGGATAGCAATGGGAGAGAACAATGAGGATCATTGTTATGGGAGAGAGAGTTGGTGACTAGTTAGCCAACGGGAGAGACAGGTCCTTCATGTCTGTTCTAGCAGGATGGCATGAGTTCTAGCGGGTCCATGTGGACTACTCTAGAGGCAGTAGTCTTTTGGCTGCTGCTAGGAGAACAAAGTCAGACTGTAGTTTGTGGAAAGACCATAAGAGTCCTACAAAAGTTGATCCAATCCATAGTCTATGGTAAGACTACAGAAGTCACCGCAAAAGCGGTCAAGTCTGTCGTCTGTCATGAAGATAAGGAGTTGCACAGGCACCATCCAAGAGAAACTAGAAGACAGTTGCAACTACAACAAGTTGTAGTCACTGGACTTTCTCTAGGACCAGGTATAAACTTGTTAAAGCGGCCTTCCTATTTCATAGTAGTTGACGCGATCTTGATGTTATGGAGTATACAGATAGATAAAAATTTATTTTCGCTGCCTTACTCTGTGCCCATATTTCCCAACACTGCCCCTTGTTTTAAATATGAGGATAGCCATATGGGGTGGTTATCTCTCATCACTTGGAAGCACATTTTGTCAAGAGAAGAGCCCAGAGTAGGGAGAAGACAATTTTAGAGAGAAAGAGGTAGTTTCTTGAGGGAGAATCTCCATTCTTCCCATTTCTTCTTCAAGAAGTGTTACAGAAGTTTCTCCACCTCGTCCATATCTCTCAAGAGAGAAGGGTATCTGAGTTGAAGCACCATCAAGCTAGAATTTTGTCAACAAGTTGAAGTTCTACCTTGCACTTCTTCACTTCTTCGATTTTCCTTGTTCTTTCCTTTTCTAATTATGTCAAACTCTAAAATATGTAGCTATTTTTGTGTTTCACCATTATGGACGAGTAGAATCCCTTTTTTGGGGCATGGGAGAGTAGCCCCCATGCCATTACTCATGCAAACTCATATTTCTTTACATAATGCTATTTATTTTGCTTTTCCAAGGGTTTCTATGGTGTGAATTGCTTGTATGTTTCCTTGGCCATCAAACCTACATGTTTTATGCTTCTTTATGCGATTCGATAGGATGTGTAAAGAAGTAGGGAGTATATCTCTTAGAAATGAACCCTAGACCACAAGAGTAGCTTGGGTACATTATGGATCTAAAGTTTTAGTTTGAATTTCGGCATAAACACGAGAGTGTTATGTTGGAATGAGAACTATCTCATTTCATCGAGAGGTGTATGACCATGGAAACCTCCTTTGCAAGTTATCTAGGATGCTATTTTTATGATGACATATGAGTAATGGTACGGAAGTGAAATATTATGACCAAGATCTATTAAAATGTGATCTAAATCCTCTTAGTTAATTCTTTTATTTCCTTTGGTTGCAAGTTAGTAATTCATTATCCAACTCAATTTTTGTAAACCGATCTAGATTGTTGAACATTAACAGGCTTACGCCTAATAGTATCTTGCTCCCTTAGACAATCTCGTTCTTACTACTCGCACCTGTATACTTACAAGATAGTGCTTGAGTTTATAAATATTAAAACTTGCACATTTAAGCTAACAAACATTGACCAAAATAGTAGTAAATATGAGATGAATAGGGAGGGAGATAAAAGCAGACTAAATATATCCCATCATATTATGTAGATGTGGACCTCCTCTATGGTGGATGAAGATGGAGGTGGTATTGGTAGTCGATGTTGGTGAAGGTATATGTCAGTTGTCGATGGAGATAGATGAAGTGTTCCACAACCTTCCTTCACTTGAAGGTAGGCAGTAGACATATGTATATAAAAGTGGACAAAGTGGTAAATGATGAAGGAACTTTCCTTTATCAATGGTGGTCGATGCTTAGGGAACAAAGTAGAAGTACTTAATGCAAGCATCAAAGAAAAGATGATTCTCATGGAAGGCTAAAGGTACATATTTATAGTGCCTGGTCTGCACCCAAAGGTGACCTAAGTTATTGGTGCCCATGATACTTTACTTGTACCTCAAGCCTCGTGGCACACAATTTTCCTTTCTTTATATGGGGGCATATTTTCAAAATCATCATCAGTGGATGAGTTTTCCTTCTCATAAATTGGTGAAGGTATGTGCCTTCATCAGTAGGCAGCCCTGTCGTTTCATCATCATGCATTGGTTGATGAAGCATTGCTTGATGTCTGTGATTTCATTAGTTGATGGAGTCTGGAGTACCATTAGTTGAGGATGCATTATTCTAGAATAACGTGAGGATGAACTCTCAAGGCTTACACACCCCCCATGGATGAACCTTATGGAGGAACCAATCAGTTATCAGGGCATTGGATTCTCACTGATGTTTGTGTTACTCAACAAGTTGAAAACTATGGCTTTCATTGGTTGAGATGTTGTCGATTGTGGGATGACCGGTCTTCACATTGGTTCATGATTCATGGAAATGTTGTTTGATTCAAAACTTGGGAATTTTCCAACAAAAAGTGCAAACTAATTAGTAAAGGGATAATACTAACTAATGCATATAGTTATGTGATTTATCATGCTAAAGAATAAAAATTTAGAAGAAATAGAGGGTAAAATAAGCAATTAACATCCACAAAATTGGTTGTCATCAAGAATCCTTTATTTTCTCCTTCCTTCGTAGAAAAGAAACAAAAGATGGTCATGTTAATAATCAGGTTGGTCTGTTTTTAAATTTTCTTGTGTTTTTTTTTCATATACATATATTATCTTGAATTGTTTTATCATCTTGGATTGTATTATTGTACTTTCATGTAGAGTTCAAGTTGAATACATCAAGGACCATTTCCATGAAAGTTTACGTTCAAACAATGAGCATAATGCACAAAATTACCCATGTAATGAATGACATAATGTGTCAATAGGTGGACACAACATGAGAGACACCAAGAGACTCATTGCGTAGTAGCAGTGAGTGTGTGGTCTGTCACTTGAGTGAAACCATGTGCGCCAGGTCAGTAAGTTCCAGATTGATTTTTTGTAAATCATATGACAATATACACACCATGTTTAACCCTAGACACACAGTGCCACATGTAGTTAGTCCTTTTTTATCGTAAAGGTCATTAAATATATAAAAGATAGGTTCTCTAGCATGTTGTGACCACATGTAGAGAGATAGAGTACAAATATAATAGAAAGCTCTGGACACTAGAAGTGTTGAGAGCTAGGCAAAGTGATATGGGGGGAACCCCTAAAACAAGCCCCAAAAGGTGAGCATAAAAGCTAAAGAGCATGTGTCTACGACAGCATGTGGAAGAAATGAAGACAGCTAGCCAGCAAAGGCGCTCTGTGGTTAGAAGCATGTATCATCTCGCTCAATCTCCTCCAAGGTGTATGTACAGATCGGGGTGTGGAAGCTCATATCTTTCATCAAGGGAGATGGGGCGGAGCCGTTGTTTCTGTCGTCATCACATGGGCAGAGCAAACATGAAGTAAAGTAGCTAGTATGTTAGTTTTAACTTTGTCATCTGGATGAGGTGAATGGTATCTATGATGGTTTCTATCATTCCAGATGTGACAAGCTATGATGATGGTGGTGGAAGCCTGATTTATTTTGAATCTGGATGATATGGTTTTGGAAAAATGAGTGGTGATGACCTCTTGGATTGTGGGCTGGGTGAGGTGTGCAGGATTTAGAAAATTATGCATGATGTTTCAAGTGTAGGGACATAGGAAGAATATGTGGTGGATTTCCTCACAGTCCATGTAGCAAAGATGACATCTGGATGGTCTAAGAATACACCGATTGTGAAGGTTTTGATCAGTGAGAAGCTTGTTGTTCCAAAGCAACCAACTGAAAAGTTTGTATTTGAAGGGGTTGTTAGTGTGCCATATGTGTGCGATGGGATTGGTGTATCCTCTATAGGAGAAGTGTCTATATGCTTTTTTGGTGGATTATCTAGGGCCCCAGATCCAATTCACTTGAGAACATATATCATGTTCTAAGATTTGAGTTACATTTGCGATGGGGATGGTGGGGAAATGGTGAGTCAGGGTATGTTTGAGGGTGTTGTGTTTGCGGCTACTGTTGAGTGCAAGGGCTTTTTGAATGTTAATATTTTAAAGAGAGTGTGGGATGTCATATGAGGTGGAGAAGTTGGTGACAGGTTGATTATGGTACCATGGATCAGACCAAAAAAGTACGTTGAGATGACTATGTGGCGGCATTTGTATAGTTGCTTGGATGAGGTAGAGAAATCCGTTAAGGTGTTTCCATAGGGGAGATGTTGATTTCCTCTTGATAGGGTGCCAAGGGGGGTGTTGAAGGTAGTATTTTTGTATGACATGGTCAGACCAGGCAGAGTTCCTACATTGGCAAAGTTGTGCAATGATCTTGAGGAGCATATTGGCATTGTGTAATCTGATGTCAATGATGCCCCAACCCCCCTGGTCAATGGGGGTTGTGATGGATCTCTAGTTGGTCAGGTGGATGTGTTTACCCCTATGATCCCAAAGGAACTTTCTATGGATCTTGTCGATGCGGGTAGTAATTTTAGCAGGTAGGGGAATTCAAATCATGAAGTAGGTGAGGGTGGGTGTGAGGGAGTTGTTGAGAAGGGTGAGTCGACCCGCCAGACTTAGGAAGTTTGATTTCCAGTCGAAGAGATTGGACTCAAGACGATTGATGATAGGGTCCCAAGAAGAAGAAGGGGTACGAGTAGGTGAGATGGGAAGTCCAAGATATGTGAAAGGGAAGTGTTCCCTTTTGTAGTTGATAAGATTTTTGTATCTCTCCATATCATCGTTGGAAATGTGGATACCGATGATGGTGGATTTTTGTAGGTTAATCTTCAATCCCATGAGGTATGAGAAAATACCAAGAAGTCTGATAGTGTTGATGATGTTTTGGTCAGAGGGGGTGATAAAAATCATGGTATCATCAGCATATTGGGTGATATTGAAGTTGAAAAGGTCAAGGGTGTGGATTAGGTGGTTATTAGCCACGATGGTCATCATCTTGGTGAGAATAGATGTATAGAGGATGAAGAGATATGGTGAGATAGGGTCCCCTTATATGAACCCATTTGTGTTGTCGAAGTAGCCCTGAGGGGAGCCATTGATGAGGATGGAGAACTTGCATGTAGAGATGCAAGACATGGTCCAATCATTCCATCTCTGCGAGAAGTTGTGATTTTTGAGGCAATATGTGATGCAATCCCAATTTACATTGTCAAAGTCTTTTGTGAAATCAAGTTTGAGTGCTAGGGTGGGGGCATGAGAAATATGGAAGGAGTGTAGCATTTCGCTAACAACAATGTAAGCATCCTGGATGGTACGTTTTGGCAGGAAGGCGCATTGGTTGGGTGTGATGATATGCTACAAATGAGGCTTCAGGTGGTTGTTGAGGGTCTTCACAATAATTTTGTAAGTAGTATTGATCAAGCTTATAGGCTGGTATTGATGGATTGATGATGGGAGGATGGTTTTGGGTATAAGGGCGATGTTGGTCTGGTTGAGGGGTTTGATGACAGATGATGGGTCAGCAGCAAAGTGAAGGTATTTGAATATTTTGAAGAAGTTGTTGTCGATATGTGGCCATATGGTGCAAATAGCTGCAGCGTTAAAACCATCTGGGCCAGGCGCTTTGTCTCTGCCTAAGGTAAAAGTAGCTTGTTTGATTTCTTCAATGGAGAAGGGGGCAATAAGGCCATCAAGTTTAGGCTACAGAGGGGGAAATATATTTCGCCATTGGAACAGATTGGTACAGTGAGGTTGGTGAGAAGAGTTGAAAATGTTTTGAAAATATGAGACAATGTGGGAGGTAATAGTGGCTTGATTTGTGGTGTAGACACCATCAATGGTGAAAGAGTGAAGGTGATTTTTCTTTTTCTTGTGATTGCACCATTGGTGGAAGAATTTAGAATTTTTATCCCCCAGTTTCAGCCAGCGGATCTTAGCCCTTTGTGCCCAAATAGCTCCCAAGTGGTCAGAGAGGGTGTCAAGTTCAGATCTTAGGGTGAGGATGTGGGCAGGGTCCGTGTTCGGCTCAGAGTCAAGTTTGTGCAGGTCAATTTCCTTGGCAGCGATAGCAGCTTTGATGTTTCCAAACTTGGTTTTGGCCCATGTGAATGCATCCTTTCTCATATATTTGAGTGAGGTTGATAAAAACATGGTCGGATTGTGAATGTTGGGGAAGAGAGCCCATTGAGATGAGAACCAGGGAGAAAATCAGGGTCAGCCAGCCAAAAGTTTTCAACACATTTGAGTTTATGACCATAGGATGGGGGCATGTGTTTAAAATGACGGGAAAGTGATCTGAGATTGGTCGGTGAACAATGTGTATGATGGTATTTTGATAGAGTTGGTGCCAAGAGTTGTTGCATATGAATCTGTCAAGCTTAGCCCATTGGTGGTCTCGATTCCAGGTGAAGTTGTTTTATGATAGGTCAATGAGGTGGTGTTGTTATATGTAACTGTTGAATTGTTGGTCAGCAGTGGTGTGATGTTGTCCATCCGTGGAGGTGTTCAATCGCTCCATCGGGGAGGTGGTGAGGTTGAAGTCACCCTCGATGATCCATGGGGTGTCCGTATGGTTAGTGGGTAGTTAATGAAGCAATTGTAGGTAATTTGTTTTGGGGGGGATGGAGGACTTTAGGTGGTTGTGAGGGTCCAATAAATGTTGTCAAAGGTATTGGTGATTCGGATTGTGATGTGGTTGTGATGCATTGTGGTGTTCTTGATGGAGAATAGAAGATTATTCAGTCCAATGACAATGCCCCCTTTGAATCTGACGGTTGGGGACTGTATCCATGTGTTGATATGATGACCACCAATAGTGTGAAGCATGAAGTCAGAAAGTGTAGTCTTCATTTCCATAAGTATAATTATCTGTATGTGGTTAGCAATAATGAAATTCCTGATTTTTCGTCGACATTTGGCACATGCAGCACCATTAACATTCCATGTCACTATAATCATAGTGAAAGTTGTGGATAGGGTCATCTGGGTGCAGATCGGGTGTTATACCTACAAGTGCTTCATGTGGGATCTGGCCAGTTTAGTTGGTCTTCTATTGTTCCATCCCATGAAGCTTTCGATATTGCTAAGAGTTTGGTGTGCTTTAAGGTCGGTCTCAAAGGATAGCCCAAGGTGTTCGGAGAAGGTTTTGAAGGATTTAGTGTCTGACCAAGAGACAAGATCAATAATGTTGTCTCTGTTAGGGTAGTCGTTGTGGACATTATTCCATGAGTCTCTTTGGGGGAGACAAGTGCTAGTGTGTTCTCGGAGTTGTAGGAGTTAGAAGGGAGAGTGATCCTAACAGGCTTGTGGTGTGTGCTTGGCGCTAGAGGTGAAGTGAAAGCTGTAAAAGAGAATGAGGAGGGTGGGGGGAGGTTACCTTTCTGGGATGTGGATCCCTCCACTGTGTATCTTGTGGGTCAAGCCATCTGCATCTTGCGGAGTGGGTTGTCCTCCGCCGTAAGCTCCGCGATGATTTCAGATTTGAGAAGAGCCCTCACTTCCTTTGAGATGTCCTGGAGGGTGAGTTTTTTCACAGGTGCAAGTGGAGCAGAGGATGTGGCAGTGTAGAGATCCATGGGGTTTGTTGGGCTAGATGGTCTGTTGATAGGGCAGAGGCGAGTGATGGCCGTGGGGATCTGGCCGTTATTGTTGGTCTTGATGCGCTTGTTTCTCCTAGGGCTGATCTCCCCAGGGTGGAAGGTAAGGTGTATGAATGTTTTTGAGGAGTTCTTGGGGTTCCTCCGGGATGTTGGGTGGTTGTCAAAGTTGGTGAAGGGTGTGGGGGTGGTGGAAGGTGTTTCGGCGGTAAGACGTATAGGGTGAAGCATTTCCCCTAGGCGGAGATGGAGAGTAGCAGGTAGTTCTGTGGGGGCCATAGCGGCGAAAACACAGAAGGCTTTGATGTAGTTGGATGGGTTTATGGTTTCTGGTGATATGAACTGTAAAGTGGCTCCAACGGCACGAACGATGTTGCAGAAAATGTTGTTGTCCCAGAGGTGTGGGGGGAGATTAGAAATGGAGATCCATGTGGATCCACCATCCTGGGTGACAGTGGTGCCAGCCAAGGGAGACCACTTAGTCTGGTGAATTTCAACAAAGTTATCTTTGTAGGGTAGGGTGAAGGATTGATCAAAGAGAGGTTGTCTTTGCGTGCCTTCAGGGACGGTGTAAAGAAGTTTGGATGGGGAGAGGATCTTAGGTTTGAGAATGGTGACACCTGGGAGGAAATTGACAATGGCTTTGGTGATCAAGAGGATATCTAGGTGCTTGTTATCGATGTTGCTCATAATCGTTGCCAAAATGCTTCTGGAATGAAAAACCTTCCAGGACCTCATGGAATTATCTGGAAGATGCACAGGAAGGGTAATCGAGGTGTGAGGGTTGGTAATGAACATCTCGGGCACAAGAGATGTGCTCAAGTTGGGTATCGTAGGAGGTGTTAGGGGTGGATAGGTGGAGGTGTGGTGTAGGTGTCCTGTGAGGGCGAACATAAGGGTTCTTAAGCAGCATAGATGTATTAGAAGACATTTGATGAGTGTTAGCCTATTGATAAGCATGCTTGGTGATGTTGGGTTCCTGGAGGAAAGCACTTTTGCATGGCATGGGGAAGTCAGGTAGCCTGGAATGAGAAGCATCAGATGGTGTCTTTTTACAGGGTCGCAGAGGATCAGGTGGGTGAGGCGAAGGGGCAAAATGGAACCGTGAGTCTGCTTGGGTATTACTGGGAGGGCGGGGGGGGGGGGTTGCGAGGCTCATCTGTATCGAGATGTCTGTTGTGTAGACGACATGGGTACAAAGTGATTGGTAGAAGAGGAGATGAGGGGTGATGAGGTGGATTTGGCGAGATTGTAGAGTATGGAAAAGTGATTGTTAACAATGGATTGTAGATGGTTCCCAACGTAGCAATGCTTGGTGAGATGAGTCATAGAGTGGAAGGCGAGGCACGCTCTCGGTTTGTTGCAATAGCGTTGTATGTGGCCATAGCCTAAACATCTGAATCATCTGGGTTTTGGTCTGATGTGTTTGAAGTGTTTTCTTTTGGGAAGGATCCAGTCATCTTCATAAGCGGGTGGTGTGGACAGGGGGAACAGGGTTAACGAGGTGTTTGTGGAAATGATCACAGATGAGGTGAAAGCTGGTGAAACGAGGGGGGGAGCAAAAGCATCAGTGTTCGAGAAAAATGGTGGGCATTGGGATGAAGTTGATGTGGATAGATGTTTTTGGCGGGGCGATGCGGAAGAGCTCAGAGATTGTGTGGAAGTGTCTGAGAGCCGATAACAAATGGGGTTAACCGTAGGATGGTGTATCAAAAAATGATTGTAAACGTATGAGATGGATATGGTCGAGTTGATAACGTAGGTTGTGAAAACCTGATCAAACTGAACTAAAAAATTGCATAATATGTTTGCAATAGGAAGGAAAAAGTTGGATGACGGTAAATCAAGTAGGAGATTCCAGGGTATGAAAGTTGAATACCTGACTGATGATTCTGTGGTTGTGGGAGCTGATCGAATCCCTGGCGGTACACGGTCGGCTAGTCTGAGTCAGTGTGATTGAGTGCACAGCAGCTGATTTTATTCGTGGCCAAAGATGAGATCTCCATATAAAGGTGGGTATGGTTTTCCTGGTATCCGGCCGGTTGGGGGGGCTATAGGGTGATCGTCGTCATAGCTTCTAGAGATGGGGATCGGATAGAATCAGCCACAGTCGATGTAGGGCATGCAGTGTACCCGGTAGTGTGTTTCGTTAGACATTTCACCCGAGTCAGAGTCGGACTCCGGTAGGGGTTCACGCCTTTGTTTTTGTATGCGTTCGTACTCCTCGGTGGTGACCGTGAAGATCAGGAAGCGGTCAGGGATCGTGAAGTCTGCGTTGTAGATCTAGGCTTCGATCTCCATGGTGTCGGTTGGTCTGATGAAGAGTCTCTGTCCGATGTGGAGGCCGACGAGCTTGGCCCAATCATGCCAACCGTTGAGGGTGTACAAATCACCGGCGATGTCAGGCGCCATCTTAATCTGTGTGTGTTTCCATCCAAAGAAAAGTGTGACCATACCCGGACGGAAGCGTTTACCCTCCAGGTATCTTGATTTGAAGGGGATGATCAGTTCTTCTAGGATTTTTGGCTTAACGATGATGTTGAGGGATTCAGAAGAGGGAAGTCATAGAAATCTTTTCGTGAGGGGCGAGCCATGAGTGTGTAGTGGTCGGACAGAGCAAGGGGAGGTGGTTGTCAACCGGAGCGACGACGTGTAGTTAGTGATGTGAGGTGGAGGATCTGGAGGCCTTTCCTCTTCCTTTTGGTACATAGGAACGAGAAAACGCCCCCCATTCTCATAATGGCGATCGTGGGATGTTATAGCCATCAAAAATGAGTTGTGCGCCAGTTGTTTGTGTAAGATTCCCGAGGTTGTGACGGGTATGCTGATAATGATCTCGTGGGATGATACGATAGTATGACGTGATCAGAGAGCATAAAGATTTGGTGTATCAAGGAGCCGTCGGGATGAGCATTCAAACGGCTCTAGGGGTGTGCTGTCGCTGTAGAACCGAGGTTGGGGCCGTGGCGATCGTTGTTTCGCATCGTCGATGGAGCAGAACACGGGTGATTCCGGGGAGGGGGAGGGGGGAGAGAAGCCCCCCCTAGAAAGTCGTCGGGAGGCGGAGCGACATATTAACCTTGTTCCAGTGGACACACTACATCCGAAGGATTGATAGCAACGTCCAAGCACGATGCTTGCTCTGACTCCACTATGTTTCAGGATTTTCTGCTTAGATGCGGGAGCCGGTAGTACCGGAAACAAAGTCCTTGTAGTAGTTAGTCCTCAATCGATGAATTTTCTTTGAGGAGACGCTTGGGAAACGTCTTATTTTCCCCAAGATTTAGCGTGTCAGGCAGTCGTTGAATAGAAATATACATTTAGACACTTGCTACTGCACTACTGCAAGGTAATGATTACATTCTGCCCCAAAATAATTCCCTTCCGCTTTTAGCTCTAGAGAACAACCTTCTCATCCCTAGACGGTGAAGGAAAGGGAGACGAAGGAGAAGAAGTCCAAGAAGCTTGAAGAGGAAGAATAGGAATAAGAAAGCAAGTATATGAGACGAACTTTCTCCATGGAGTGACGACCTGGCACTGCAACTCCCCACTAATTTCATCCTCTTATTCTAAACTCCCACGTTCTTCATGTTTATATCACTTTTGTACTATATAGTGTTATACGTAGGAATTCCATCATTGATATGTACTTATTATTCAAGTTTACCGGATAAACATTTGTATTTCTTCACTTAACATCTTTAAGATTTACGTAAAAATCATCACCTCCTTAAATTACTTGATGCTTTATCCTCAAATTCATGGTATGTGATGTCGAATTTTTGTAATTAATCAATCCGTCAATTGTTTTATGGGTTTTCCGTATGGAGAAATATATAACTTTCTAGAGTATGTGCTGGAATAAGCATCCACTCTTTGCATGAGAATGTGACAGTAAGCTAGGACTGAGATTACGTGATTCTAATGAATAAGAAATTAGGAAGATATAGGCATGAGTGATTAATCATGCTGATCAAACTTTTTTTTTTTGGATATGAAAGGGCCATTAACCCCCCCCCCCAAATAGGTGTCAGAGCCCGGATGACCCAAGAGGTTGTAAATACGCTGTGCCACGGCGGGTTTCGAACCCGGGACCCCCGGGGGGGCAACCGTGCCTTAACCAACCGAGCCACAGCGGCCGGGTATCAAACTTATTTTTAGTTCGGAGACATTAGAATGCTAATCTGAATGCCCTAAGTTCTTTCTAGTCGAGAGACATTAGGAATATATCATAGAATATGTCAAGAGTATATCCATGTGATTAAGTTGTTTAGTATGAATGAAAAATGAACGCATGCTTGAGTTCTTAGATACAATATGTGTACTTCAAGATCTCCCCATTACTTGAAATATCACTTCGCTTGTAATCTAGTTTTTGACTTTTGTAAACAAATCAAATCCAAGAACCAACCAAACCAACTACATTTTCAACCAATTGAATATTTAAGATAATTAAAATAAATTCCAAAATCTCATTGATAACTTGTTTTTCTGTCACTAGTACATAACCGACATTTAGTGTCGGTTATTTAAGGCCTTTAGTGTCGGTTTCTAAGCGACACCTATGTGGGCGACGCTAAAAGCCCAGCTGTTACGCGTCGGTTCAAAAACCGACGCCAAAACCCTTCGCGCGCCACCAAAAACGTGCCAGCATGGCACTATCAGCGTCGGTTATTAGGCCGTGTCTGGTCCGCTGCCACGGCCGTGCACTCCCAACACGGCCGTGCTGGCCAACACGGCTGTGGTGTCTGGTCCGCTGCCACGGCCGTGCTGGCCAGCACGGCCGTGATGTCTGATCCGCCGCCACGGCCGTGGTGTTAAGAAAATAGACGTCGGTTACTATTAAAACCGACACTGTAACGATGTGGCGTCGGTTTTATACAAATAACCGACGCCTATTTTTTGTTTTTTTTCTGTCAGTCTGCAGACCTGCTGTTTGGTTGGTCGCAGGATGAGAAACTTGCAGTTCATTTATGAACTGCAGGTTTTACGACAGCCATTGATATCAGCCAACAACAGGCCACAAACCTGCAACATTAACAACAAAAATATTCACACATTTAGCAATGCAACCTGCAGTTCCATTTGATTTTCACACATTTAGAAACATTCATGTAGCTAGCAATCTGTAGTTCCATTCATTTTCACATTCATCCATATAGAAACATTCATATAGCAACCAAAAGTTTCATTCATTTTCACTCAGACACATGTAGAAACATCCAGACATGTAGAAACATTCACACATATATTATAATTCAGAAATTCATTTACAAAATATCATTCTTTAGTCATTATTCGCTATCAACATCCCAATTATATCTTAAATCCCCCACTACTTGTATGGTTGTTGCCCATTCTTCTCTTACTTCATTTAATTCTCCCGTCGTATAGGGAGCATGTACATCTGGTAAGTCCGTTCCTGTAGTGTGGTCAGTTTTAAACACCTGTAAAGATAATGATGTATATATATAATTAATGAGCTATAAATAAGATTGATATATTTCATATTATATATCTAATGAGACTATATAATACCTCAGCAATACAATCGATGTCCATTGCGGCATATTTGATAATCATGTGCATAAATCGCATCACATAGTATCCACATGCCCATCCGTTGTCTTGTGTAGCACACTATAAATTCAAACATACAAAATATTAAAAAATACAACTAATTAAGCATTGTTCACATAAATAATATATACATATATTGCAGTCGGGAACTTACTTTCACGTTCTTCCAAATTATTGGCTGGTTCTTTTTCATGGGGACCTTTCCTCCTGCCTTTTTGAACTCATCAAAACCCCTACATGTTAATGTAACACAGTACATTGCATAATTAAATAGTAATGTAATAACATATGTTAACGGATATGAAAATGAAATATTTCTCACCGAAATAATGCCATTTTCATTATGTTTCCATATTTTGTATTCAATTTACTCCCCTTAGGATCTAGATAATAGACAGTGAATGTCTCGGGGACAATAACCAGTAACTCCCAATGCATACCACTAGAGGTAAAAATGTTAAAAATTAATAACTCAAAATCCACAATAAAAATGTAATTTTCTTAAGTTCAAATTATAATAAGCAAAGTAAACTTACTCTACATTGAATGGAGCCATTATCATCGTCTTCTTATTTTGAGCAAAAATTGTAAAAGCCTCACAGCAGTATTGTTGAACTGACGGAGGGTCTTTAGCTACTAGACTAATTAAAGATGGAATCAAAAATCCTACATGTTCGAATACAAAATCTGCACATATCTTGTCTAAGTAGCTGCAAAATATGTATTAATTACGCATGCATTAATAAATAAGAAACCAGATCACCAAATCCTACACAAGGTATATGGATGTATAAAGAAGATCTCACCTTATCCATAGCTCTATCACATATGTATTTAGCCAACCATATCGAAACAACTCTAAAATATCTTGTATAAATAGTTTGCTTTCGTATGATTGACCTACAATATCTGAATCTATAGAAACAGTTATAGGGCAATTTATATCATGTTTGCCTAACCATATTGTCATACCCCTACAGTTAGGACCTAACGGGATAGGTAGGTCCTGTGGAACCCAACTAGGTAATGTAGGAGGTGGAAGTGGAGGCCTAGATGTTGTGGGTGTCTTCTTTTTAACCTGTATATATATATATATATAATAATTTTAGATCAACTGACATCATATACACACACTAACAATTTAACGTAATGTAAATTTACGATACAATTTCAGTAAAGATGACATCCGCTTTTAGCCACAATATCACTCCGCCTTCTGCCTCACCAAGCGTTTCACAATCTGGGTGGGCATATGGCAATGGAAGATCCATCCACTTGGGGAATATATGTACCGGGCTCACACGAATCCAACCAGCTGGTAATGGAGACCCGTGAAACATATCCTCTGGTAGGAATGGGTAAGCTGATGCCTCTGCAACGACATATTCATTAACTTTTAGACGGCATGGCTTCAACCCCTACAAATTTTTGTGTAAAGAATGTTATATACATATATACATATCATCTTTTTTTGAAACGACTACAATTTCATATATACATATCATCTTGAATTAAAAAAATAGTTACTATGTCATAAAAATACTTACAGCGGATTTGCTAGGTGGTTGGTCTACAGGATTACTCCCAACCTCTGCAGTAGGAGTAGAGCCTGTAGTAGGAGACACCATAGGTATTGTCTGGTAAGTGGCAGTCTGAGATGCCTGCCACTTTTTCATTGCTTCTTCGAGTTTCCTATCAAATAGCTTATCTACCTATACATGGATAAAAGAAACGTCAAATTCTAATTATTGAATTCTCTTTTACAGTAGCATCTACAAGGAAAAAATATGTTACCTCTTCTTGTGAAAGTCCCACTTTTGGGACATGTTTGCGCTGGGATGGCCCAAAAAAAGCTTTGATGCCCACACCAGTGCCTGCAGCCCTAACACGTCTAGGATGCTCTGGGTTACCCAGAGCAACTCTCAATTCATCCCTTGTGCCCTCATGGATGAACTTGTCTTGTTTCCTCAGCTTGTGCAGCTCCCGCTAATCGCCAAAACAAAAATTTGTAATTAAGTAAACACCACAAATAATCAATATTCGAACGATTGTTGTAAGAGTTGTATTTTGCCATTTTTGCAGCCGCCTCAGCAGTTACGGGCTTCCTTATTTCTCCCTTCTTATTTTTCCTCCCAGCTATCTAGATATCATGGCGAGGCAGAGGTGTGCTACCTATAGTGGAGGACTCCTGAGTAGCAGTAGACTGAGCAGTAGCCTCAGACTGTAGTCTTTGGCGAATGCCTACATACCCCTTTGGACCCATTGTGTGGTCATGCAAATTCAGTGCACACCTTGATCTTTGTGCCTCACTGAGGGCCTAGTCAGTATGCACATTAATGATTTGGTTAGTAACAGTAAATGTTAATCTTGAATAGGTAAATACAACATATATTAATGAGATTGGGACTGACGCCTAATACCTTGAATTCATCTGTTTGTCTTGAAGCAACAAACGTGTCCCATTCTTCTTTGTCCAGGAAGTTCTACTGTTCAGTGGTTGTCTTCTTCCTCTTGTCAGCTTCGTTTATGTATTCCCGGGTGATATTTGTCCTATAGTTCCTTAGGACTCTCCCACATCGTTGCATCATGCATTTACGATGCAGCTTTTCATCCAATTCAAATATACTCTGCAAATTAGAACTGCTATTAACTAGTATCCAAAAAAATAGTAATCTACAAAATAGAATTGCAAATTAATAATAACTCACGCATAAATCCTTCCATATTACGTCTTTCTTCTCCTTAGAAACTTTATGCCAAGAATCTATCTTACAACTGCAATGGCTACGAGTAACATACCCAAGATATGAAACAAATGAATTGCGATTCACACCAGATGCATTTCCTGCATTATCAAAATCCACAACAAGTTTGGGTCCATTGCCCTTTTGCACCATTAACTTCTTCATCATAGTGATGCCCCTTCTCCTATCAACTTTTTGGTGTTGCTGATCAAGTGCCTCAAGTGCTTCAGATGGTACATGTGCATCATCAACCTAAAATTTGACAAAATAAACACATTTACAAGATATAACTATAAATGGACATATAGATATAAATATATGATATATTTTTAAAACTTACATTGTGAGGCGGTGCATTGATGTCCTCACCCTCACGGTAATCATCAGCACGGTCATCAGGAGAATGCTCAGCCATCTGAAAATTCACATTCACATTGTAAAGTTCACATTGTAAAGTAATTCACATTGTAAAGTAATTCACATTATAAAGTAATTCACATTGTAAAGTTCACATTCACATTATAAAGTAATTCACATTGTAAAGTTCACATTCAAAAAAATAAAACATATAAAAAATATAAACATGCCTCTAATATTGTGATTTTTTATCAATTAACAATCCTTCATTGTGATCTCCGCGCACATACAAGTCATCATTAGCTTCAATATTTGCTGGTGTTAGCAACCCAACTGAGAATGGATTGGAGTCATCATACTTATCATAGTACTGTTCTTCATCTATAGGATCTTCAATGAACTGTCTTTTACCATGAAGAACAACCGACCATTTATCATTTGCAGGATCATCGATATAAAATACTTGTTTCGCATGTGATGCCAATATGAATGGTTCATCCTTCTCGCCAATCTTTTCAAAGTTCACTAAAGTGAAACCCAATTCATCCACTATAACTCCTTTGGTGTTATCAACCCAATTACATTTGAAGAGCGGAATTTTGAAATCTATGCAGTCAAACTCCCATATGTCTTCAATGACACCGTAATATGACATTTTAGCTTCACGTGGACTCTTATCATTTGCACTTGCAAAAAACATAGTCGATGCTTGAAGGGTGACCCCACTATTTTGGACGACACTCTTATCATCTTGGCGCTTTGTGTAATATGTGAATCCATTAATGTCATACCCTTCATAAGACATAACAGTCAATTTTGGTTTAAAGGCGAGGCATTTGATAGTTTCAGTAATATCATCTGGTGTTTGAGATAGTTGATGTAAGACTTTATTTTCAAACCACTTAATAAATGTCTTGTTATGCTCTCTAGCAAGCCACATTGTATTGGCTCGAGGATATTGTCTCTTGATGAAATTGGTATGTTCCTCGATATAAACGTTCACTTCATCCATGTTGTGTAAAATATACAAGTGACCTTGTTCCAACTGCTCACGGCTGATTACTTTCACGCGTGATCCCAAAATTCCTTTGCCAAATTGCTCGTCAATATTCTTGTCATTATCAGGAGTGTCATTACCACTGAGAAAGTCATTGCAAAAATCCATAACCTCTCTCACCACATAACCCTCGATAATACTCCCTTTAGGCCGATAACGGTTTCAAACATCACTTTTAAAAACGCTCATGTATCGTTCAAAGAGATACATCCAATGCAAGAAAACTGGTCCCAATATTTTCACTTCCCTAGTCAAGTGGACAATAAGATGTACCATGATATCAAAGAACGACGGAGGAAAATACATCTCAAGATGACATAGGGTAACAACCACTTCTCTTTGCAATTTATCGAGAGTATCAGGGTCAATAACTTTGCTGCACAGACTGTTGAAAAAGAAACAAAGTCTGGTGATTGCAAACCTTACATGCTTCGGCAATATAGATCTAATTGCCACATGCAATATTTGTTGCATTAGAGTGTGACAATCATGAGATTTAAGACCTATCAACTTCAGATCTTTCATTGATACCAATCTACATATGTTGGATGAGTAACCCTGTGGCACCTTAACATTTACCAAACATTCACAAAAAGCTTTCTTCTCCTTTCTAGACAATGTGTAACAAGCGGGAGGTAAGTATGTTCTCCGATTTCCCATTTCACGAAATTCTGTTAATTCTGACCTTATTCCCATTTCACGTAGGTCCAGTCTGGATTTTATCCCATCTTTAGTCTTACCTGGTATATTCAACAAAGTACCAATGACACTATCACAGACATTTTTCTCAACGTGCATGACATCGATACAATGCCTGACTGTCAAAGAACTCCAATAAGGAAGATCCCAAAATATTGACTTCTTCTTGAATAAAGATTTGTCACTTCGTGCGGCCATAGTACATTATGATCTCTTACCAAATTCATTGACAAAGTCTTTTATTCTTTCATAAACAACCTCCCCTGGTATAGGTTTAGGTGCACTCTGTTCCTCATTCAATCCATTGAATGCTTTGCGCTTCCTACGATACAGATGAAATTTTGTAAGAAACCTTCGATGACCGAGATATACAGTCTTACCGCCATGTTTTAGTCTTGTTGAATCAGTGTTCTCTTCACATATAGGACACGCTTTAGCTCCTTTGACACTATATCCAGACAAATTCCCATATGCTGGAAAGTCATTAATAGTGCAAAACAACATAGCATGCAAACAAAATGTCTCTCTTTGTGAAGCATCATAGGTCATCACACCTTCACCCCAGAGTTTCTTTAAGTCATCAATCAGAGGTTCAAGATAAACATCGATGTCATTTCCAGGTTGTTTAGGGCCCGATATCAACAACGACAACATTACATACTTATTTTTCATACACAGCCAGGGAGGAAGATTGTATATAACGAGCATGACTGGCCAAGTGCTATGTTGGCTGCTCAATGTCCCATACGAATTCATCCCATCTGTACAAAGCCCAAGTCTTAGATTCCTGACTTCTTCACCAAATTCAGGGTACAATAGATCAATCTTCTTCCACTATGGGGAATCAGACGCATGTCGTAGGATCCCATCATTATTTTTCTTAACATCTGCATGCCACCTCAAATTCTTCGCATCTATCGGATTGGAAAACAAGCGTTGAAACTATGATATTATAGGTAGATACCACATAACCTTGGCAGGAGAACCAGTTTTGGACTCCCCCGAAGTCGTCAATTTATACCTTGACGTGCCACATTTTGGACAATCTTTCAAATCCACATAGTCCTTTTGAAATAATACACAATCATTCGGGCATGCGTGTATCTTCTTGGCATCCATTCCCATTGGGCACAACAATTTCTTTACCTGGTATGTTGAGATTGGCAGCTCGTTTCCTTCAGGAAGCATTTCTTTCAACAAAGTCAACAATGAAGTGAAGCTTTTGTCGCTCCATCTATTGTTAGCTTTCAACTTATACAATATCAACACAGCGCTAAGCTTCGTAAACTTAGTACAACCTGTGTATAACGATATCTCAGCATCATGCACAATGTTTCTAAAAATTGGAGGTGGATCGGTGTGCTCTACCCCACAACTATCCAGCATCGCATCAACGATGTCTACTGGAACTGGTTCATTCACATCTACATCATCGTAGGCAATTTCTTCTTCCACACAAGCACTGCTATTGACATCCACTGGTTTTGGGCTTGAAATCTCTCCATACCAGTGCCATTCTGTATAGCCTTGTATAATCCCATTGCACATGACATGAATTTTGATTTCGTCACCAGTGCTGACTTTCAAGTTGTTACCGCAATGCCTACATGGACATTAGAACCTATCTCTAGGTTTTTTCCTATGTTCCTCGGCAAATCTAATAAACTGGTCAAGACCAGAAATAAACTCTGGGGTGCAGCGATTGCGAATGGACATCTATGATCTATCCATTCTATGATCAAAGAGAAATCAAATATACATTACAACAAGATTAGGGTCTAGGGTTAACATATTAGAGTTTTTGCATGGTTAATTAAAACTTTAGGCCAACAAATACATGTGTTGTCATTCTTATATATAATAAATGTGTACCACCTATCCCATTCTTGAACACCTAATCTCACTAGTAAGTGTATAATGTGTATTGGGTTTTCAAGAAAATTTCGGCAGCATTTCCCCGCTGTTCTCTAAGTACATATGTACTTAGAGAACAAACGGGGAAATGTTGTCGAAATTTTCTTGAAAACCCAATACACATTATACACTTACATCCTAAGTGAGATTAGGTGTTCAAGAACAGTCCCAAACCGGGGACTATCCAAGATTTACTCCTAATGAGTATATCTTGGACGGGTTTCTAGGCCAACAAATACATGTGATGTCATTCTTATATATAATAAATGTGTACCACCTATCTCATTCTTGAACACCTAATCTCACTAGTAAGTGTATAATGTGTATTGGGTTTTTGAGAAAATTTTAGCAGCATTTCTCTGTTGTTCTCTAAGTACATATGTACTTAGAGAACAAATAGGGAAATGCTGCTGAAATTTTCTCAAAAACCCAATACAAATTATACACTTACATCCTAAGTGAGATTAGGTGTTCAAGAACAGTCCCAAACTGGGGACTATCCAAGATTTACTCCTAATGAGTAAATCTTGGACGGGTTTCTAGGCTAAGGAGTACATATCCACTACATGTATTTGCTCACTTACATTGCATCACTCACAATTAGAGCATTATTAAATAATAAATCAAGAATTCAATAGTTTCAAACATGCAATAATTCACAATTAGAGCGATAAGATTCACTTTGTACAAACATACATGGTATAATTCAGGCACAATAGCAGGTGTGGTCACTGACCTGATTCAACAATATAAGAATAATTTTAGAAGAGTAATGTAGCACACCATTATAGGCTATCCAATTATAATTGAGCAATATAGCACAAAATCAACCAACATGGTCGTGCTAGCACGGCCGTGCTATGCAGCACGGCCGTACTACCAACAAGGCCGTGATGCCCAGCACGACCGTGCCAACCTGCGATTTCACACACCTCAGCAGAGGAAGAAGAGGAGGAAGAAGAGCAGAGCAGGTACCTTCGGCGGCATTGGCGGGGAGAGTAGCAGCAGCGAGCAGCAAGAGTAGGAGAGCAGGCCGTCGGAGCAAGATAGAAGGTCACCGGAGAAGGAGAGAAGGCCGCCGGAGCTGGGGCAGAGGGCAAGCGGCGGCGGAGGTGGGCAGAGGACCACCCAAGCGAGCGGAGCAGCGCGCGGCTGGAGTAAACGGCGGCGGAGGAGAAATCACCGGAAATCGCCAAACCCTGGAGTAGCAACTGCGCGAGACAATGAATGAAACAGAGAAAGGGGAAGAGTTGGGCTCGCGGGTGTTGTTAAGTTATCAATCGGCGTCGGTTATTGAAAACAACTGACACGTAAACCTAAAGGTGTCGGTTCTACAAACCAACCGACACCTATTCTTAACTATAGTCGTCAGTTTTTACTAGAAAACCAACCGACGTCTATCTACATACGCCGATTAAAAAAATTGTTCTCGCTTAATGGCCATAGTCGTCGGTTTCTTTCTAAAACCGACACTCATAGGGGTGTGAAAATTTTCCCGGGAAAACACGCGAAAACCCATAAGCGTCGGTTCTTTTATTACAACTGACGACCAAAATGTTTCCAATTTTTGTATCGCGAATAACCTTTCGTCGTCAGTTTGTTAGTAAATAACCGACGTCATATGTCAAATTTTGGAGGTAATTTTTTTCACGCGAAATTTGGGATTTGGCGGTTAATTTTAGGCATCGGCTGTTTATTCTAGAACTGACGCTAAATAGAAAGTGATACCCATGTCTGGCCACTCCTCTCTGATATATGTCGGTTTGTGTTTTAAACCGACACTGTAGGTTTTAGGCGTCGGTTCGTCGTTAATAACCGACGACTGGAAAGTGACTTCATAAGCCATTTCTGTAGTAGTGTGTGGAGTCGACCCAAAGCTATATTGCATTTGATACGTACTGTTTTGGGTGACAAGGTGTTTAATTGGATTGCTTAATAGATTACACGCTTTATACACATCAATATGCATGTAGTACAAGTTGGTAGCCATGATAATTAAAATCTTGTTTATTGTCAGTATATGTACATGTAGTGTAGTGTTACTTAGTTGGCTAGTGTGGGTTAAGCTTGAAATTATCTTATCTAAGCCATCATACTTTGTCGAGTTATACCAAAAATATCTCCTAAAGTTCTCTACTTTTGCTCAGACTTGCCCCACTGAGGTCAACAAATCCTCATGTACTTGTGTCTTAGTCTAGTTAAACATATTTCAACCACATGTCCCTTTCTGAATTGTAATCAATTGTAAACTTTCCAACCACTTTCTCTATTCAGTCTATGAATATTTTCATTTTTGCACACACATTTTTTTCTATTCTTCTTATGTATATTTTTAGTAAATGTAATTATTAACTAGTATTGTATTATTATTTTATAATGGTTTTCTGCTAAATATAATATGATGTTGATTATAAAAAAATCATTGAAAATATATTATCACAACTTTGTTGAATCTTTTTAGTTCTTTTGTTGACATATATGTAAATGATTCATGGGTGGAATGTTCGGCCTAGTCAGAAGATGTTCTTGGTGTATTCAAGCACAAACTAATGGTAGGGTTTTGTGGGGTTGTCCTTTATTCCTATCTTTTTGTAATATAGTGCTAGTTATATTGTAATATGTGGGGTGAGTTATACATATCGTGACCCTAGAAGCTACATGTCGTACTTTGATGTTTCCAATGGGTGTTTATTTAATCAATATTATTATTTGGAATTTTCCACCAAGTACATACACTAAGTTCTTCATAGACGTAGGAATTTAAAAACTTATGTTTCCTGATGTTAGTGGAATCAATATATCTACATCTTATATAGTAATATGAGTTGAGTTGAATGGAAAATATTGTGATGAATTCATCCCAATAACATTTTCTTCTCCTAGGGTCATACAATATAATGACCACGTTTGTACCATTACTAATCTTTCAGAATGGAAGACACACACACTTTATTAGAATGTGGCTATCTTCGATGTACAATTGTTTAGCGATTGCATGATGGACTTCAACTCATAGTTTGACACAAGTGTCTATACAAAAATTGTTGTTTTATATACTTGGTCACTCTTTTCATGGGGTAAAAGTATAAACATGATTGTCCTAGTAAAAAAATCAAACTTTAAATTTATACCCGACTAGAAGAGACGTCCGCAATTCCATACAAAGTCTTTATAGTAGTACGGGGTCGAACATAGGGACAAGAAGAATAATAGAATAAGAATGTGAAATTTTATCTTAGTCTAGTCTAACCAAAGAATAATTTTGATGGTATCCCCATTAAGGAACATATTAATCTAATGAAGAAATGACTTAAATTTAGAGAAAACCAAAAGAAAGAAATAAAGATGAATCATGAAATAAGAATAAAAGAGACTTGAATTGAGTTTTACTAAACAACCCATCAGAAACTATATAAAACCTTCACTCCTATTTTATATATGTTCTCTATTTTTTTGCAAACATTCATAAGAAAATATACGTTCCTTCTCTCGAGATCCGGGTAGATTTCTATCTAACTTGGTTCTATCTCTCAAGTTAATAATCGAAAGATGAAGTAAAAACTGTATGACTTTTGCTATAGCAACTCCTCACTTTCGTACATCGTTGTTGTCCTATATTCAAGATCTAGTTGAAATCATTCTCTCAAACAGTATTCATATTAAACTTCAGAACAAGGTAGCTAATCATCAATTGACGCAGTAAAATAAGAGTATAGAAACAAACTTTAAAACACATATACCATAAAATAGAAAAGATCAACAACTGCATAGCTGGTAGGGCCTGACATCTACTCACAATCCAAGTTATAGGTTTTAGCCACACATGGACGAAGAAACAAAAAGAATACAACTAGAATAAGTCGTGATGAAGAAAATAGGAACAAAAGATCAATACAAGGGTAGCTCGAATGATCGATCTACCAACCTCTCAGATGATATTTTTGTGGTTGGTAGTAGTGTCCATAGACTTCCTCCTCCTTTCTGGTCTTGGCCTAACAAGAAGGTCCTTCGGATCAGTGGTGATGACAAAGGAGACGTCAAGGAGCAAGGTTGGAAGGTCTGGATTGAGAGATCTAGGCATGTTGATAGGTCTCGTCCTTCAGCTCTGGAACTTGAGAAAACTTGGTAGTAGCCTCCTGGCCCTCTGATGTATGGGTTTTGAGTCACTTATTACATGCCTAGTTTACCATGGTTTTGTGCATTTGTTAATCAATTCGTTGATCATATATGCATAAATTTGTATAATTGGCTTGTATAATTTGCTTGCATCAAACTATGCTTATTTCATCATAATTTTAGTATTTTATATATTTCTCGACTTGATACATGATCTTTGTCGATTTTTAGGAATTTCAAATATTTGAGGAGTTGGTGCCACCGACCACCCTGGTCGGTGCCACTGAGATGACATCAGAGACGAGCCTTGATCTACCAACCGAGTTGTTGGCACCGACAACCCAGGTCGGTGCCACTGAGATAGCATCAGAGAGGAAGGGAAAAAATCACATCAGCTCGGTGCCACCGACATCCCAGTCGATGGTACCAACTTATCCAGAGAGCAACCAAAACCCAATACGTTCAGTGCCACCGACTCTGTCAGATTTCAGCAATCTAAACTGACTGCCCCGATCCAACGGTCCACGTTATGTGGTACCGTAAGTGACCTAGGACAAAAAGGGAGGACGGCCAGACCTAAAGGGGATCGGTTTTTGCACTGCACGATGACCATAGAAGAGAGGGAGAGAGCATGTAGCCGAAGGATGACAACCGGACGATTTGAGCACCTCCAACGGATATTTCTACTGTCGGAAGACTACAGGATGCACATTTCTCGAGGAGGATCATCCAATCACCTTCTTTCCAGGGGTTACATGAATATCTTTCATGTTTCCCACATTTTTCTTCTCTCCTTCTATGTGTTCTCAACTGAAAACCATACGGGGCTAAACCCCACTTTTCCTTAGGACCCAGTAGTAACCCCGGGAATCGTTGAATTAACTTTCTACATTGATTTAGTATAAAATCTCTTTATTCCTAGATATATAAGTTTGGATTTGAACAAATTATCATTGCTTGATCACCATCGATAGGATTATAGATCGATAGTTACTCCGGAAGGGGGATTAAAGGTTAGAAAATCATAACTTGTACACTTTCATGTGCGTTCCTTGAAATAGGTGACGTACGGTTAGTGGGAATAACCCAGAGTTTTCAATAATATACCTAGACTGAGAATAAATTACCATATATGTGGAATTCACTTAGATTTAGGTAGTAAATTGCATTGCGGAAGAAAGCAATTCTGACTATAGACTTTCTATCCAGGTTAGGAGTAGGAATTTATATTAATTCGGTAGAAATAATATACGACGAGACCCCATGGTAAAACTGGTAACCCTAAGGAATTCATTCCATTTAAATCAATCGTTTTTAATTGTCTTTTATTTTGTTCAACCTCAAATTCAACCTTTTCATCGGCTTAGCTTATTGTACCGTAGTTATTAGTAGTCACTGAGCCTACGTCTCCCTGAGTTCGACTCGGGCCTCACATATGCCAATATTACTCGACGTATGCACTTGCATTTCTACACATAGTTTTAGCGTGTCAAGTTTTTGACGTCGTTGCCGGGGAGACGGCAAGTTTCAACACTACTAGTGCTACGGTCGGCCACTCTAGGCCACTTTTTATTTCTCGTAATTTTATTTTAATTTTTTGAACGTAATTACAAATCTTATTTATCTTTTTAAATTATTAGTACCAGTTCATACATTGTCATTTGAAATTTCAAGGTACTAGTAAAGCAACAATGGGTGACAGAGCAGCAGTTGAAGAAAAGACCATATGGGACAAGATCAAGGCGTCTTCTTTGACTGCTCAGTTGGGCCCGATTAAGAAACATGTTGTGGATGTAGCACAATACAAGATTGATCCAGGGTTGATTGCACTAGTCAAGTCACAGGCTTATCACGGGCACACTCATGAAGACCACGTGGCACATGTCAGTAACTTTGTTGAGTGTTGTGACATGGTGAAAGTGGATAAATTTCCACAGACAGCTATTTATCTGAAGTTGTTCCCATTATCACTGGCAAACAAGGTAAAAGAATGGCTGCACAACCTACCAAAGGAGTCGATTGAGACATGGGATCAGATGATTGAGACATTTATTGAAAGGTACTTCCCTCCTGAGAAGACAAATGAGCTGGTGAGGAAGATTCACAATTTCAAACAACAAGCAGCTGAGTCTTATTCTGAGGCTTGTGAGCGTTTTCAGAACATGCTCAAGAAAGTCCCTCATCATGGGATAGATTAGGAGGACCAAGTCAAGATGTTTTACTTTGGTCTCAACCACAATGAACGTGTCACTCTGGACAACGCAGGCACAAGTTTCTTTCTTAATAACTCGCCATCTAAGTGCCAGGAGATACTACATAACATGGCTAAAAATCAATCATGGGGTAATGAGAGAGAATGCCCAGAGCACATCAAGAGTGTCGCAGAGTCAAAGGCAATCAATGTGTTGAATGAAAAACTTGATTGGATTGCTAAGAAGATATATCATAAGGAAGAAGAAGAAGAAGAAGAGGCAAAAAAGGCCAAATACATGAGGCAACAGGGGTACAGAAACAATGAAGAAGATAGTACCAATGAGATGTTGAGCAAACTGCTCCAACAAAATGAGTTGTTTATGGGACATACGTGGTAGGTTCTTCAAATCCATGGGGCATAGATACAGAGCATGCAGTATCAAATTTCTCAAATTGTAGAAGAGATGGCTTCCATGAAGAAGCTCATGCAGAAGGAACATATTGGGAATGCCACACCCGCTCAACAATGTCAACAGGTTAAATATAGCTCAGTCAGTAAGAAGCCAGAGCCCCTATTGAGGATATACCTGAGCAGAACATCATATAGTCAGATATGGAATATGTCTTCAAAGTTCCATACCCTCGCAATTTGTATGGACTACCAGAAGGGTGCACAACACCACCCAAGGAAGAGCAAGTGAAGGCTCTACTCCATAGTGGAGCAGCCACACTCAACAAGGAGACACCCAAAAGCAAGGAGAAGTAGCCACAAATAATGCCATCCACAGAAGATGTGCCAAATTCTATCTCAGAATGTGGTGTTGAAGCAAGCTTAGGGGAGGAGACCCTCAAAGTTCCTTATGTTCCACCGCACAAGCGCATAGAGAAGCCAAATGTGCCATTCTCGGATAGTCTGAAGCCGAGGAAAGAGCAAAGACATTTTAGGAAATTTCTTGAGATCTTCTGAAATCTCCGCATCAACATTCCATTGGTGCAAGCAATAGAGCAAATCTCGGCATATGGAAGATTTACAAAAGATATCATCAACAAGAAATGTTGGATTAAAGATATAGATGTTTGGTGTGTTGATGAGGCAGTGAGTTATATTATTCAAGGAAAGTTTCCAAAAAAGAGAAAGGATCCAAGACATTTCTACATCCCTTGTTCGATGGGTGGACAACAATTCCCACAAGCACAGTGTGACTCAGGAGCAAGCATTAACCTCATGCCTCTTGCTACTTTTCAGAAGTTGGGATTGAAGAAGCCAACAAAAACCTCCATGACAATTGAGTTGGTAGATGGATCAATAGTGAAGCCACATGGTATATGCGAGGATGTACTAGTCAAAGTAGACAAGTTCATATTTCCTGTAGATTTTGTGGTTATAGATATACCTGAGATGAAAGGATCTGATATGCTATTGGGAAGGCCATTCCAAGCTACGGCTGATGTGAACACTACTATTGGGTGAGGATATTTGACACTTGGGGTTGGTGATGAAACTTCTAAATGAATCATCAGAGCCACCCCTTGACAACCCAGGTTGAAGGTATTCCTCATGTCAAGCCTAGGACATTAAACAAGGGCGCTTGTTAGGAGGCAACCCAACTTTTAGATTGTTTCTTTATGTTATTTTAATTTTATGCACTTAGTTTTGCTTAATTTTTAGTAATTTTTTGTAAAAATGGTACCCTGATTCATGTTTTGAAGTGTGCAGAACTTACAGAGTCAGTGCCACCGACCTTCAAGTCGGTTCCACCGACTCCTGGCAGACAGCCACCTGAAAAAGGCCGTAAACAACACCGAAACAATTTTTAGCACCGTTTTTTGTGGAGCAAAGAAGGATAAAGAATTTCAGGTCTTAGAACTACTAGGACACAAAAATGGGCCACCACAAAGAGGGATATTAGCAAGCACAACTTGGTCAAATGAGCCTCCAACCATCCACCTCCACCACCCTTCAGAGCAGATGGTACCGTTGTTCCACCTCTTAAGTTGGAATTTTGACTATGCGGCCATAGTCATATTCAAGCTTAGGGGGAGGTTCTGGAACATCCTTTTATCTTATATTTTCTTTATTTATTTTATGATGTTTTATTTTTGAAATTTTAGTTATTGCAATTTTTTTAGGATCCAAAGTCCATCTAGTATAATTTGTGGAGAAGTAAAGGCATGGTTTCATTTGAGTATGTCAATCTCTGGGGTTGTGTGCACATAAAATATGAGTAAATTTCAAAAAAATTAAGCTTATCTTGTTAGTATTTGAGTAAATAACTAGAGGAAGTGCTTGGGTAAGTTAGCTTCAGGACATGAGGATATAAATGACCATCTTAATTGTCCAAGAAAGTCGTTGACAAGGTTGTTGAGCCCGAACTGACCAAACACTAACATGACCTTAAACTAAAATTTAAGAGAGAAACCCCTTGATTACCCTATACACAGGTCATTAGAGAGGGACATATGATTTTCTCTGAAGGTTTTATCTCTTAGTTGTATGATCTCATCCACCGCATACATCCGCTTTACACTCCACCATAAGAAGATTGAGTACAAGTTATCATTCTTTTTCTTGATTGCATTTACAATGCATAATAGACTTTGCATAATAGCTGTTTATTTTTGCTTGCATTAGTGCAAAATAAAAAAAAAAATAAAAAAAAAACATACATGCACAACAAAATCATGGTGCATGTCATTTAGTTGCATTACATCTTTGTTCATATAGTTGCAACTGCATTGCATAAAGCGTATAGTATCATCATGTACTAAGCATTCTTTTAAAACATAAGAAGGTGGTGACTTTGCCCATACCCTTGAAATAAAGAAGAAAAATAGTGTCATGATTTGAAAAAAATGTAGTGTAAGTAGAAGCCCGTAATAGCATGTTGAAAGGGGCTTGAAAAAAAATCGAAAAAGAAAAAAAAGATTGAGTAGAGTTTCAGAAAGTGAGGGTGAAAGGGCGTTGCCCTACCTATATCATAAGGAAGAATTAGTACATGATGTAGTTTTGTAGATATTGTGTCTTATTTTGAGATGAAATAATAGGTGCATGCATCATTCCACCTCAATGATTAGGCATTAGGAGCATTCTATAAATTCACACCATCATAGGTTCATCATGATTTTTTATTGCATGAATGATTTATGTGCTCATGATTCTTTTGCAGCCACCTATTTCAACTACCCATTGCTCTTATTGGTAGGCCACTCAGATGATTTTCTCCTCATTCATTATCTATCAGGAGAACTGCTTCCATGTAGATGATAGATAGAGAAAAGAGCAATGTAGATAGGAGATCACATGATGCATCAAGTATGAACTAAATGAGTCTGTCATATTAACTACTTTAACTGGTAGTGTCTCATTGATTGGGGGGTGAATATCTTGGATAGAGATTTTTGGTCGCCTATATGGAAGTTAGTGTTTAGTGGTCAGTAAAGGCTGGAAGGAGGATCGAACGGTAGAGACTTTTTAGATGTACTGTATGCATTATGTCCTCTAGCTGACTTATCTCAAACAGATCCAAAGGTGTTGTTGCTCGAGGATGAGCAAGATTTTAGCTTAGGGGAGTTTGATGTATGGGTTTTGAGTCACTTATTACAGGCCTAGTTTACCGTGGTTTTGTGCATTTGTTAGACAATTCATTGATCATATCTGCATAAATCTATATAATTGGCTTGTATAATTTGCTTGCATCAAACTATTCTTATTTCATCATAATTTTAGTATTTTATATATTTCTCGGCTTGATACATGATCTTTGTCAATTTTCAAGAATTTCAAATATTTGAGGATTCAGTGCCACCGACCAGGCTGGTCGGTGCCATTGAGATGACATCAGAGATGAGCCTTGATCGACCAACCAAGTCGATGGCACCGACCACCCAGGTCAGTGCCACCGAGATAGCATCAGAGTAGAAGGGAAAAATTTGCATCATCTTAGTGCCACTGACATCCCAGTCAATGGTACCAACTCAGCCAGAGAGTGACCAAAACCCGATACCATCGGTGCCACCGACCACCAGGTCAGTGCCACTGACTCTGTTAGATTTCAGCAATCTAAACTGACCGCCCCGATCCAACAGTCCACGTTATGTGGTATCGTAAGTCTAGGACAAAAAGAGAGGACGACCATACCTAAAGGGGATCAGTTTTTGCATCGCATGACGGCCAGAAAAGAGAGGGAGAGAGCACGGAGCCGAAGGACGACAACCGGACGATTCGAGCACCTCCAACAGACGTTTTTACTGCTAGAAGATTGCAGGATGTGTGTTTCTCAAGGAGGATCATCCGGAGCACCTTCTTTCCAGGGGTTACACGAATCTCCTTCATATTTCCCACGTTTTTCTTCTCCTTCTATGTGTTCTCAACTGAAAACCATGCGGGGATAAACCCCTCTTTTCCTTAGGACCCGGGAGTAACCCAGGGAATCATTGTATTAACTTTCTACATGATTTAGTATAAATTTCTCTTTATTCCTGGATATATAAGTTTGGGTTTGAACGACTTATCGTTGTTTGATCACCATCGATAGGATTATAGACCGATAGTTACTCCGGAAGGGGGATTATAGGTTAGAAAACTATAACTTGTACACTTTCATGTGTGTTCCTTGGAATAGGTGACGTATGTTTAGTGGGAAGAACCTAGAGTTTTCAATAATGCACCTAGACTATGAATAAATTACCACATACGTGGAATTGGCTTAGATTTAGGTAGTAAATTGCAGTGCGGAAGCAAGTAATTCTGACTACAGGCTTTCTATCCAGGTTAGGAGTAGGAATTTATATTAATTTAGTAGAAATAATATACGACGAGACCCTGTGGTGAAACTGGTAACCCTAAGGAATTCATTCCATTCAAATCAATAGTTTTTAATTTTCTTTAAATTTTCTTTTATTTTGTTTAACCTCAAATTCAACCTTTTAACCGGCTTAGCTGATCGTACCATAGTTATTAGTAGTCACTGAGACTACGTCTCCCTGAGTTTGAATCGGGCCTCACATAGGCCTATATTACTCGACGTGTGCACTTGTGTTTATACGCATGGTTTTAGCGTGTCACCCTATGACTCCAAAGATTCCATATGTCTTTTACGGCTATGTTGGGGGCCTATTTATAGGGTCAAGGCTATCGACTCCTCTCCATCGATGTCAATCATTTCCTTTCGGTCGATGGCTTTTGGACCTCCGGTTGTTGGGAATGTCGACCTATGGGTTGGCAATGGATCTCATCAAAAATATTTATCGATCAACATGCATGTCGATCTCTTATCGTCGTCGACAGAGTTCTTCCTTGCAAGGGATCTGTTGAGGTGATTATATCGATCTTGAAGTCGACAGGTCTGTCGAGGTGATTCCTCGATAATTGTCTTCTGGACATCGATAGTGTTGTCGATGTGGCTATCGTCGAAACAACCGATGGGGGTATCAAGGATCCTGTGCTCGACAGGTGTGTCGAGCATTGGTTCGATAACTTTAGATCGACAAAAGTCTATCATTATTGATGGGATGGACTGTCAATGTCTAATCGACAGAAGTGAGATTCATCTTCTTGTTCAACACTCCTAACCTCGATAGGTGGATGTCGAGGTTCTTCAATTCGTCAGGTTGGTGCTCGATGAGTCTGTGGAGCTTGAGTCGGTAGTCTTTTGTCAATCCTTTTGGTGAATACTTCTTGTCGACTGATTGATCGACTATTTGAAGCAAGGTATTTTGAACAATTACTCAAACTTTATCGATTTCACTTAATTTGCTTCTAATTTCTTCAAATATCATCAATATTGAATTAGAACTTATCATTTAAGTGAACTAGAATAAAAATGGATAAAACTAAACATCTAAACATTATTTCTAATGTATTTTATCATGTAAAAGGCTATTGAAATTGCAACAAACTGATGTTATCAATACCAAACTAAAATAATGAAGGTTTTGTGTAAAATTGATACATAAATCACGTTTGACATAAACCTAAAGTTGGCTTCTCTTATCTACTAGTGATGATCTACATAAGACCAACTAGGTACACATTAAACTTAATGGTATGTTCATGGGTTAGGGAAAACATGCATTTTTTTATTCTGAAGTAAAGGGGAAAGACACCTTTTATGGTCGCCAATTTTTTATTATTGTTGGTAATCAATAATGGTCTGTGAGTAGGATAGTTTATTATTTAGAGACAAGAGATATTTTTCAAGTATTTTGATCCATGCATACATACAACATACAAACACATAAGGATACAGATGAGAGGATGACACATCTTTTCTCTGAATGCATATGGTGGAGGTACTTATAGGGAAGGATGGCTTTGAAAATGGGGATGAATACCAAAAAAAACTTGAATTCAAGCTTGCAAAGCTTGACGAGATGCAAGAAGGAAGATGGATTTGTGCTTTTGTGGGGTATAACATATGGTTCCACCATATAAGGACTGAGAGGAGTATTGGGAAACATATTAGACAAAAGAGTGATGAACTTACTATTTTCTCTAAGATAGAGAAAGAAATTCATATCACACACAAAATGTATAGTGATCAAATTAATGGTGTTTTTGGAAACATAAAAAGGAACTTGGAACTTCTATAAAATCCTATGTTGGATCCTAGATGGGTGATTAGATGCTCTAGAGGGGGGTGAATAGAGTTGAATTCACTTAAACAAAATTCATTAGACCTTCAAGATATATCACAATATAAGGTTGTGAAATAGGAAATTTGTGTGCAACTAAAACATGCATAGCAAGGGAGAGAGAGATTGAACATACACCAAGAGGACAAGCTATTTATAGTGGTTCCTCACTTCAAACTAGAAGTGAGTCAGTCCACTTACCTAGAGAAGTCAGCCTCTAGGATTTCCTAACCATTGCACTCTTATATTCATTCATAAGACTTACAATACATGACCAACCAAAGGACTTACCTATCCAATACAAAGAGTCTTCAACCTTACCAAGGACTTACCCACTTTGTAAGGAGTCTTCCGCTTTCTTCCAAGGATTTACCTACTCTTGCACAAGTCTTCAGCCTTACAGGGATTACCCACTCTTCTTGGATCTTCCGCATTTGACTTCACCTTCATTCAGAGAAGCTTGCACCAAGGACTTATCCACTTGATCAAGGAGTCTTCTGCCTTCACCAAGGGCTTACCCACTCTAGCTCCAAGTCTTCAGCCTTGATCTTCACCAAGAGATGCTTTCCCTTGTTCTTCTTCACCTCTCTTAGATAAGAGAGAGAACCTTCATCTTCATGGTTGAAATGAGAGAAAGGGAGGTGGTGGAAGTGAGAGCCTCATAAGATATACATGTAGGACGAGCTCTCTTACAAATCTCCTACTCACTCTAATGGATGTAGCAAGTGATTAAGCTTAGAGAGAGAGAGGAGGTTGTAGGAAGCACTCAACTATAGAATAGGAACCTCACATAGAGTTTGCATTGAATTCTCAACCTTGGAATGAAGCCCAAGGGGTTCTATTTATAGCTGGGGATGCCTCTTAGCCTTTGGGAATACTTGAGAATGAAAACTAGCCTTTTTGTGGCTTCCAACAGATATATTTTCACTTGTTGCAACTCCACAATGGCTAGAAGCACTTTTTCGTACAGTGCAATCGGTCGAGTTTCGATAAGGGTAACTCGATCGATAGGGTAAAAGACAAAGCTGATATTCAGACCATCGGTCAAGTTTGTTCTGGGGAAACTCGACCGACCAATGAAAATTGAATTGGTCAGTTACTCCATCGGTCAAGTTCTCTATAGTGTAAACTTGACCGATCAAAAGTCATTTTCAAGATCCAATCAGGATCGATCGAGTTTGCAACTCACAGAACTCGATCGATGAACAGTCTGATGTGAATTTTGGAAAATGGCTTTTGAGTGCTTAAACATTCGATCTAAGTGCTCCTGATTTTTTCTAAGCTTAATTACAAGTCATACAATCATTACAAGTGATTTACAACATGATTCTAATGGATTTACATCATATTACAAAAACATACACTTGTATTGACTTTGACTTGTCTTTTCTCCAATTTGAGATGCGCAAGTTAGGGCATTTGGAGTGTATGATACCTAATCTGAAATCACTCAAGTAGAGACGTTAGACACCAATATGTGGAATGGTTAGTCATCATCAAAACATGGATTTAGTCAATTTAGACGTGAGTCAACATTGACCTAATTGACCTTGAGTCAACATCCTAATTGTTGAGGGTTATGTCTTCTTTGTTTATGCATTTGCTAAGTTTCTCATTATTGCACACTCTAATTTCAAACCTAGGGTTTTGGTATTTTGAGATAGTTGCACATATGGGTGTAACTTTGTAATTTGCCCCTCTTGTGGTCTTGTAAATTGAGGTTAAGATGTTGGTTGACTTAGAAATAGAACTGCAACTCTATCTACATCAGCAGGGTATACCCTGGAAAGTATCAACGCCAACTAGAGTCAGATTCATGGGCTCATTTTTTACCCAAGTGGGAGGCTCGTACTGGAGGCAACCCTACATCTATATCAAAAAGAGATTATCAAGAACTTTACCCAGAGTCTACCCTTTTGAAAGATCAAAGGTGTGATCAATAGGGGGTCTCTTTTTAGAAGGTCTGGGGATCCTTTCTAATGATATCATGGATTTTCGATACACACATACATGCACACACATAGACACGCACATACACACACAAGCACATGCATACACTACATACATATGTAGCATGATTCGATGAGTGTACTGGTCTTCTTTTTGAGTCAAGCTACAAAAAATCTCTCACTCCAAGTTTCAGAAGAAGAAAAAGAATAATGTTATCATATTCGGTAGATACATTTTTATAATTCTTACTATTCATTTCATTTTAATGTACCATATTTTTTAAAATGTTATGCATTTGTTGAAAAACATAGTAAATAAGATTTTCATTTTGTTGGACTCCTGCCTACATACTATTATTTTGGGTGGACTAGAACCAATAAACATGGATTGTATATAAAGCACTACTTAGAGGTGAGGCCAACTATGAGTGTTATCTTTCATGACATGATATCGTTTGATGAAAAACATGACTCTTTGTATTGCACTATGGAGAACTTCCCCCATATTCTTTTCTATAACTTATCGTTTCTATGTTTGAAGTCCTTGGTTTAATTATGTCACTCTTGACATCACGTCCAATGATCACACGTTCACAAACATAAACATGTGTACACAATATTACTAACTCTATGAAAATTATATATACCTTGAAAAAGACAAATATTTGACTTGTGAGCATACATCTTTATATGTGAAAGTAGCTCTATATAAACGAGCTGCAAAAAACAATTATTTAACATAATTGTTTCAATTAAATTAATATATTTATTCACATTCCATGATCTCTAGACAGAGCCAAAATTCAAAGACATCAATGGTCAACCCATTCAAGTGAAGTTTGGGTGATGAAACATAAATTCACCAGATCCGTATCTATATAATTACTTACACGGTCTAGCGCACTAGCTAGTGGTGAGCAAATTTCGATTAATACCAATCAATCGAATGGTTAACTTTTTTAGACAATCTAGTTAATTTGGTTGGTTTATTTTGGTTAATTGGATAAATAGTTAATTTGTCAGTTAAAAATATTTTTAGTTTGATTAATCGAATTATTCAAATAGACAAAATTTATTAAACAACAAATGCCCTACACACATATATACCTATATAATTATAATTTTATTTCAAAGAACCTCTGCAGTTATATAGTTATTGAATTTTTATGATCTATATAGCACTATAATTATATATGATACTACCATAATATAATAATTATTCAAAATTTCATGAGTATATTTGTACATTACTACTACAAGAGTGTTATTTTTCCTGACCAAGTTAACCATTAATCAATTAACCATAATTGAATTAACCGATACTAATTTGGATAGGTTGATGGTTAGAGTCTCAAATCACAAATTAACCATTTAATTGAACCGAATTAACCATAATTAATAGAATTAACCGAATGCTCACCCCTAGCCCTAGCATGTGATTTATGGGCACCTATGAGACACTTGATTAGCTAAAATAAATACATTAATATCAAATAGTTCTCTATTTTAGCTAACAATGGACATGGTATTTTTCATAAATTTTGGCTGCTATAAATAACATGGTGGTATTCTATCATGTTGATAAGAAAGTATTATACTTCTTAAGTATTTTTATTTCCAATTACGAAAAATATATTCTTTTTGAATTAATTTTATTAAAAAAAACACATGTAAAGATTAGGAATGCAATGTGAGAGCAACATATGAAGTTACGCCTGTGATATTTTATACTAATTACAACTAATATATCATCTATTTCTCCGTTTTACATTAAACACTTATTTCTTTCAATTTAGGTTATAACAAACCAATATTATGTTATGATCAAAGTCAGATATAATAATATTTTTAGTAGATAGTATCTCATGAAAGCCTTACGACATGTACAATCACTACAACAAAATCTTACAAAGTTCAAGGCCATATGGTCAGGGATAACAGCCCAAGGCAGTTGGATAATACTGATCAAGACATATCCTTGACTAATACAAACCTGGACCTGACTACTAAACCCGTATTTATTGATACACGGTGGTTCGTTTTCAATGCTTTCCAAAAACCTAATCTAATCTCTCTCCCAAGCGCCGCCCCACCTGATAGATTCCGCTCTCACACTTCTCGTATTCCCTTTCTCTTCTCTGTGCTTGACGGTTCCTGCTTCCATCGGCAGTCTGGAATCTGGCTGCTACACCTTGTCCCACTTCCGGCCGTTAATCTGATTCGTACTTCGGCTGTTGCTCTCTCCTAGGTTTGTTCTCCGTCTTCTCCTCTTGCTTCTATTTACTTACTTTTTTCTAGGTTCTTTCTCAGTTCTAGTTGCACTGTATGTATTTCTTCTCAACTATGGCAGAATCAGGTACCCAACTTATGCAAGATCCTAGGCCTCACCAGGCTCCATCGACTCTTCTAAACATATATTTTTTCTTCTTTACAAATCCAGCATGATGTCATTTCTTGGATGTACTGCCGGCACCGGTGCATCTCTAGGTTCTAAAAGTAGATCATAAGGCGACTACGGGATTTAGATTAAAAAACAGATCGGCATCACTACTTATCATCTTACGGTAAGTTTTGATTGTATTTTGCAATCAAGTGATAAGCACTTGAAGCGAGAGAGCCACACAAACAAATTAAAATTCATTTCTTTTTGTACTACATATAAAAATAATTTATGTTTGTACTACCATTCTACTTAAAAGCAACTTGTCGTTTCCTTTTTAACATTATATCAAAGTTAATGATTCAAACTGAATATGTGAAAGTACTCATGGTAGCTAGCATGCTTATTTTTTTATATAGTTAAATGGGTGTTATATGCATATATTCAAAGATTCTATTCTTTACGTATTTTGTATTTTTATTCTAGTGAATAATGTTAACTTTTTTTATATTATATATATGTCAATAATACTTTTTTGTTATGAAGGTAGTGCTACTTTACAAGGAAGAAATAATGGAAATACTAGAGAAGGCTCCGAAAATATTTTCTGGAGTATCCATACAAGAAAAAACACGAAGTAAACTTGTACGGGTGGTTGTTTCTTAGTTTTAGTAAAACAAATGTGATACAAATGTCAAACAATATGATATGATAGATTATGCATATCATTGTTATGCCAATGTAATTTCATAAGTTGTGTCTTATCTTTTTGGATGAACACAATGTTCCAATCATGTCTTTGAATGTACAAAATTGAAAATGGAATGCAATTTTTGTGTGTTGAAAGTTCCTTGTGTTGTCATTAACTCAATGATGAGTAAGTTCTCATGGTGTAATTACTTTGAAAGTTGAATAGATGCAACAATGAAGGTTTAGGAGTAAATGAACATGAATATGTCTTTATAAAATATATATCTTGGATATATAGTGTTAACAAGAATCAAATACATGTTTGTGCTGACTAGTCAAGGCTTCTATCTCTATTGGTCAGGGATATGATCTGACCAACCACTATTGGTCACCAAGCTTTTCCCGAGGGTACGTTGGTCAAGGTTTAGCCCTGATCACCTTTTGGTTAGGGATTCACATGTATTGGTCAGGAATTCATCCTTTGGCTTTAGCAGATTTTGTAGTAGTGAATTAAATTTGTAGCGACACCATATCAGAAATAGTTGATCGCTCTCTTTCCGTTATGTTTGATGTCAAATAAACGGATTGTTTCACTTTTCTTTTGTATATGAGAAGAAGCTAGCAACTTCTTTTATTGAACGCATTGTATAGACACCGGTGAATTAGCATACACATAAGCTCAACTACAGAGTGCTTATCCTCCACATCTAAAATTAGAGTTTTCGACCCACACCGACGACGAGCCAAATTGGATCCCTCCTATTTGAGACCCACATTAAACAGCACATCAGTTGTCGGTATAGATGTCTGGGACCTCTTTGTGGCAAGAAGGAAACCAAAATCTCCAATGTCGGTGGATGACCAGCAGCCTAACCATTTCATCTGCGAGTGACCAGACACCCACGCTTAATTTGTGTTTTGAAGTATCGACAAAAACATAATGGTGCAAGAGAGTTCCCCTATCTGGGCGTAGAGCCTATCACTGCACCACGGTGCTCTGCGTGAATCTTTTTTTTAATGCGTGAATTATATATATATATATATATATATATATACTACTATAAAAAGAGCGAGTTTGATGATGTGCTCTCCTTGATTCACTCTCTTCTCTCCTTTTTTCAAGTAATTTTACTCCTACAAATATTTATTCCCACACTCTCTTATTAACTTTTATTATCTTTAATTCTGTATTTCTCTCTCCATCCCACGAAAACGGTTCCTTGATTCTCTCTTTTCAAACAACCAACACAAATATCTTTTACCGTAGGAACTCTTTCACGGACGAGTCCTCTCCCCGCACATTTCCAACAAATTTTATATGTTGCGTGCATGTGTACGTGTGCGTTCACTAGTATATATATATATATATATATATATATATATATATATATATATATATATATATATATATATATATATATATATATATATATATATTGTAAAAGCCATCCGTATCGAATGCCTTGTGTCTGACCGTGTCCAAGATTACCCACTTTTTTAGGTTTTCTTTTCACTTACTTGTGGATGTCGGTACCATTCCCTAGACAATCGTATGGATGGTGATGCATGATTGTAAAAACGGCTACTGAATGGCAATAGATATGGATGGATAAAAGCCCATACTACTGACATCCCTACTTTATAGATCTGGTCGAGTCAGCCCTGCGTGAATGTTTTGCGTTTCCGAATGTGGACCCTGTGGAGTCACTGTGAGACTGGCCTGCCCATTTGCACAATGCATTTAGTCACTCAAGATTCAAAAATTGCAGCTACTCGAGCAAAACCCGATATTCCAGAAAGTAACAGCAACTCGAGTACAGAGATTATCAACCCAATTGGTAATTGCTTTGTACAAATACCCCAGCATAGCCGACTAACACAAACCATTCATCGTAGAGAAATCTGAAACAACATTTGCTTATAGTTCACCAACACCAAGTAAAACACAGCTATGAGTCTCCCTAGTCGAGCACTTTCCATATATATAACTTTTTTTATAAATGTGTAATAGTGACATGTTAACAATTACAGAAACATCAGCCCTTCCAGCTGAAAATAAAAATAAAATCAATGCTTGATCATTCTGAACATTTGTACATTACATTCAATCACGAGAGCAATTTGCAGATAGCAGGGGAGCCCCCTTGTACCAGTTGTATGAAGCCACAAGCCGCTGTCATTTATCCTAGTTTCCCGCTGGACTCTGGCTCTTCTGGTAGTGGCGGAATAGAATCAACGGTAACGCAACCTCTTTTTTTTTAATAAAGGTCATAGCATATATTAAAAGCAAAAGCAAACAAACACCTGTTTTGTCGGATAATACAAAATAAAAGCATAAGAAAGTTCTGCTGGGAAAGGAAATAGATGTTAAATGTTCAAGGGGGAGTCACTCCTTTAACAAGCCTCTTTTAACACTAAGCCAGAAAGTATGGAAGATGTGGCAGCTACAGACTCAAAAACAAAGTCTCAAAAAACGCAAGCTCTGTCGGACAATCAAAACTATTACCAATTAGCAACGCACAAATCATAGTCTCAAATTGAACTCTAAGGATGGATTTATTTTTGTATAATAGACCAACCGGTTTTTAACTGAACTCTATGGTTGGATTTATATTTGTATAGGCATGTTCGGATTGCCTGTTTCGACATAATTATGAATATTTAATCTAAGCCGACTCATTCGATTTTTCTATCAATGAAAATGTAGTAGAAGTTTATAAAAATAATGTAGATTGAAACATTATACAACTAACCACTAAATAAAAACAAGTGGCTGGAGGGATGTTAAAAGAAGAAAGTTAAGATGTCAGCTTTGACGGCTGTGTAGGGGGGTGAAAAGTACTTTTTTTAGATTTCTAGAAAATAGTGTTTTTCCAAGATTTCTTAAAAATGCAGGGTTTTTTAGAAAAAAAACTCTAACAAACACTATACATTTTTATGCAAGTACTAGTTTTTAGTTATATATATATATATATATATATATATATATATATATATATAAATATATATCTGTGTGTGTGTGTACATATATATATATATATATGTATATACATATATATTCATATATATATATATATATATATATATATATATATGTGTGTGTGTGTGTGTGTGTGTGTACATATATATGTATATATATGTGTGTGTGTGTGTGTGTGTACATATATATATATATATATATATATATATATATATATATATATATATGTATATACATATATATTCATATATATATATATATATATATATATATATATATATATATGGTCAGGTTAGAATACACTCGAGTGTATAGATCACGTCGTACACCGCAATGGTGTTTGCCTATCTAGACCATATTTTTCCAAAATCTAACCCATTGATCTTCATGGTTACTAATTTGAAGTCATTAAGATGTCATGGATAGCATTAGAGGATCATTTATGCAAGATTAGAGTCAAACAACTGACATGTGCATTCATATCCCATTAGTTGTCATATGTAATTCATGAGGGAATATGAGTATGTTACAAGGAATTCCATCTTATAAGTCATTTTGAGGATTGATTTGAGGTTCATAATATAGGTTAGAGAATTTAGGATCTGCTTTACATAAGGGATTAAGGATTCAAGTCTATAAGTACAAGACATCACATATTAGGTCATCATAGTGTGTAAAGTAAGCCCTTTAGGCCAACTGCTAATCGCCACAACACACCATCGCTCCCTGCCTTTGGGCATAGTCACTGGTGTGCATGTCGATTAGCTCATCGGAGTGACTAGTTGATGGTGGGAGGGGCTCCAAAGACCCTACTAGAGTGTTTCCCTATCCTGGTTCGGCTGGGTGAGGTTGCTACTACCCTTGGTTGACGCAATAGAAGAGAGGACAGAAGAAGAAGACGTGAGCATCCTTGCTGCAGTGCTGCTTGTTGCAACATCTTGCTGCTGAGGCAGCCTCAACACAACAAAAGGGTCACTGGGTGAGAGCATAGAGAGATGGAAAGATATTGTGTATGGGGAAGAGGAGGTGTGAATGAAGTGGAGATCCGGGCCATTGATGCCCGATCTAAAGATGCCCACGTCACCATCAACCTCCCGCTAGAGTTTGCAAACCCTACAACAGGGAAAAGAATGTTGCATGGAGGGAAGGTGAGGGGCGCAAGGGAATGGTGATGAGAAGGGAGGCAAGGGATAGGTTAAAGCCACTAGTAGTTTTTATAGTCATCATGGGTTAGCGTGGTGGTGGCTAAGGTTAAGGGGAGATCGACTGCCATTGGAGGAGGTGAAAGGAGAGGGAGGCAGCCTCTTTGGCCTTGTCTAGAGGGCCTTCGTGCCTCATTGGCCCTTGCCCCAGATCGTGTACGTTGAAAGGTGGTCGGGTACACAAGTGAGGGAGCGGGTGGCCTGTTGGCAGTGCCAGTCTTTGTTGTTGTTGTTGCGGCTCCCTGGCATGGGATCAATGACGACCTTGGTGACTGTTGGATCCCTCACATATCCATGGCACATAGATCTCATTGTCCACAATGAGTATGGGGGGTTGGGAAGTATGGGAAGAAAGAAAGGAGGGCTAAAAGGAGAAGAGGTGTGTGGGCCTCTTGGATTTTGGGCCCAAGAAGGAGGCCTAAAACCCAAAAAAAGGTGGGGGAAAACAAAGAAAAAGGGTTCAAAATCAACATTCTTCAACTATACATAACTTTTACATATAAGCTCCAATTTAAGAACAAAAGGGTGCTTTGGAAAGATAATGAAAAGATCTAAAAAATTATACACATTAGGTATTGGGGTCATTACTTTAATGAGGCAGATTTTTAAAATTAAAAGTACGATGCACTAAAATCATTTGAACATAGGTCAATATTGATTTTTAATGTCACACAAAGGGACAGAAGAGCAACGTGACTTCAATAAGCATCAAATCAATCACAATATATGATTGAACTTAAATTAAGTGATGTGAGTCACTAATTATATAGATTAAAGGCATAATGTAAAGAGATAAAGATCTGGGTTATCACATCCTACCCACCTTAAAAGAAATTTAATCCCCAAAATTAATTCAATCCATCCCTCCATATTGGATTTGCATATATCATATTAAAATTAACTTGGTATAAAGATATTTCAAAATCAAGAAATTGGGCATCATGGTCAAGATAAAGTCAGATTCATCATCAAATTGGAAATATCATCACATGGGTCACAGTTTTGGAGTGATTATCCTATATATCACCAAATTTGGAGAGGTCAGGTCAATTGGACAGAGCTCAAGAGTGAGACATGACTTCCCTTTTTTGCATTTAGGGTTCTAGATTCTACATTGGTCTAGGTGGGGTTATACATCCATGATTGAGATTTCATATATCATAATTGGATAAACATTGTATTTCAACATTGTAATTTCATGCTCAAAATCGATGGAAGGGCCCACCCTAGTCCACATGGAGCTTAACCCTAAGTTATTAATCAAGTGAGTTAACATAATCACCATTTCAAATTTTCTAGATTTGAGAACATAGAAGTCATTAGTCATATATCGAGGGTGACCTCAAGATCCAAATAAGGTGATCATAGGAGTCAAATCAATATCAAGATCAATAATCATGAGTCAAGATTTCATAAATCAATGTGGAGAGTCAAGTTTGGACATCAAATTCATAGGTCCAAACATTTCAAATCTAGGGTTTATATTCCTATTTAGACCTAAAGGTGATCATTCGTCCATATACAACAATTGAGCAACATTTCAAGCATTTTATGAGCAACATTTTGATATATCAATATCGAGTTCATTATCATGGAGTTCAAGGTCGATGGAAGATCTAGAGTTAGGTTTATCTAGGAAGTCAGACATAAGATATAGTCAACGTCATCATATTTTAAGATCATCATTAAATCATTATTCAAGATCAAGTATCAATATCATCTTAAATTTGACCTATTAGGGACATAGATCAAGGAGTCAAAATTGGGTGGAAGGGGTTGCCTTCCTAGACCCTAAATAATAAAAAAAATGAAAATTTAGAAGGTCAAAATGAGAAGTGACCTAGGTTAGGGGACTCATAACTCAACTACCACCCTAAACTAGCACAATAGTCTACATTAGTCATGAGCTGTCAAGTGTATCTGAATAGGGAAAGTATAATTAGCACATTGTTTTTCATAGGGCCATGATACCAAAGCTCATATCAAAATCGGGCATCCATATTTCAAGATTTTGCAAGATCAAGGTCATAATCGAGTTCCCTTCCTTTCATAATCAAGGTAAGGGGTATGTTTTAGAAATTGAGAAGTCCCATCGAGCAACCCAAGAGTTAAAGAATAATCGGGTAGGAGTGAGATTCATCTCCATCACATTATTGGAAATAGAGATTACCAAGAGGCATAGAAATCAATAGGGAAGATGACTCTTCTATAAATTTCTTTCATCATGATTTTGAGAGTCCATGAGATTAGTCATTCCATGACATGATCATGGTACATATCAAGTAGGTGAAAAGTTTGTTTATCTATGTTTGAGGCTTAATCAATAATAGGGCAACATGGATTTAGTCAATAGGAACCTCATCAAACATGAGCTGTAAAACATGAGTTTCACCTTATCTCTCCATATCAAGAATTTACCTCAAACATAGAAAGCAATTCTATTTGATTTGGTAATATTGAGTTTTCATAAACTTTGCACATGAGTATGTCACTTTCAAAAGTACTTTCTTACATAAAATAGGGTTCACAATTTAAGATCAGAGCATGGCATAATCATCTTAATCAACTGTCATGATTTCAAATGAGTTTACTTTTCCCATGCTTAAGCTACCCATAATCAAGATTTCAAGTGATTAATACTCATGAGAGAAGAATCACATGATGAGATGAGAAGACTAACTAATCATCGTCTACTTGGGTGGCTTAGGTGGTCCTTAAATAAGAGATGAGATTCTAGAAGACTCTCTAAACTTTGAGGAAAGGATTTTAATCTTCCTTGGGTTCTTAAGATGTGTTATGCCTTAAATACATATAGAGGTTTGTGTGTATGGATCTGATACCATTTGTCATGAAACTATTTGTTACCCTAAGTCCAAACTCCTAATGGCTACAAAGCCAAAGGCAAGTGGACTAGGGTGTCCATCCATAGAATGGCTCAAATATCTCACACTGGCAATATATGTGTAAAATAATAACAATAAGATAAAACAAGATACTAAAAGGGGATAAGAGATATGGACCCATTTCTATATTCAAGAGTAACCCATTGGTGTTTCATTTATGATCTTAGAGTCTTCAGTGTAGCGGATCTTCATTTGGCAACTAAAATTTTGATAAACATAATATATTAATGCTAAAGCATTAAGTAAGCTACAAAAAGGGATGTAAATAGTTTAAGAGTAGTATAATTGTTCCTTCACTGGAAACCATATAAGAAAGAAGTAGAAATAAGGTGTGAAACACTTAACAACATTCTTTTATACAAAGTGTGTTTTAAGTGTATATTCATTATACTCAACAACATAATATGGCCATTGACCAGCTTCCCATTAGAAGGGTTCGTAAGGGTCTCAAGATTAGCCAACCCTTTTATCAACATGGTCCGTCTTATCTGGACATCTCCAGTAAGACACCCAACCTTGTGCCCTTACCCCTAGAATATAGGCAAGTATACAAGGTTTATATAATGGAAAAGTTTAATGTATGATCAAGGTTTGTTCAACATATTTCAAGTAAAATGAAGTACTAATCATAGAGAACAAGAAGCTCAAACAAGTAATCATCTAGCCAAGCATGCATATGAGCATACATACAAGCAAGCCAATATCATAGTAGGGTTAAGAGATTAAGCGTACCTTAAGAGTTATGATTCTTGAGTAAGATACCTAGAGAAGGCCCAAGACAAAATGGACCTAGGATGTAAATATAAACAACATAGTATCGTATATCACTAGGTTTGATTAAGATAAACATGATATAAGTCATGTGGATGTTCCCCTAGAACTAGGTTTCAAGTATATCAACTTAGGTCCAAAGTTGCATACGTACATGCAATCAATCAACCATAGTTCATAGGCCACATCAACTTCTTAGGTCTACATATACATCCACACATCACAATTAATACCAGACAAAGATAAATTCTAATTTGGAAAAAGTGGAAGCATAAGATTTGGATTATCATCAGCAGTCAAGATCATGATTAAGTCACATTAGATCAATTTCATGCAATGGGGTCATATTTCCAAGGCATAGAAGCATTAAGGACATATGATAGATCAGGTTAATATTTTATAGCTATAACATGATAATTCTACTGATTTGAAGTCATTAAGATGTCATTGATAGCGTTAAAGGATCATTTATGCAAGATTAGAGTCAAACAATCAACATGTGCATTCTTATCCCATTAGTTCTCATATGTAATTCATGAGGGGATATGAGTATGTTACAAGGAATTCCATCTTACATGTCATTTTGAGGATTTATTTGAGGTTCATAATATAGGTTAGAAAATTTAAGATCTAGTTTACATAAGGAATAAGGATTCAAGGCTATAAGTACAAGACATCACATATCAGGGCATCATAGTGTACAAAGATAAGTCCTTTAGGCCACATGAGTTACATCATGGAAAAAGTCCATATAGTCTTATTAGATCATGACACTAAGCAATATAAGTGTTATTGATTTTGATGTGGAAGGGTCATCCGATGATTACTAAATCAAATTTTACATCTTGATTGGGTATATCATGCAATTAACATAAAAGAGCTACTTTTAGGTCAAGATGGTCATTATAGGTATATCAAGATGATCCAAGGTATTAGACAAGTTCTAAATAGATAAAAGTTACTAATTTAGATATTTCAAGCATCATGTGGTCATCATGGACACAAGGAACACATAAAAGGCATAAACATCATTAAGCAAAAATAAAAATATCACTTTTAAACAAAAATAAGGGAAATACGAGTAGATTTAGGTTTTAAAACAATTTTATTAGATAGGGCTCATTTTTATGATCAAAATGACATATTACACATCTGCATTTGGAAAAGAATCACCAAGTTATGTTTTTTTGAAAAACTGCCTAGATACAACAAGATCTGGTCCATTGGATCTCGATCCAATGGTCATGGGAGCGACTAAGAGGACGCTTCTTATTCTTGGGCTAGTGGTTGGTGGACCGTGTGATCCGGCCCTAGACCTGTCAAACTGGGTCAAAATCTGCGGGCGCCCACGGGTCGACCCGTTTAAGTTGGGTTTGGGCGGCGAAATTTGCCACCCACTGAAAATCACCCAAACCCATACCCACCCGTTTATTTAGCGGGTTTCACAGGTGATCCGTGGGCACCCGCGGGTGACCCACTTAACTGAAGCAAATATATTTATATACATAATATATGCATACACTTTTTAAAAGATGTTACTTATTTCATACAAGTCAAATCTTTACCTTTACTAACAATAATTGTATGCTCTTTATTTAATAGGCAATAACAAGTACTTGTAATGTTAGAAATATCTAATGTTACATGATAAAATTATGTGTTGTTTTTGTGATATTTATCTATAAAAACCACGTTGGTTTTCCTATTTTACATTGACATACAACAACTAGCTGTCATTTTTTCTTTAAATTTGCATAAATATATATCGACAACTAATCTAATGGTTTGACATCAAACATAGCAGTTGGTTTCTTCCTTTGCACTATATTTGACATAAAAATAATAGTTACAACATGTTTTAAATGTAGTTTTTAGTATTAGGGAAAGCAACTAGAAACTTATTGTTGATTGGACACATTTTAAATGGGCACCCGCGGGCAACCCGCAACCCGCTGGGTCGGGTTTGGGTGGGCTTTTCTTCCACCCGTTTAGAAGTATATCTTTTTGACCCGCACCCGCAACGACCCAACCCAAACCCAACCCACCCACCCGTTTGACAGGTCTATCCGGCTCAGTGACGATGACCCCTGATCACCAGCGCTCCCCAAACACCCTGAAAGCTCCCAGTGTCACCGTGAGCGGCTTCCAGTCGCTAATCGCTACAAAGCACTGGCTCTCCTTACCTTCAGTCATAGTTGCTGGTGTGCAGGTCGAGTATCTCACCGACGTGACTAGTTGATGGTGGGTGGGGGCTTCAGAGACCCTAATAGAGAGATGCCCTACCTTGGCTCAACTGGGCAAGTTTGGTACTGCCCTTGGTTGGAGTAGAAGAAGAGAGGATAGAAGAAGATGTGAGCATCCTTGTTGCATCATTGCTCATTGCAGCAGCTCGCTACTAAGGCGGCCCCGATGCCACAGAAGGGTCATTGGGCCAGAGCATAGAGAGAGGAAAAGATAGAATGGATACGGGAGAGGAGGCGTGAACGAAGTGGCAATCCGGGCCATTGATGCCCGATCCAATCATGCCCATGTCACCATCAACCTCCTGCTAGGGTTTGCAAACCCTACAACATGGAAAACAATGTCACATAGGGGAAGATGAGGGTGCAAGGTCAGGGTGATGGGAACATGTAAGGGGAAAGGTGTCCCTCCTACTAGAGTTTGATATCATGACCATTTAATAAGAGAGACTAAGAAAAGCATGCACATGCACATGTGAAACAATATATGATGTTAAGGTCACATATATCTCAGACTGTCTGCTCTAGTTTCAAGGAACATGAATTGAACATGAAAGGATGATGATTCCATGCCTCGAGTTCATTCTGGATATCAGATTCAAATGAATAATACAATCACTATAACACCTTACGGAGATTTTATTTAAGTTGTTCTCTAACTTTCCATTCAGTTGGGTAGCACTGATGTGTGACTAGGTACCACTCCTTACTTGTGATGTCATAAACTAGTTATGGACATTCACTGTCAAAAATATATGGCACCTATAGGGTCATAAACATAAGAATTTACCTAGAAAAGGAGTTTAATCATGAACTATAGTTAAATTGATTACCAAAGTATTTGGCTACTCAATTTGAGAGACAAATCAGCTGACTAGACTCCCAATTGATTATCTCATGTGATGAAATGACCGGTTGGAGTGTCAGGTTGATTAGAAATTGAATTGGTTGAGTTCTGCCTGAACTGGGGAGCGAGCCGACCAGTTCACCTAGTGAACCGATCAGTTGGGGTCGTCAGAAGACCTACTCATAGGGCGAGACACCTGATTCATGGAGAAATTTGATTGCATTAAGGATTAGTGTCGACGTCATGTTGTGCATTAATTGGTTTCAAATTGCTAATTCATATGCAATTGAGGAACATAGCAAAACAACTGGTTTGCTGAGTGAACTGATCGACTCCCATGTCAACCGACTGGTTTGCTTAGCAAACTGACTGGTTCACCGCTCACAGGTTGTGAATTTAGTGATTTTCCAATTCCTTCCACTCCTACACAGACTAGGAACCCTGATCCGAACCTCTCCTATAACTAGAGGGGTACTGGGGGTTTCTAAAAAACAACTCAATTTCCTTTGATAATTGTTGTCCTCTCTAGTTGTAGTAACCAATAAAGAGGTCAAGAAAGTTCTACTCGATAAAGGGAGGGATAGCAATGGAGAACAATTGTGGGAGCACAAGTTGGTGACTAGTACACCAACAGAAGGGATAACTCCTTCATGTCTATTCTTATAGAATGACAGGAGTTCTAGGTGGTCGGAGTGGACTACTATAGAGGTGAGGAGGTTTTTGCCTATTTCTAGGAAGAAAACATCAACTTGCAGTCCATGGTAGAGCTATTGTAGATGTTGTCTGAGTCTGTTGTCCGTGGTGGATACCAAGAGTTGTTGCAGATGAGTCCCAATACAACTAGGAGTTCACGATTACTGCAATGAGTTATAGTCATTGCACTTGCTCCATGACTAGGTATGAACTCTTTAAACCATTATTTCCATTGCATAGTTGTTGACGCGATCTTCCTGTTATGGGAAATAAGGATACATTTTTTTTGCTTCTTCTACCTACTCTATGCCCGTATTTCCCTACAGTGGTATCAGAGCCATGTCAATTTACTATGTTTTGGGATAATCGATATGGTTGAATTTTTAGTTTTCATCATTTATTTATTACATATGATGTGAGCACTTAAACTGCTTAATGTGCATATCTATTCAAAGACCAAATATAATCCCAAACTTATATATATATATATATATATATATATATATATATATATATGCAATATATATATATATATATATGCAATTTGCATGTGTCGCCCTAAAATCGAGTTTTGGTGGTGGATGTGTAGCGTGGCTATGGCCAATAATCCTAATTATCTATGCATTGTGGTTGTGTGTTTATTTCATGTTTTATCTCAATTTGCATACTGAGTCTCTATCTTCTTCTTCCCAATGTAAATGTATTATTCTTCCCTACCTTTGCTCCCCTCGAATGTAGCTCGAGGTTTCTTATTACAATGAAACAAGTTTAATTTCAATAGGATGGTTTCCTTTCTTGAAACGATGAAGATAACGATCTTCGCCAGACAAGCTGACCATTTACGTGATTAGTCGATCGGCTGGTGGACCGAGGAGGACAGACATCACGAGACACAAACTGAATGGCTGGTGAACCCAATCGGTCTGGAGGTGTCCATACATTGGTTTGACATGAGGCCAATCGATCATTTTAGATAACCAACCAACCTGCCAAGACGCGAGATTACCAGTCCAAGGGTTGAACTGATCAACCCAGATTGACAAGCATAAATCTTCATCAACAACATGTTTCTGCACGAGATGTGGACCCTAGGTTGTAGTAGTTCCTTGTGGCTCCAAGGAATTACATTAGAATGGACATAACCATCTTTTTGTTTTATATTTCATGTTTATGTTGTGGGATATAGCATGTATATGATACATACTATATATGTGGTGATTGGATAAAGTATATGCATTTATATATACAAACTACCTCAAATAAAATATTAAATCTTATATGCTTTCCATTAACAATATACATGAAAAGCTTGATTGACTAAGCGTGGTAACCCCAAGGGTGGTGCACCGTCTATCTCGTGGAAGTGTGATGGTAATAATGTGGGTATGCCAAGCAGGGTGCATATCATGTCAGCTTTTGGGTCGGGCTTAACTGAGTGGCCTTAATGAGATTAAGCACCAAGGCATACAAATGAATATGGCAAAGAGTTTTGTATATCATCTATCCAATAATTTCATAAGATGCAATTGTCAAACATTTTCTACCTTGATAGTTGACTATGGACCCTGGCGTTGGTTGGGTGATATTTGAATTATTTTGGATCTCATCTCACTAGAAGATTGTACACTGCAATCTTCCAAATAAGGGCTACCAATTTGAGTAAAATAGTGAGAGAAATAGTTAATTAAAGACCTAATCAACATTATAAAATTTTAATGAAATGAAATCAAATCAAATAAAAAATGAGTTTTTGACAAAATTGTAAATTCTTTTGTAGAATCAAATGGCAACACAGAACAACAACTTTTTTCACGACCAGTCCTTGAGAAGGACAAATTAATTGGGAATAACTTCCATGTCTGATTCAGGACATTGAGAATCATTCTCACACTGGAGTGCAAGCTCTATTTCCTACAAACACCAGAGCCAGATGAACCCCTTCCCAATGCATCTAAGGCTGACAAGGATGCTTACAAGAAGCATATTGAAGATGTCGTTGATGTCAAAGGTTTGATGCTATGCTCCATGAGCTATGAGTTACAAAGGCAACATGAGAACATGGATGTTATTGAGATGGTCACACATCTTAAGAACATGTTCCAAGATCAGGCAAGACATGAGAGATTTGATGTCTCTAAGGCGTTGTTCAAATGTAACATGGTAGAAGGAGATATAGTAGGTCCTCATGTACTCAAGATCATTGTGTATGTGGAGAACCTTGATAGACTGGGATTCCCCTTGGGTCAAGAGTTGGCCACTGATGTGATTCTGCAGTCTATGCCATAAATCATGCAGTCAATTTGTCATGAACAACAATATGAATGACTTTGACAAACCGCTGATAGAGTTATTAGGCATGTTGAGAACAATTGAGGCACAAATGAAGAAATACAAGCCCAAGTCTATGATGATGACCAGCAAGACAAAGGGGGAGTCTATAGGCAAATAAAAAAAGAGTTCTAAAGCTAGTCAGAAGCCCAAGTCTTCAGATCTCAAGGCAAAGGGGGGAGTAAAGAAAGGAGGCAATTGTCACCACTGTCTCCATCTTAGACATTGGAAAAGGAATTTCCCTATCTTCCTGGGGGAATGAAAGAAGGAGAAAGAAGAGTAGAGACCTCTACTTCAGGTATAAACATTATAAGATAAATTTGATTACTTTTTCATCTTTGTATGTGATATCGGATGAAGATCTGACATGCATTGATGTGTAAGATCTGATAAAAAGTAAAGCCTTTATGAAAGGGCAAGAGTGGACTGTCTGAAGCAAAAGTTACTACAACTTTAGTTTACATTTAGAATTTATCTTAGGCCATTGGGCATGCAATATAGTTATTTGAACTGTTGTTTCATTATTCCAAAATAGAAACATTTTACTTTATGCATCCTCTATGACAAGGATGTTGAATCAAATAAAAGGTGTTAATGATTCTATTTCAAAGATGTGATCTTGTATGGTAATGCCCCAACATATAGTGATCTTTATATGAAAGGATCTAAAGATGAATGTTAATAATGTAAATACCAAAAAGATTATAACTGATAGCTCAAACAATTTGTAGCATTTTCATCTAGAGAACATATATGAGAAATGCATTACTAGAATTCATATTGATGTTTATCTAGACTCTTTTGGTTATTGAACCAACAAGATATATGCAAGTCTCATTTATGAGATACATGACAAATGACCTCTCACTAGGTGTAGTGGAGAGAACAAGCTTTTCTATTAGTGCTTATACATATTGATGTGTAAAGATCTTTTTATAATAAATGCTACAACTAGTTGTTTGTACTTCATTATTTTCACTGACGGTCTCAATTGATATAGGGGTTGTATTTGGTGAAATACAAACATGAATCTCTTGAAGTGTTCAGGGAGATTATGAATAAAGTATAATTTTGATAAAAGTATTAAGAAACTCTGATATGATCAAATGTTGAAATATTCTACATCAATAGTTTGAGGACCTTCTGGAATGATTGTGATAGTGTATCACGAGTCAAATTCACCTAAAAATGATGATGTATCCAAGAAGGAATTACATCCTGATGGATCATGATGTGATTATCATTTAATCTAATATTATAATCTCCTCATTGGTTTATACTTTACACCAAAACAATGTACCATCTAAATTAGTTTAAAAGACATCATACGAGAAATGATATGGGAATATCCTAAATTATTCCTAATATGTTTTAAGGATTGAAATTTCTACAAAGAAAGTAGTTTCTTGAACAAGTTTATCCACAAATCATAATTGTTGAATACTACCTTTAACCCTAATATGACAATAGAATGTTTGTTGCTAGGATAATTAAGTTCCAAAAGAATCATTGGGAGTAAAAGTAGAACTCGAAAGGTTCGAGATCAACAAAGAGATATAATGGGAACAATTGGGAATCACAAATTGTTGTGAAATCTCAAGTTCCTCATGTAACACAGAACCTCATAAGTTCTAGTAGAATGCATCTGAGATTGAAAGATTGTGAATCCAACAACTCAGATAGGTTGGTCATAAGATCATGAGCCAACAAATAAACTAAAAGCTATTGAGATCTAAAGTTTGAGAAATGTCTTACATCCATTATGGAGTCCATGTTCACTAACAAGGTATGACCTTGGTAGTACCACCCAAGGGTGAAGTTGGGTTTTCATTGCAAAGACCAACATGGAAAATCTAAAATGACAGATTGGAAGCAAAGGTTTTCAAATCCGTTCAAATTGTTGAACATGAAGAAATTCCTTCACCAATTGTCATGCTTTTTATTGCAACTTGTGTAGACTATGAGATTTAGAATATCAAGCTTAAAACCACATTACTTAAAAGGAATGTATGAAAATATGTGTACGTGACACAGGCTAAAGGTTTTATAACTTTGTGAATGCAAATAAAGTCTATAAGCTACAAAGTTCAATCTAAGAGATTGAAACAAGCATCTCAGAGATGGGATCTTTTGACTTGACAAGATAGTAAAAGAATTTGACTTGATCCAAGATAAAAGATGGAATCTTTGATTATAAAAGATTTAGTGGGAACATATATATATATATATATATATATATATATATCCACATATTGACGGGGAATAATATTTCAAAATTGTAAACATTGAGACCTGGCATGGAAAGTGCCTTCAGCAATGAAGGATTAGGTGAAACATCCTATGTGATAGGGATTGAGATCTATACAGATAGTTCTAAAAAGTTTCATAACCTGAGTATGAGTAATAATAAGATGTTGAAAGGGTTCAACATGAAGGACTCAATGAGAGAGAATCTGACCATGATTCATGGGATTAGTCTCTCAAGAACCTTATGTTTTGATTATTATGAATAATGGAAATACATGAGTAAGATGCCATATGCACTAGCAATTGGATCTATCATGTATGCTACATGCTATATAAATGTACTCATGCCATAGTCTTATATGTACTGGACATGACAAGATGGTATTAAATTCGAATGAGGGTCATTGGAATGTCACTAAAAGACATCCATTAGTACTTGAGAAGAACTAAAGGATAAGTTTCTAGATTATAACAACACAAAAGAGTTGGGTGTAAGGAGTTACATCGATGCAAGCTTCTGAAATGATAAAAAGTGATCACAATATAAAATGTGTTTAATTTTGAGAAAAGAGTTGTAAGTTGGAAGGGTTATGAACTACAGACCATTAATTCAATTTGACAATAGAAGCCGAGTATCCTGGTGTTATGAACACATAAGTGGGTATTATATGGATCTAGAAGTTCATATAGATGAACTTAAAGATGTTCTAACCATTGAGGACACCGTAGAGGTACTGTGACAACAATGGAGCTACCGATTAGGCATGGAATATCAGATAGCATATTATGACAATTTCACCTCACAATGAAGAAATGAGAAACACACAATATACATAATAAAAGCATAGTGATGCTAACCCGCTGGATTAACACTTACAGTAGAAACATGATGGACACGTTTAGATCAGTAAGAATATGATTCCTAGGTGATTGACTCTAAGTGCAAGTGGCATTCTGTTGGTATGTATGCTTAGAAAGCCAATCATATGATGATTGTGATGGCATATTACGTAAAGGATTTGATTGATAATAATAAAGACAAGCTTCCAATTCATTCTGTTTCACTAAGTTATGAGATAATGAGGAAACATAATAAATGTCTAGAGAATGACATTTACTCAATGGTGTATGTCTTCAAGTACATGACTTGAACAATGAGATCATACATATGTTAAGAGTATAAACATTCTTATAATGTCCCTAGTAAGATGTTACAGTGGAAGGTTGATAGACAATAGTAACACATAAGACTAGAGGTGTGTTGGTTGATGACAAAATCTCATAAGTCATGATATGTGATATCAAACCAAGTGCATAGATACTTGTTGGGGAATAATGTATTAGACAGACCCACCTTGAGAGTGACACATGGAAACCATAATCTGTGGTCATAGTCATCTCTCATAGTGAAGGTGGTGATTGTGGTTCTTAAACCTAAAATCACTACACTCATCACATGTCGTTGATATACTTTGACATCATCCAACATAACCCTAAATAAGGATTGCCATGACAATGATGATTGGGCAGTTGTGACACATGGGGATTGATTGTGAGTGATGTAGATGGGATTTGTCCGTCCTATTAGAGTTTGATATCCTCACCACTTGATAAGCGAGACTGAGAAAAGAATGCACATGCACATGTGAATCAATATATGATATTGAGGTCACATATATCTCAGACAGTCTACTCTAGATTCAAGGAACATGGATTGAATGTTGAGAGGATGACGATTCCATGTCTCAAGTTTATTCCGGATATCAGAGACAGGAATTATACAATCACTATAACAACTCACACATTGTAGGTTGAAGTTGTCCTCCAACTTTCCATTCACTTGGGTAGCACTGATGTGTGACTAGACACCACTCTTTGCTTGTGATGTCATAAACTAGTTATGGACATTCACTGCCTATGTGATATGGGACCTATAGGGCCACACACATAGGAATTCACTTAGAAGAGGAGTTTAATCATGAATGATAATTGAACTGATTACCAAAGTGTTTGGGTACTCCATTTGAGCAACAAATCAAGTGTCTTGACTCCCAACTGATCGAATCATATGATGAAACAACCGGTTGGAGTGTCAAGTTGATTAAAATTGAATTGGTTGAGTTTTGCCTGAATTGGGGAGTGAGACGAACGGTTCACCCACTGAACCAATCGGTTGGGATTGTGAGACGACCGACTCATAGGGCGAGACAACTGGTTTGTGGAGAAATTCGATTGCATCAAGGATTAGTGTTGACGTCATGTTGTGCATTATTGGATTCAAATTGTCAATTCATATGCGATTGAGAAACATGGAAAAACAATCAATTCACTGAATGAATCGATTGCCTCGCATGTCAACCGACCAACTCTCTTGGGAAACTGACTGGTTCACTGCTCATAGGTTGTGAATTTTGTGATTTTTGGGCCCTTTACACTCCCACACAGACTGAGAACCCTGACCCTAACCCCTCCTATAAATATATGGTTACTGGGGGCTTCTCAGACACAACTCAATTGCCTCTGACAATTATTTTCTTCCTTGGTTGTCGTAACCAATATAGAGCTTGCAAGTCCTACCCGATAAAGGGAGGGATAGCAAGGGAAAACAATTGTGGGAGAGCAAGTTGGTGACTAGTACACCAATAAGAGGGACAACTCCTTCCCGTCTATTCTAGTAGAATGATATGAGTTCTAGGTTGTTTGTGTGGACTACTATAAAGGTGAGGAGGCCGTTGTCTGCTGCTAAGAGGACAACATCAACATGTAGTATGTGGTGGAGCTGCTGCAGACGTTGTCCGAGGCTGCTGTCCGTTGTGGAGACCAAGAACTACTGCATATGAGTCCTAATGCAACTAGGAGTGCATGATTATTGGAATGAGTTATAGTCGCTAGACTAGCTCCAAGACTAGGTATGAACTCGTTAAACCATTCTTTGCATTACATAGTTGTTGACGTGATCTTGCTGTTATGGGAAATAAGGAGATAATTTTTTTATTTCCGCTGCCTACTCTGTGGCCATATTTTCCTAGACATTGTTCTCTCTAGTTTCCACCAACACAAGGACTATTACATAATTTTGAAAGATGATGAAATAAGTCTAAGGATATTCTTAGAATCATAGTTAATAACCTAGCCTTGGAAGGGGTGGGGAAACCTAGGGATATCATAGAGATTTGGAAAGAGAAATGGCTTTTAGAGAGATAAAATCTAAAAGGTGCTTTTTAGAGATACTAGAAGGACTCACCCACACGTCTAGACCCTTAAGCTCAACATTGCGATGGTGCCTTGGAGGAACAATACAAATGGGACGAAGGGGTGAGAGCTAGGGGTATCCTACGAGATGATATAGGTCAGATAATGTTTGGCTTCACTAGGCCTTTCGCAGGAGAGAACTTTATGAGGAAATATCTAGGGGCATTAGAATTGGTTCTAGAATTTTGTACAGAGATACATCGGGGTTGCTTACAAATAGAACTTGACTTTATTCTTCTCCTTAGGGTCTTAAATGGTTTGGACAGAATTCCTTGACGACATAAACCACAAGCTGGTAGAATCTCTTCTTCTTTGAATAATCATTATTAGTCGTGTACATCAATATATAAGGAGGCCAACCGGTTGACACATAAGCTTGCTGAATATGGGACAAGACTGCTTGAGTTATCACGATTCTCTACCTAGCTGGTATGCACCCCTATAGGGGGTGGGGTTATACCGGTTGAAGGTACTAGTATGTCCTATATTTAGAAGTTCCGTGATCTAATCGACAAGGTCTTGTGTCTTAGTAGGTAAATACAAGATGAATTTACTATATTGTGAGGTCTATAAAGCAATAGAGTTGCAAGTCAAATTTTTTGGAGTTGTTATGAGGCCATTGAGAGCTTCGAGTTGAAAAATCATGGGGCAAGCGAATGTAGTGTGGGAGGGTTGATTGTGAAATATGTCGATTTTGTAATATACCTAGTATTCCCCTATATCTACTATTTTTTTAATATGTCTTTACTTAATTTAATCTATGAGAATGATACACGTTATTATTATCTTTAATATTCACCAATACATATGTAAAGTGATGGAAAGCATTGCGTTTACAACCAACTCTGTGCGAACTGTAGACATAGATGTGACAAATACCATACATGGACGCCGCAAAAGGATCCGGGAATTGAAATCGGATATCCTTGAAAGCCTCATCCCACTTCCACTTCCCGCTTGCCATTCCCGTTCAGGCTGTTCAGCCCCAGTCCGTCACCAGCCCATCCTCACGGCCCGCCGCCGAGGGTAGGCACCCACCGATCAAGTTGCTTCAACGCCACGTGACGTCGTTGCCTGGTCCTTCCACCCAGCGACACTGCAAGTAGCAGCCCACCGGCCAATTCCCCCTCCGCTCTTTCTCGCAGCCTTCTCCGACTTTGAAAAGACCCACCGCGTCCTGTTTCCGATCACCGCAACAGCTCTACTCAGTCTGCTGCTACTCGCGTCCACCTCGCCGGTGGTACTGCTCCGGTTTCCTTTTCTCCCCACTCCCTGTCTCGTGGGCTCCGCCACGATCGGGGAGCAAGCTGAAGTTTTTGTATAGGGGATAATAACAGAACGTGGTGGGGGCGGTGATGGCATCGGTTAACGGTTTGGTGCCGATCACGAGGGCATTTCTTTCCAAGTACTATGACAAGTACCCTTGCCCACCTCTGTCAGAGGACGTGGTCCGCCTTACCGAGGAGCTGAGGGGCATGTCCTGCCGCCTACTGGAGGAGTTCCCACCCACCGCCAGTATTCTTCTAGACCTCTCGCCTCCCTTAATTTTGAGTACTCTTTTCCTGCATCTGTATACACCTGTTTGCTTCTGTATCTCCTTTTTCGAAGCCAACTGTGTTAATCTATGACAAAGAGCAACCTCTTTTTAGCCAGTTGCCATAATTTGCAATAGAATCACAAGGTTCGGAAAGGCAAAAAAATGTTCAATTAAAAACCTGGAGGGGACTGGAGATCAGAGAGGACTAACTCTTCAAAATCCAGGGAGGTTATCCAACCTTCCAAGCATATTAGCCAAAATAATGATGCCATTTCCACATCTACATCCATCTCAGTTTTTGAATGATCGAAAACTTAATTGGAGTGCCACTACCATGAATCTTATTTGGTGGAGGGTACTTCAATTGAGCCTTAGAACTATCTACCATGTTTAAGCACCAAAACAGTTAGTTTTTGGTTTGCATGCACACTTACTAAACAAGTTGATAACACATGTGGTGGATTGGTCACAAGGGAATTAGAGGTTGTAACTATTCTCAATGGATTGAATATAATATAACGTTATGCCATAGGGAATCCATCCTTATTATGATTCAAAACTAGTTACTGAAGAATTATGCTTGATAGGAAATCTTAAAAAACGTCTACATGGATTGTTATCTCATTCATGGAGGATTAATAGAAGTTGATCACTTCTTGCCCTTAATAGTAGCCCGTGACATCCTTGAACTATCAATATTATCAACATAATTTACTACTTAGTGGAGGCCTTTGTTATATCTCTACATCGGTTTATTCCATCAGATTTCTCTGTGAAATTGGTCTTCTGTGTTAAGATAAAATGGGTAGCCGGTCAACTTGTTACTTCATCTTCACATTTACACAATTGGCATATGCAACTTAAATTCTGAAAGGTTTATACTGAGCTCCTAAAATACTAAAAATAGTCATATACAATAATTTTTTCACACAATGTTCAATTGCAAATTTGATGGTGTCTCTTTGCTTCAATTTCCATGAAATTCAAAGGCATTGTTTGATTGCAAGTTTGCAACCTTTTGAACTTGATGAATTATATTAGCCATTTGGTGACCTTTTCCATTCAGCACCCACCCCTCACAAATAGAATCCACACACTATTAGACATATGTTGCTTGCTCTAAATTGCAATCCACAGCCAATGTTACGGTCTTGTTTCATTGAAACTAGGAACCACATGGAAAATGACATGGGCACGACATGAACACGAGATACAAAGACTTCTGAAAATATAGGACCCATACACGACATTGGATACGGTATACACACATATCATATACATATACATAATATACATATACGTATCCGACACACGCACACATACACATCATACGCACACGCACACACTGTGCCCGCTTGAGCGCTAGGCGGGCGCTTTTTGAAAGAGCGGGTTCGTAAATTCATATATATTTCTATAGGAAATTACACAACACACACACACACACACACCCACACACGCACACACACTGTGCCCGCTTGAGCGCTAGGCTTTTTGAATGAGCGGGTTCCTAAATTCATATATAAGTCTATAAGAAATTACACATATATGTATATAGATAGTATATTTTTAAGAAACTTCCATACATATATAACCATCTGATGAGTATAAAATAACCAAATTAACTCAATCATAACATACTACATATAGTAATATATTAAATTAGTTATATACAACACTAGCGAACATGATACATGTACACTAGTGGTACACACTACATAGTACATGAATATATAGTAGCAGGCAACATGATATATACATTATACTATAGTGGTACATACTACATAGTACAGAACATTATACATTAGTAGGCAGTACATGATATGTACATTATATAGTTGTACCTATTGCTTAGAACAAAGTACATCTACATACACAGTACATTAGTTGTACATATGACAAACAATAGAAACAAACATATGAATGTATAAGTAGGTAGCATAGATGCCAGTATAGTACATTAGCATATAACTAGTAGTTCAGTACATAGCAGAGCAGCACTGCATGCATAAACGATAAACATTTAATGTAGGTGCAGCAATTCATACATAAAGATGTAACATGGGTGCAACAGTACATACATACAAAGCTTGTACAAAGTAGGAATGATTTTGATACATATAAACTCAATTAATAGTTAGAAACACATAGCTACCTTGATTTACAAGCATAACATTCTGAACTATGCACTAATATAGGCGTAATGTAAAATAAATGCAGAAATTTCGGGCTTTATTTTCGTCCCAGAAGCCGATTTTTCATTAAGCAGGCTGAAGCGGCTGCCTCAACAAGGAAGTGAAGCAGTCGGTTAGGCGGCTGGTAGGCGACCGCTTTTTTCTGGCCCGTTCCACTAGTGATTACACTATTAACCAGGCGGATGGAGGGTTAGGCCGCTTAGCGGCCGCTTAGGCGGCCGCCTGAGCCGCTTTTCAAAACACTGATACATATACATATACATATACATATACATATGCATATACACACACATACATACAGACACAGACAAACACATACACACACAGACACAAACACACGCACATACGCACGCGCAAGCACACGTAAATACTATCTATCCATCCAAAGCTATAAAGCAAGCCATGACGAGGGATTGATAGAAATAAACACAAAAGAAAGATATAATCAAGGGATCGATAGAAACAAACACAAAAGAAAGATAGAATCAAGCTGGAAGTTCATTTATGTTGTGAATATAATTTGAAACATGATGAACCAACATTATGTTTACATTATAAAATCAAACATTATCTATGGAAAACAAGTAGTCCACAATACATTTGGGATATAAAATCAAATAAGCGATTTGGATAATGATGAATTACAAACAATCAGATGTCCATTTCCTAGAGCAGCCATTATGAGTGATGAATTTATATTTACAAAACTATGTATAATAGAATCATCAATCTATTGGAAGGGGGAGTAGACATGTTGGCAGTGTACTAGAGGAAGAGCAGGGAGGGAGGAGAAGCAATATTTGTATTTCTTCTCTATAGGGAATAGGTTTGGTCCACGTGTCTACGACATGTCCATGCTGTGTCCTTGACTCTGTCCAGGTCCAAAAAAGGTGGACACGTCTGAGTTGTGTCCACGACGTGTCCATGTCTGACAAGTGTCCAGGACGACCACAGTAGCCCTAGGGAACCATCTGTCATTCCTAGATTGGAACCCTCCTAAAGTTTGCATGTACTCCATTTTTCTCGTGGATAGTTCTTTCGCCTTATCTTTAATATCCTCAACATTATTTCTTGCTTCTAGCGATGCATAGGCGCATTACTTACAAGGACTGCCCATTTTAGTGTCTCAATCTTATGAGCCCTATACCATAGTAATATATTTATGCTATAGTCTTTGCTGTTCAATCTAAAAAATATAAAATTAGCGAAATATGCAGATTAATGTAGGATGTTAGGAATATTTCTTAAAAAATACATTACTTAAAAGAAATTAACAACCACTTCGGTCAATAGTCAGTTAATTTGTTCAAGAACAACTAAGTTTGAACAACATTTATATAATTCGGCAAAACTGTATAGTTTGATGGAGTAAAAGATCTAGGAAATTAATTTCTTTTATTAGTATATATGCTTTATGCTTTATGTTTTATTGCATGCTTTAGCTTGTCTTTTACCATATTGGCTAATTCTATTACTCACTCTCTTATCCGATAAAAGAGAGTGCATTGTATTTCTTTGAGACACATCAAATAAAGGTTTTCTTATTCTATATGGTATCAGACGACTACGATCCACCTTAATCCGTTCCACCAACCCTAATGCTTCCCATCCCTCTCTCACCCTAGCCGCCACCCCTTCCTAACCCACCCGCCGCTGCCGCTGCCCTACGCCCACCCCCCGCTGCTGCCCCCTCTCACCCTCCACGGCGTCGCCCTTCTATCCCTGCTCTCCACCCCACACCGCCACCCGCCCCTTCTCCCTGCCTCCACCCACCGTCGGCTCACCCCTCCCTCGTTTGTTCCCCGCCAAAGCCAACCGCCACCTACCCTCCCTTACTTGCTGTCGCCAATACCCACACCTCCCTCCTTTTCTGCCAGCACCCCCTTCCACCCCTAGGCCACTAGCCATCCCCTTTCATCCCAGGCCACCCGCTGCCATCCAAAACCACTCCCACCTCCATTCCTGCTGCCCCCCTCTTCCATCTTCCATCTTGCGCCATCCACCAGCCTTTTGCCCACTGCCACTCCCACCTCCTCCATTCCCGCGCCCCACTCTCCCATCTTCCACCCACCAACAACCCACAATCCTGCTCTTAAAACGAAACTCTCTTCCCCTTCCTCCTCTTAATTTCTCTCTACCAGTCCTACCTAAAATAACACGTGAAGATCTAAAAGGACCATCTTTGTTGCCTGCCTACGCCACATGGTGGAGTAACTCTCACACCGTGATGGTGTAGGTCCGTCTGCTCTCTACTGCCCCTATGCACGTTTCTCAGATTTGTTGATCCAGATCTGCTACTGCTATCTACTACCCCTATGCGGGTTTCTCGGATTTGTTGATCCAGATCTGCTACTGCTCTCTACTACCCCTATGTGGGTTTCTCATATCTGTTGATTCAGATCTGCTTCTTCTGCTGCTACTTATTCTTCTGTGTGTGTTATCACTCCGACTTCTATGGCAACTACAGATTCTCCTCGGTCTTTGTGTGTTACGACTGTGAAACTTGACGAATCGAACTATCGTCTTTGGTCAGCGTCTTTTGAAATATATGTCAAATCCTAAGGGCACTATTCCCATACCTCTGCTGATGCTAAAATCCTTCCTGATGCTACGACTGATGAAAAAGCCAAGCAAGCCTACACTCAGTGGTCCAAAGATGATTCCGGAGTTATGACGTGGATGGTGAATAGTGTCGAACCGAATATCAGTGAGTTTCTCCTTTGCCTTCAGAATGCAAAAGTTATGTGGGATCAAATATCCCATGTGTACTCTCACCAACAGAATCCGAAGGTCTTTGAGTTCTTCAAGAATCTGGCGAAAAAGGAGTATTCGACTGATGGATCTGTTGAAGACTACTACAACCAATGCTCGACACTCTGGGATGAATATGAAGTATATCATCCTCTTCTTCCGACATCAAAGAAGTTTAGCGGCAACACAATGAACTTCAGTTGGTTCAGTTCCTGACTGGACTCCCTCATTCTTTCTCTGGTGTTGTTGATTAGATCTTATCCGGAGATCCCTTACCTACACCGAGGGATATTCTCAAGCGCGTTCAACGCCTTCCTTCCATGTCTTCCCTACCTGCTACATCTTTTGACCACTCGGTCCTTGCGGCCCACTCCCTTGACTCTGGTTGACGTGCACGTGGCTGAGGTCACCGTGATCGTGCTTCTAGTACTTTTCGACATGGTCCTCCTCCTGGCTCTGGACGAGGACAACCTCAACCTCCTACTGCCAACTACTTCTACAACTTCTGTGGGCGCTAAACATGGTGCACCTACCTAGGTGAACTAGGTCTCCTCTGCCTGCTGCCTCCAGTTCCATCCAACCTACGGTTGAGTGGACTCTGAATTTGAAAAACTTCTTCAAGCTTGTCTATCCTCACAAACACCTCTCCATATGGAGATTCATCTGCTTTATTTGTATCTCATGCTACATACGTAGAAATATACGGGCCATCGACTCAACAACATCAACTTAGATTTCTGTCTGTTTTGATCTTTTTACCCTCTTATTCAAAATAACTCGAGTCCCTCCTGTGACAGTAGCTGATGGGACTCAGTCTGTGGTACATGGAATTGGAACTATATCTCTATAAAAAATCTGCTATTAAAATATGTCTTATACACTCAATTTGTTATCTATTAGTAAAATTGTGAAGAGCCTTCAGTGCTCAATCACTTTTGGTCCCGAGGGTTGTGTGTTTCAGGATCTCAGAATGAGGATGAGGAATGGTTCGGGCCATGAAGGACCTAAAGGACTGTACTACTTGGATGTGCTGCAATTTGCTGCTGCTCTACTATCTTCTTATGTGACTGGTCTACAATGACACTACCGTTTGGGACATCCTTCTGCTGTAAAACTGCGATACCTATTTCCTGAGATTTCCAATGAACAATTTTTGTGTGAATCTTGCCAATTTGGCAAACAGACTCGAACTCTTTTCATAAGAAGAAAGAAATTGGTTCTAAAAATCTTTTTTGATATTGTTCATGCTGATATCTGGGGACCCTGTTCTGTTACTAGCTTGTCTGGCTTTCGCTATTTGATGACTTTTATTGATGACTATTCTTGGGCAACTTGGTTGTTTCTCTTAGATGATAGCGGTAATATTTTGAACACTATCACCACCTTTTTCATCGAGATCCAAACCCAATTCAATAAAAATGATAAAATCTTGAGAACTGGTAGTGCCTTAGAATTTATGAAAAAAATCAGTGGATCTTTTTTACACTGCTCGGGGTACCATTCATCAAACTTTCTGCTCTTACACACCACAACAAAATGGTGTGGCAGAGAGGAAATCACCATCTTCTTGAAGTAGCACACCATTCTTCTTCACTATCATGTTCCTAGACATTTCAGGCTTGAAGCTATTTCTACTGCGTGCTACTTAATTAACCGCTGTGTTGTACAGGCGCCCGCCTGGGCGGCGCCTAGGCGTCCACCCAGCCTTCCAAAGTTAGGCGCCCAACACATTTGGGCATTTGGGCAGTCTAGGCAGTTTGGGCGGCCCGCCTGGGCGGTCTGGGCAGCCCGCCTGGTCGCTTAATGGGCCTGAATTGAATCAATTCATCTACTGATCCAGGAATTATATAATCATCTACTGATGTAACTTTATTTATTAACTGATTTGTATTTCTTTATCCACTTAATTGTATTTATTCATCTAATTATTTGTATTTATTTATCTACTATTTTTTATATAGTTATCTACTGACTTGTGTTTGTTTATGTACTGATTCTGATATTCTTTAATCATCTACTGATTTAGTTTTATTTATCAACTGATTTAACTTTATTTATCAACTGATTTGTATTTATTGTGTTTATTCATCTACTATTTGTATTTATTTATGTACTGATTTAGGAGTTAATTAATCATCTACTGATTTATATTAGTTTATCAAGTGATTTGCATTTATTCATCTGCTTATTTGTATCTATTCGTCTACTGAATTTATCTGTCTACTGTTTTTTATTTAGTTATCTACTCATTTGCATTTATTTATGTACTGTATATATTCATGTTCTGATGTAACTTTATTTATCAATTGATTTGTATTTATCTATCCACTTAATTGTATTTATTCATCTACTTATTTGTATTTATTTATCTACTTTTTTATTTAGTTATCTACTGATTTGTGTTTATTTATGTAATAATTTTGATATTATTTAATCGTCTACTAATTTAACTTCATTTATCAAAAAATTTACATGTATCCATTGAATTATTATATATTCATCTACTTATTTGTATCTATTCATCTACTGAATTTATCTGTCTATTGTTTTTTATTTAGTTATCTACTCATTTGCATTTATTTATGTACTGCTTTTGGAATTATATAATCATGTACTGATGTAACTCTATTTATTAATTGATTTGTATTTATCTATCCACTTAATTGTATTTATTCATCTACTTATTTGTATTTATTTATCTACTTTTTTATTTAGTTATCTACTGATTTGTGTTTATTTATGTACTGATTTTGATATTATTTAATCATCTACTGATTTAACTTCATTTAACATAACTTTTACATGTATCCATTAAATTATTATACATATATAAAAACGCATGGAAACACTTGGGCCTCCGCCTGGGCGCCTAGGCGGACTGGGCGTCCCTAGGCAATGCCTGGACGCCTAGCCGCCTATACAACCATGATTAACCGTATGCTTTCTTCTGTGTTGTATAATCAAGTTCCTTTCTCTGGTCTTTATCCTGACGCGCCTTTGGTTTCTGTACCTCCGGGCATCTTTGGCAGCACTTGCTTTGTTAAGAATTTCCTCCTTGGGATATCTAAACTTGACCCCCCGGTCCACTAAATTTGTTTTTCTGGGATATTCAAGAATCCAAAAGATATCAATGTCATGATCCTGTCAAGCGACAATGGTTTGTTAGTGCGGATGTTGTCTTTTTTGAACACATGCCATACTACTCTGACAAGGGTTCTGCTTTATCAAGTGATATGTTGGATCCTACTCCTCTGCCTGAGGTGGGAGAACATGATCACACTAAAGTAATTGAAGATCTTCCTCCTCCTTTGAAGGTGTATACAAGAAAACCCAAGGTTACAGTCCCCTCTCTGGCCCCTCAACAACCAACTCCTCCCTCGTCGGTAGATCACAACACCTCCCTGGTAATCTCTGACCTACATCTTCCTACTAGTCAAAGGAAAGGTGTTCATTTCTACACTTAGCATATGATTAGTAATTTTCGCTCTACTACTAATTTTGGTGCTAGCTTTGCTTGTTTTATTGCTAATCTCTTTGCTGTTTCTATATCAAAGATTGCTACACAAGTTCTTAAGCATCCTGCCTGGCGTCAAGCTATGAAAACTGAAATGGCTGCCCTTCGCGATCGCAAGCCGCGTGATCTCGTTGATCGTCTTGAAAACTATCCTACTGTTGACTGACGTTAGATTTTTACTGTCAAATATTAGCCAGATGGTTTGATTGAACGGGTGAAGGCTCATTTGGTAGCAAAGGGTTATACTCAGACCTATGCGGTTGACTATTTTGAAACTTTTTCCCTTGTTGCCAGACTAAATTTTGTACGGGTCCTCATGGCCTGTTTTTCAACTTGATGTTAAAATTACCTTCCTATATGGTGACTCGCATGATGAAGTCTACATGGAGCAACCACCTGGTTTTGTTACTCAGGGGGAGTGTTCCAAAGTCTGCAGACTAAGGAAGGTGATCAATGGCCTAAAACAAAGTCCACGAACATGGTTTGATAAATTGAGCTAGATTCGTCTTAAGTTTCAATATCGACACCTACATTTGGATCACTTTGTTTTTGTCAAAAAGACCAGTTTCGGGCTTGTTATTCTTATTGTCTATGTGAGTGATATAATTTTGTCTAGTAGTGATTCCAAAGGTATTACAACTACCAAAAGATATCTAGAACAACACTTTGTTACTAAAGAGCTTGGCAAACTCAGATACTTCTTGGGAATTGAAGTTTCCTGATCTCCGTTTGGTGTCAGTCTTTTACAACGCAAATATGTTTTAGATCTTCTTACAAAAACTGTCATGCTTGGTACTAAACCTGCCAACACTCCTCTGGATCCCAATACCAATTGGGATGATAAATCTTCACCTTCCTATCTTGATAACCACCAATACAGACAAATGGCTGGTAAGCTTATCTAACTTACTGTGACTAGAGATGATATTACTACTACTGTTGGATTTGTCAGTATGTATCTGGATAAACCTCGACAATGTCATTGAGATGCTGTCTGTCATATCCTTAAATATCTAAAAAATTCTCCAGGGAAAGGATTACTATATCGTAGACATGGGCACTCCAAACTCATTGGTTACTCGAACTCTGATTATGCTAGTAGTAGATGTGACAGGAAATCTACCTCTGGCTACTGTACTTTTGTTGGAGGGAATCTGTTTACATGGCCGTAGTAAGAAGCAGATTGTGGTTGCTCGGTCTAGTGTTGAAGCAGTATACAGAGCTAGGGCTCATACTGCTTATGAAGTAATGTGGGTCCAAGGACTTCTCAAGGAGTTTGATATCTCTGATTTTGATCCTATTCGAATGCACTGTGACAATAAAGCCTCCATTTTTATTGCTAACAATTCCACCTTTCATGAGCACACCAAGCATATCGAGGTAGGTTGCCACTTTGTTCGTGAATCTATTCTCTCTGGATGCATTTGCACTCTTTATCTCGGGACCGAAGATCAGGTTGCTGACATCTTCACCAAGATACTTCCTAAGACTCGCTTTGCTATAGTGGTGGACAAGCTGGGCATGTTTGACATCTATGCTCCAGCTCGAGGGGGAATATTAGTATATATGCTTTATGCTTTATTGTGTGCTTTAGACTTGTCTTTAGCTTTTCTTTTATCCCATATTGCCTAATTATGTTTCTCACTTACTCTCTTATCCTGTAGAAGAGAGTGCATTGTATATGTTTGAGACACATCAAATACTGGTTTCTTATTCAATATCTTTAAATGAGGTCTACAATTGGGCAAATATAAACCTGCAAGCAATATGTAATTGTTGATTAAAAATTCAATAATTATTGTGACTATCTCTGCTACCATGTTTGTGGCCTTGATATATAATCGGAAACATCTAGGAAAATATAAATCAAATAGAAATAACCTGATTTCAGCTCAAATGAAGGATTTCATGGATATCATTTATCATATGACTGTCGAATTTGGCCCATAAAGGCCTTCTTTTTACATTAATAATTAATGGTTCAACGTTACCTTTGTGATTTAGAGCCTTTAATGTGAAAAGAGCAAGGAAATAAAAAGGACCAAACGACAAAAAAATCCTATCAACATGAGTAAATGTAAAAAAAATCTGGTATTGAGGAAGTTACATTGATTGCTCCTGCCAACCCTGATGCTTCCCCTTCCATGTCATTAGTTACAGTCTCATTATCCAAAAGGCTCAATTCCTTAGCTAAATCTTGTGTTGGAGTCACCCACAAAACACACGGTATCCGGCATTAGTTAGTTGATTGTATGTGTCCAAAGAGTAACTGTAAGCATATCCTGTCACATCATTTTTACATGTCTCATTTGTGGTGGTGAACTTCGCATTATTCTCTCGCACAAAAGAGTCACCTGAATGCCACATTTGTTTTTCAATCTAAAGTTAAGAGCCACAAAAGCTTTCCTAAAGGAAAATGGCCATATTTATATTAGTAATCTTTAGTATCAAGAATCTCGTCTCTTTTTCTGTTATCTATATTACGATTAAAATGATGAATTAACAACCGACGAGGTAGTAGCTCGGGTGGTGAACGAACATGCTCCCTAATGAAGGGACCCCAATTGAACCCCCGGTTGTGTGCCTTGGAATGAAAACGATCCGGTCACATAGGTCGGCCCACCGTGTGAGTTTAAACGCCCCCAGTGTGCGGGTAGAGGGGGAGGGAGGGCTGGGGGTTTACATGCCTCGATGGGGTTACAAAGTGGCTCTTCCTCGGGGGTGGTTCCACCATCTTCTAATAAAAGAAGATGAAGTACCCTAATGAAGGGACCCCAATTGAACCCCCGGTTGTGTGCCTTGGAATGAAAACGATCCGGTCACATAGGTCGGCCCACCGTGTGAGTTTAAACGCCCCCAGTGTGCGGGTAGAGGGGGAGGGAGAGCTGGGGGTTTACATGCCTCGATGGGGTTACAAAGTGGCTCTTCCTCGGGGGTGGTTCCACCATCTTCTAATAAAAGAAGATGAATCAACAGACTTCAGTCTCAAAAGTATAAAGATTTTTTGCGCTAGTAGGGATATTGGATTTTAGGTGTTTAGATGATTCAGATCCAAAGTCATGGTAAACTTGAAAATTGTACTATACTTTTGGAAAATAATGATTTCTGCAAAGAAACATTGCACAGATATCAACAAATAGTATATTGAAATTATGTTTCAGCAGAATTTCAGTATTAGAAGTAACTGAAGCATTGTTTAGTAAAATACGGGAGGTTTAATGTTATACTTGCTTCTCATTATTCTTGGTAGGTGTCAAATTCTTTACTGCAGGCAATTTTCTAAAATTCTGCTTTCTGGATGACACAGAAAATCAAATCAATAAGAAGCTAAATGTTTTCGAAGAAAAGTCTGTCCCACATAAATTTAGCGTGTCTCATGCTGCTAAATGCTAATTTATTCCTTTTTTCTTTTTCTTTTGAAGAGGAAGAGCAAATGGTCCAAGATTCTGAGTTACCCGCTCCACTTAAGATTGACCACAACATGTGGAAAAATAGACAGTACATCGAGGAATTGCTTTTTCTGCTGGAAGACCCTAATTGGACGAAATTGGTAATGTGCATATAGAACGCTTCTCTTTTTGCCTTATTTTTCTGAAAGTTAACACCTATGCTGGATTGAAAACATGGATGAATCTTATTATATACTATTTACAAGCTACAAAATTTCATTGTGAGTCCAATGTTGTACAACTTATGACAATATAAAGTTTTGATTTTTGTTGTTTTACTTATAGTATTCTTGTTGCCAATATTATTATGTCAAAAGGGTCTCTCTATCATTATGACATTACACTGTTGATATTTCTTTTGTAGAAGTTGGATATTTTTTAATTGTGAATCTAAGTCCCTGTTAGCACAACTTATTAAAATATCATGCTAATCCCACTATCCAAGTTGTCAAGGTGCCCAAGGAGCGTGCCTTCACCCGTGCCATGACTTATTTGCCTCCATCGTTATTTTTTGTGGCTCTCGTGGTCTATTAATGGCTATTATTTTTTTAATAGAGTCCTAATTTACAAGTTTAATATTTCTGTGAATGTTAGGTGCCTAGATAGTGAACGCTGTTGTTATTAGGGATACATATCCATTATGTCTATTTGTTGGTTTGCATGGTATGTACCTTGAATACATGTTTGTGTTTAGCACTGTTTTGATGATCTGTATTAAAACATTTATTGCAATATGTCAGAGTACTGATATTACAACCCCTCTTCCATATTGTAGGATGATAGGAACTCCTAATACCCATTTTTGTTGTAAACCATATGTATTGCCTTGTCAGTATGAGCTTAGCATGAAAAACATGGCCGCCTATACTATGTAAGGACTACTTATTCCTGGTGCTTTAATTGCAATATAAAATAGTATCATACCTATGTTTGAGCCCCTCTTTCCTCTTACGAGAACCTCAACTACCCATAATTACCATAAAATTATAGTTTTGTTTTGTTTTATACATGATTTAGGGCTTATTTAGGGAATTAACCATCAAATATATGTATATGACCATAAATTATATATATATATATATATATATATATATATATATATATATATATATAGAGAGAGAGAGAGAGAGAGAGAGAGAGAGAGTCAGGCTAGAATACACTCGAGTGTACAAATCACACGCTACACTCAAGTTTTGTTTGCATATCAAGGTAATTTTCTTGCAAAATGTAAACCATTGATCTTCGTTGACAATTTGACATACTATAACTAGGCTACATACAAATTTTGAGCCCATTTGGATGAGTGTAAGTCACTCATCCGAAGGCAACAAAATCGACGCACCAAACTAATTTGAAATGCATGATTTTTGTGCTCTTTAAAACATGACCTATAAATGTCCAAATGGGCTCAAATTTTATATATGAGCTATTCACAAGATGTTTAAGAAGATCAACGGATTAGATTTCTAAAAAAATATTGCATCATGAAAAACTACTTGAGTGTATTCTGCTCCGGATACACTCGAGTGTATTCTAGCCTGACTCTCTCTCTCTCTCTCTATATATATATATATATATATATATTATACTAGTAAACACATACGTTCACGTGCACGTGCCTTACTGCAAATGTTGAATTTATATTAGAAAAATATTTTATTTATAAAATAATAAATAATCTTCATGATGTACTTGTACTTATTCTTCTTTAAATTTAAATTGTACATAATTTAAATTATTCACAAAAAATTGATGTAAAGATTTAAAAATATTAACAAAAAATAATTTAAACGAATGTATGTAGAAAGAATAGAAATATAAGTGGGGATTACTTCTCCAAATTCTATTAACTAAAAAGGAAAAATGTAGTCTAACATAGAACTATAAACAATGTTATTTGAAATAGTATTTTCCTAAACTTTCTTTTTGATGAACCAACCATATTATATTTCATTTATTCTACTTGTATGTATAAGAATTTTGATTGAAATGTTGAAAGTGTAGGTTATCATTGAAGGTAAAACTATAATGGTTGGCTTGGTAAAGAAAATAATATTAAAGAGTAAAATAGAAATTATAATGACTGCATGCACAAAAATATGAGGTTAAGATGGAGCTAACACTATCTATGCAAGAAAATAAAATTTGCTCGTTGACCCTTCGTGTCTTCTTGGGATTAGATAAAGCAAAGTAGGAAGTATGCATGCTATAAATAAAATCATTGCCTACAAATAAGAATAGTTGTCCTCATTGTCCCTTTAATAGAAGACAATTTGTGTATTTTCATTAATTCTTTTCTTAAGAGTAGGGGATTCATTAGAAAACATATACTATAGACCATTTGATACATCCTAGTATTTATATTAGGATAAAAATATTAATTCATGTTAAATTCAAAAAGGTACATAACGAGAAGTTACTTATCATTCATCAGATGAAATTATAATATAGTTTGAACCATGACAATATTTTTTTGCAATTTGGATTGTAGTATCCACATTCAAAACTCATTTTCAGAGCACAATGTTTGCCATAAAAAGCAAGTCGTATCGTCAAAAATCACTATGACATAAAAACTACATAATGTATGCCTTGCCATATTGTTTAATGTCTCTAAAATAGAACTTTTGGCTATCTGAGAAAATTTACTTAATATTTATTAGTGGCGTTATTTGCGTTACTTCTTCCTTATGGGTTTTTATCTAGCATTTTCATCGGTCCTTCTACCTTGTACAAGGTTATCAACATTCTGCATCACAAGGCAATATGTATTAGGTCCTTAGAGTTTTTATGGTATCATAATTGTCTATGAGGCTAGGCGGTCCTTCCCACTCAAGGGAAGCCTAGAGGGCCTAGGTGCCTACACGTTTCTAGGCGTTTGTTAATATTTTACATATATATAAATGATTTTGCAATACATTTAACAATATTTAAATATATACATCACTATGTACATTTGCATTGGTTATCCTTAAGCTTAATCAATCATAACTTCACCTACATCACACCTATCATGACCCAAGATAGGTCTATTCGACCTTAGTTTGACCTAACATGATCTAAGACCTAATTTAACTTAATCTGCCCTAATTTGCCCTAAGTCAGTCCTATTTTGGCATAACATGGCCTAATTAGACATAGCTTCCCCTAGTTAATTGTCCTACATTGATCTAAATGAGCCCGAATTTGGTGAAAACCTAATTCCCCCAAGCAAGGCATGCTTTCCCGAAATCAGACCTATTTCCCCCAAACCAGACTGCCCAAATTAAATCTGATTTGGCCTAAGTTAAATCCATTTCTTCCCTAAAATAACTAAAGTTGATTTAGTTTGACCGAATTCAGACCTATGCATGCTAATTTGGTCTTTAAGTGTCTTTAAGAAACCATCACCCAGATAAAGGTACAACATAATTAGAAGTTTTCAATCAAAATTTCCTTCACATTGACATCATTTTCTTCAAAAAAGGCATCAAAGTTATCAAATTGTGCATGTAAACTTCCTCGAAACTTCCCCCGAAGTTTTCATAAACTTCCACTTCCACACCTGGCAAAGTTGATATGAAGTCGAAGTTCTACATCATGGAAAACCCCAGTGGGTCTGTTAGAAAATAGAGGCTATTCATGTATTCTTATTTTCTTTCTTCACTGGGTTTATTATGTGAATGTTCTATTGCTATATAATGAAAGGCAAGCCTGCTACAACATGGTATCATTTTTGGCTCAATACTTTCACATGGTATCAAAGCAAATTCTGGGCACATAACCTCTCTCTCTCCTCTCTACACCCGTTGCCGCTTCTCTCACTACTGGGCGCCTGCCGGCTGCAACTCATCTTCGGGCGCCGCCGACCGCTCCATCTCCTCTGTCTCCGCTACCACAAGGTGGTTGCTTGAAGGAGAGGAGAAATGTACGTCCAGTTACATAGAGAGGGATAAACAACCCCCTTCCTGTGCTTCTCCTCTCCATGTATTTCTTGTACATGGATGAGGCCCAAGCTTCTAGGGGCTATTGATGCATTTAGATTGCATCATCCATTGTAACAAGTGACAATGCTAATTTCCATCACTCCCCCGATACGTCTTCCCGGGGTTGTCTTCTCCTTGATCACGCCAATTCCTGTCCAGATCTGCATTAACGACGTTAGACATGACATGTCCTATCCACATGGCGTGTCGGCGGAAGACCTTTTCTTGTCTTTGACATCTTACACGGTGTGTCGGAGGAAGACTGTTTCTTGTCTTCGACACTTTACACACCGACATGTTGCTGGGAGCCTGTCATCTTTGACCAACAGAGTTAGACGCCGTGTTAGGATTCCACACAACGTGTTCAAAGAAGTCTGATACAATTTCACTATGGGGGATGAAAAGCCAGTGACTTCTGCTACAATCGTCCACAATGATCAATCACAAAATAACTTCTGTGAAGCTCAACTTGTAGAATTATCTTTTCTGGATGAACGCCATCTGTACCGTTCTTGAATCTTGGGAGAAGGTTGGTATTATTGAGTCAGAATCTCTTGATGAGAGTGAGAAAGACTGCTCTACGTGGTGGAAACATAATGTTCTGATCAAGGTTTTAAAAAGCGCGAAGCGGGAAGCGTGCGGACGGGACCTTGTAGCCGATTAATCGCCAGGCGGGCGATTATGCAGGCGCTTTTTAGTAAAGCGGGTTTCCAATTCCTATAAACTTTTATGCAAAATTACATACATATGTATATAAATACTATATTTTTGAAATTTCTATACATAATTAAACATTGTACAAGACAATATAAAACACCCAAATAGTTTATAACACAACTATACAACGATGATTGTATCTATACAATATAGTAAACAATATACTTGTCATAGATAAAGCACCCTACACATAAAATAATAAGTATGTACAAGATGTAACAACAATTTTGTATCACATGTTTACATAGCTAAATAGTAAACATTGCTAGCTTACAAACATATTGTTACATCTGCACATCATCCAATAGTCATACATTACAGCAGTACATTTAATCAAAGTATGCATTTAAATTAGATAATAGTTACCTATAATTTACTTGGATACATCACAAAAATATCATATCATTACAGCGTACATACAAAGTATGCATTCTAAATTAGAACTAGGTATATCATAGAACATCTACTGTATGCTAGTTTAATATATTATAGTCAATACTAATCGGGGCATATAATGCACTTAATGTTATATGCTTACATCCGTTTTTTAAAAAAAAGCGGGCAAAAAGCGGGTTAGGCGGGGAAAAAGCGTCCGCTTTTCTCAATTTTTCTTAAGCAGTGCTTAAGGGTGTTTTTAGGCGGACAACACCTGTTGGCGCTTAAGCGGCCGCCTAGGACGCTTTCTTAAAACACTGGTTTCGATCAAATCCTGGTTGTGGAACAACATGGAACCCCATATTGCATCTAAGTTCATGTTGTATTCTACAACCAAACAGATCTGGGAAGCTGCAAAGAAACACTTCTCACATAAGAAGAATGCTTTGGTATTATTGAGTCAGAATCTCTTGATGAGAGTGAGAAAGATTGCTCTACGTGGCGGAAACATAATGGTCTGATCAAATCCTTGTTGTGGAACAACGTGGAACCCCATATTGCATCCAAGTTCATGTTGTATTCTACAACCAAATAGATCTGGGAACCTACAAAGAAACACTTCTCACATGAGAAGAATGCTCTTTGTCTCTAGACTATCTACGATAGTCCAAACTTTTTATTAATTAATAAAAGTTCATTTTGATACTCATATTGAAATACTTCATACTAATAATGCCTTGAGTATATTCAAAAGGCTGTATCTAGTTTTTGTGATTCCGTTGGCGTGTTTTACCTGACGACTTGTCCTCATACACCTCAACAAAATGGGGTTGTTTAGCGTAAAAATTGTCATTCACTTGATGTAGGTCGTATGCTACTTTTTCAAATGTACATGCCAAAGAAGTTTTGGTCTAACGCTCTTCTCACGACTTTAATCATTAGCCATCTTCTGTCTTGCATGGGGCTTCCCCCTTTTTTGTTTTACAACTAGACGAGCAAGCTTTCCCTATTCCCCTCCGTGTCTTCGGTTGTACTACGTTTGTTCACGTGTTTGATTCACGCACATGCAAGTTGTGTCCTCACGCAGTCCACACTTTTTTTTAGGATATTCTCCCACACAAAAGGGGTACAAATGTTATTGTCCTTGTCTTCGTTGTATGTTTTTTTTTTGATTGACGTTATTTTTCACAAGTCCACTCTGTTCTTTAGTGACTCTGTCCAGCGTGAGGGGGGGGACAACCATGACAGTAACTTACCTTTAAGAATGATAGAGTGAGAGAGCGAGAACCACAACTCCCTGTGGCAAGTGATTAGAATGTGCTAGTTACTAACCCTGTTATTTCACCACCAGAACTACTACCTCAACCTCCTCAATCTGTTCCATTGGTTTACACCAGGTCAGCAGGGCATCACTCACAGAATATAGCAACATCAGTCTAGTCGATTGACCCACAATCATCGGATATTCTTGAGGTACTTGTTCTTGATGAGAGTTCTCTTGATGCTCATGTTTCAGACTTGCATCTTTCAGTTGTAGCTCGTAAATGTGTTCAGTCTTACACAATATGACATCTGATCTCGAGTGTCTGTTGCTCATCCCTATTAGAGAGTCTGTTTATTTATGTTATTAAGTGTCTTTGTAAAATGGGCCCAAGTATGTCTTGGCCCATTAGGGTTTAGTTTGAGTATGTATGCTTCCCTATCTTCCTATATATAGGAGCAGGGTTCTCTCTTATCAATACATCAACTAGATGTCTTTTATTCTCTAAGATGGTATCAGAGCGGTGATCCAACCCTAACACAAACAAAAAGAGGAGAGAAGAATTTTCCGCCTGCGGGCGGCCGTAGCCGATTCTTGGCTTGGCTTCCCGCTGGGCATTGGCATAGATCCACGCTTGTAGCCACTAATCCATGCGTTGCCGCTAATCCACCTCCTGACACCTACACCCAACGCTGCCTGTGCTCCCGCCCTTCGTGACTCCCTGCCATCTATCACCGCACAAGAGACCCGCCCGCCACCTTCCGTCACCATTGTACATGCCCTTTCTTTTTTTTCCTTGTCACCTACTACTTTTGTTCATCGCGCCGGTGCTTTCTGCCTCCTAGCCTTGCGACCATCGTCCCCTATCGCCTGCCGCATCCTTGTGATCCAACGCCGCGGCTGCCGTTGCCTCCCTCCAGCCTTTCTCTACTTCTGCCGCACATAATCTCCTCATGCTCTCCAGGGAATCGATGACTCTTACTCTAATTTTTTAGCCGATTCTTACCCATCTGATTCCCTGCGTTCCGCTAGACCCCACTCCCCACGCAGACGTCAGCCCCTCTGTCCTCCTACTTGCCGTCACTACAAGCAGCCGCTTCAACCTATATCTTCCGCCGCGTCTATGTAAAGCTTCCTTTTCTGACACCCCTTCTACTTAAGGAGTGCGCCGAGCTGGCGTGAAGGATAGAAAAAGACACCACCACCTTTGCTGCTGTCGGGAAGGCAGAATTAGGAGTGGGACTGGTTTGTCAACCTCAACATCTCTGACTACCCTCTGGTCACGCACGACATTGCTTTGAGAATGAAATCTGGTTTGCTCTACAAAGACTTTGGGTGCTGTGTGTTGATTCTAGCCTGTCGTGCAAGCAATTAACGTGAGGAAGATACTGCTAATTTTTGGTGACTCATTAGTGCAAATTTGCATGGATTTTATCCGTCATGATTTACATATATTTGAAGATTTGTGCTTGATTTCTCTTTAAAAATCTACAATAGACTGGGGGGCCGCGCCCCCCAAACCTCCCGACAGTGCTACGACCTATATTTTTTTCAGGGGTGTTTCTTTATCATTGTCCACCCCAACCATTCTTGCATTTGTTCGTGGTTGGTGTGAGGGGGAGAAATAGAGGAGAGATGGGATGAAGAAAGCAATTTTATTCTGCTTATATCTATGAGGATCTTCTTGCTGCTCTATATATATTTTTGTGGATTTTTTATGCACTTCTTGAAGAATTTATGGACTACTACTATTGGCACTTATTGATTATATACTTCTTGGAGGACTTACTATTTGGAGCTTCTTATCTATCGCTTATTGTTTAAGCTGATGGTCTTCTATCCGCCTACGTCCAGTTTATTGTGCACTAGCACTCTCTGGCTTGTCTGTGCTTTGCGCACGTTGACTCTCTACTTGTCCATGCTTTCTGTGTATGTTGACATTCATCTACTATGATCCAACACTCTCTGTTCGTTCATACTTTATTTTCACGTTGACATTGTCCATGCTTTACGCATGTTGACCTTTTTACTTGTCTGTGCCTTGTTTGCACGTCAACTTTCTTCTTCTGTGTGCCAACACTCTCTGGCCCGTCCGTGCTATATTTGGCATGTTGACCCGTCCGTGCTCTGTTTGTGCATGTTGACTAATACTGCTGCTGTGACCCAACACTCTCTGGGCTGTGACGTTAGCGACTTTGATGAAGACCATCAAGCACTGCTGTTTCTGCTTATTTACCCTCCAGATGATCGTGTTGCTGCTTGCTTCTTCTCCAGATGATCGTGAAGCTTCTACGACCTGCTTGCCTGGAGTATCTACTTGAGGGGGAGTGTCTGAGTATTTGAGTGATTAATTGTAACATTAAGGGGGAGAAAATTTTTGTATGGGCTGGTTTATCGTTTTATTTTTGTTTCTTTGTGTTTAGTCCAACTCTTTGTTTGCAAGCTGATTTGGGATTCTCCCATATTTAGCTTGAGGGGGAGTATTAGAGAGTCTGTTTATTTATGTTATTAAATGTCTTTGTAAAATGGGCCCAAGTATGTCTTGGTCCATTAGGGTTTAGTTTGAGTCTGTATGCTTCCCTGTCTAGGGAGTGAGTTTCCCCCGACAATAAAAAAAAATGGGCCCAAGTATGTCTTGGCCCATTAGGGTTTAGTTTGAGTCTGTATGCTTCCCTGTCTTCCTATATATAGGAGCAGGGTTCTCTCTTATCAATACATCAACTAGCCGTCTTTTATTCTCTAAGAAACCCATCTGTAATAAAAAATACACATGTTTGCTCTTCAGTTAGATTCTACAACTGTTCCCCGCTTATATGCGGAAGTAGCCTGACATGACGGATGGGTACATGCCAAGGATAGTGAGATGGAAGCTCTTTATGAGAACTCCACCTAGGACTTAGAAGATCTTTCTCATGGAAAACTCGTTATGGGCTTTTGTTGGGTGTATACTGTTAAACGGAAACCGGATGTATCTGTTGACTACTTGAAGGCTTGATTGTTGGCCAAAGGATACACCCAAAGATATGGAGTGGACTTAGACCTGTAACGGTTCAAATACAAAGCAGATACTGCTGTATCCGATATCCGAATCTGAAAAAGAAGTTCGATCCGATATCTGACGGATATCATATATTAACATCCGAACCCATTCCGAATGGATAAATATCTGAATTCAGATAAATATCCGATCCGAACCGAAAATCATACATTTAATGTTAATAAATATATTATATATAGAAATTATTGATATTACATTAAATATATAGATAAAGTGTGTATTTTTCATATTTCCACATATAAAAAATATATATTTAATAATATATGTTCGTATTTGTTGAGTTTGGATTTTTTTTCTGAGCGGATACAACAATATCCGATATCCGATTCGGAATTTTTCGCATCCAAAATTCAATATCCAAAATTCAATCCGAATTCTGCGGATGTCAGATTTTTTTTCTTCAAAATTTCGGATTCAGATCCGGATCGAAGTTGTGGATTCTGGATTTTCATTTATAGGTCTAAGTGAACTTCTTCGAGACTTTTTCTCTTGTTGCTCGACTAAATTCTGTGCGGATCCTTATTTCTGTTGCCACTCATTATGGTTGGACTCTTCTCCAACTGGTTGTCAAGAACACATTTCTTTATGGCGATCTTCTTGAAGAGGTGTACATGGAGCAACATCCTGGGTATGTTGTTCAGGGGGTGCCAGAAAGTGTGCAAACTGAAGAAATCCTTGCATGGCTTGAAGCAATCACCATAGGCATGGTTTGATAAGTTTAGTGTTGCACTTGTACACTTGGGTTTAGTCGGTCGTCTATTGATCATCCTTTATTTGTTCCTCTTGTGGAACTATAATTCTGGCTATATATGTGGATGATATTGTCATTACGGGTGACGAATTTACTGGCATTTCACAGCTAAAGGAGTGGCTACAAAAGCGATTTTGGACAAAATATTTGGGCATTCTTCGTTATATCTATGGAATAGAAGTTCTACGTTCCAAGAAAGGCACAAATTTTTGTTAGCAAAAATATGTTCTATATCTTCTTGCAGAGACATACATGACACATTTCAAACTGGGTTCTACGCCTATGGACTATCATACCAAGGCGGCTATTTTCGGTGACAGTGATTTTTTGGGTTCAACATATTAGAGATTCTAGTTATTTAGTTAATTAAGTTGTTAGTCTATCTGTATATGGGCCCAATTGGCCGATTATGGGTTGTCTTGAGTCTGTACGCTTCCCCCTTATCCTATTTATAGGACAGGGGGTTGCCCTTCTATCAATAAGAAAACACTTACACAAGGGAACTTCCCTATCATATCATTTTTCCACATGGTATCAAGTAGGCTTTCCTTCGCCGCCCTTAACCTGAGAGAGAGAGAGAGCGTAAAGAAGAGAAGCCCCCCCTTGCGGGCGGCCACCGCCCCTAGCCGTTGCTTGGTTGCTCGCTGGGATTCCTTACCCAACTACTTCTAGGAGCCGTTTCCATGGAGCGTCTCCATCAAAGTTCATCTTAAAGTTGCTGCTATTGGATCTACATGGACTGCGTTACCGCCGTTGTTGTTTGCCTTTGGAGCTACCACTGCTATCCTATTTTCCGCCGTCATCTACATTGCTGCCAATCTACACTGATGTTGTCTACATCTCTGCTGATCTACACAGTCGTCATCATCCATGCCACCACCAACATCGGATCTAATCCCAAGATCTCCTTTTTAGGCTGATATTGGGGATATATCATCTCTATATTGCTATGTTGGAGATTCGGAAGGATTTATCCACCATTTGCTGCTGTCTCAAGGTTTCCTACTGCTCTTCCGCTGTTGACATGGCATGTCTCTAAACAACACGACATGTCACTTGCGATCTGCCATGATTTTGCCTCGAGATCTGTCAACTGACATGTCGTGTCGCTCCTTGACATGATGTGTCGCCTGCTTCGTGCCGACAATGACTTCTGTTATATGACACGACGTGTCGAATGTTTTTTGCCTACTTTAACTACTGCTAGAAGACATGGCGTGTTGGTTGCCTGCTGTAACATCTACTGACATGTGACACAGGGTGTCCCTTCATCGACATAGCGTGTCACCTGCTATTGTTGCTACATCTTAGCGTGGTACATAATCTACATTTTTTCTATAACATGGCATATGCTTCTATACATGGCAAGTCCCTGTCTTTATTCTTACCAGCAACACTTATCTTTCTTTTCGTGCAATTTTTTTGTTCTTTAACCCCCACCCTTTTCCAACCCTACATATTTCCCAAGTCCTTAATACATGACTTCCCCCATATACAATATGTACCTACTGACTAATTGGATCCTTAATCAGATATGATTTTTTCTCTTTTTGGGTTGCACTGGGATCCACATATTTTTCTACCTGGATCTATTTAATCAGGTCATATTGCTCATTGACTTAGAGATGTTGGTTACCTCCTCCACATACTTGCCTACATAGCCCTTGCCTCTAGTTTTCAACTTTCCACCCCAACCACTCTTTTCGTGGTTGGTGTGAGGGGGAGAATAAAGAATGTTGAAGAGAGGGAAGAGTTGAGATGGAGAGAAGAAGAGGATTTTAGTATCGTTGCTCTATGAATCTTCATACTACTTTTGCTACTTTGTACTGCTTCTATGTGTGTTGCTTTTGCTTCTATGTGGATCCTTCTGCTGCTATTATTGATCTATTTACCTTATGAAGAACTTGTGAAACTTATTCATCATCATCTTGAGTGCTTCAATGAAGTTATCTACTTCACTTGTGCTATTTGTTGATTGACTTTTTATCCGGAAACGTCATTCTTGCTACTTGTGCTATGATGAGCACATCTTATTTCTTGCTTTGTGCTTTTGCACTACCTGCTGTCTTTGCTTTGTTTGCATGTTGACTCTTTGTCCGTGCCTTGCACACGTCGACCACTCGTACTACTGTGACCTAACACCATTTGGACTGTGACATCTGCTACTGTGATGGAACTTTAGGATGAGAGGAGATGATGAAGATTTATGTTGTGACTTTACATATACATGATGGAGTTTTATCTACATTGGATCTTGGAGTCTTTTATCTACTTGCTATTTCACACATTGGTCTTCTATTTGACTATGTCGTATACTTCTTGTTGCTGTGTGCCACCACTTTCTGGCTTGTCCGTTCGTTGCATACGTCGACTTTTTTCTTGTCCGTGCTTTGTATGCACGTTGATGACTCCCTTTTGTGTACTGGAACTCTCTGGTCACATGTTCTAACACTCTTTGGTCTACTTCATGATGATAGCAACTGAGATGAAGACCATGATCCAAATGCCACTTCACACTGATCAAGAAGCTCCTCCTACCTGTCTACATACCCTCTTTGAGACTATCTGTTTGAGGGGTAGTATTTGAGAGTTTGAGTGATTTATTGTATTATTGAAGGGGAGAAACATTCTTGTATGGGTCTTGTTTATCTTTTTATTCTGCTTCTTTGTCTTTAGTCTGTCTGTGTGCTGTTTGCAAGCGAACCTGGGATTCTCCCAAGCTCCAGCTTAAGGGGGAGCATTAGAGAGTCTAGTTATTTAGTTAATTAAGATGTTGACTCTGTTGGTTGTTTATTCATGTAACAATCGTAAGGGAGTTTGATGTTGTTGGAAGTTCCACAAGCCATGCTGCGGGGCATGTTTCCTTGACGAAGGATGAGGATTGAGGATGCAATATGGTGCTTCTATCAGTCCATGAGGATTCTAGTGGTTGATGGTAAGGTGCGAGATTATGTTTCTTGTTCCTAGGAGAGGGTGAGAAGGACGCATTTGGGCTTGGTGGTAGATGCCCTTTGCTAGCATGAAACAATGTGACCACATGCTATTGGGCCTTTATACCGGCGTTTTATGTATGCTGCTAGCCTTTTTTTTGTTAGAAGAAGGGTTGTGAGAGAGATCTTTCCTTCCATAGCCAAGGTGAGCACCCCTTCTATGGTGTTTGGAAAGGAAATTTATCGCGTAAGGGTTATTGATAGTAGCACTTGGTTGCAAATCTAAATGATCTATTCAATGATGGTTATATGAACCAACCTTTAGTTGAAGAAGCCCTTGTGAAGAATGGAGAGGAATTTCTTGTCCCTAAATGATTTGGTGGGTGTTCGGGTGGAGATTGCTCCCACATTTTTTCATAATTGGATATGCTGCAACACCTCTAGTAGCTATCTTGAATAATGACTTTTGGTAGTTGGGAACAATTAGGTAGTGCACCGACGATGAGAAAGATGGAAGCGCTCAAGCAAGAATGTGGTTCCTTCTGACATCGGCCTTCTTGTGGTGAAGTTGGACCTTGAAAGAATGCTAATGACTCTAGGGTAGTTCTTGGAAGTTGGGAAGACGATTGAGGTGTCAAGTCTTTTGTTGTTTGATGGATTTAGTCGATATTTGCTTTGAATAGGGGTCTTCTCTAGCCAAGATCTTCTATACTAGGTTCGGAGATTGGCACATGGAAATGCTTAGTGGCTATTGTAATTTGGTAGGACATTTCTTTGGGGCTATTTATTTTGGTTGTTTCTGATGTGTTTAAAGGATGTTGGGTTGTTGTTGTGAGCATAGTAACAAGTTCGGGATTCGGCGACTTTTTGGCTGGCTGGAAAAAATCGGAATTTGGAAAAAATCGAGAAAAGTGGTGAAAAGATCGATAAATTTCAGTCAAAGTTCGGTCAACTATTCGGAAATAATCGAGAATAAGTTGGCTATATAAGTATATACATATATATGTATGTATATATATGTATGTATGTATGTGTATATATATAGATAAATGTTTGTATGTACATACATATATGATGCATGTAACTGTTACGGCCACAAGACATACAATCTTAGTGAGTGAAAAAGTAGGAAAAGAAGTAAAAAATAGTTGAGTAATAACATGAACTGTCCAGAGGAGTGGGGGGTTTGAGGTTTAGTGTGTATTAGGAATTTTGTGCACATGGTTTGGTAAAAAAAGAGCAAGCGACTTAAAAGAAAAAAATCATGAAAAATCGTGAAAAGTCATGAAGAATCGTAAAAAATCGTATAAATCGCGAAAAGCGAGATTAATCGTGAAAAGTCGTGAAAAATCGGCGATTGGCGTATCAATCGTAATGAATATTCGGGAGCCTATAACATCGTGAAAAATCGCCGATTTTTCGTAAAATTCGGAGACTTTTGTTACTATGGTTGTGAGTGCCTCTGTAAATTTTCTTGGGTTGCTTTTGTACTTTTTTTTCTATACATGAAATGGACACCTCTATGCTCCTTCAAAGAATGGTTATATATAATCTACTAGAGTTTATGGACCTAAACTGACACAGCTGATTGAACAAGTTGTTTAGAGATATAGGGAACAAAATGGTCACGATCTGCTTAACCTCTTTTGGGAAAAGCGAAGACAAACCTAATAACCTGCCTAGTTGAATTGTTGACCTGCTCGACTCAGTCACAACTAGCTGAAATGGTAAGTCTTTAGTTAAATCTTGTCAAATGTAATAAAATTCTTGATAATGTGAATTCTTATTCCCGTACAATTGATTTAATTCATATCAAGGGACTTCTTTGTTGATGTTTTACGTTATGTTACAATTGTCGTCTATTTTTGATATGTTATTGCATTTGTTTTGTAACTTATTGAACACAAATACATTACGAGATGACATCCTTAAACATAAAAGCTATTCAAGATTAATCTCTAGTTTGGGCTTGATGACTAAAAAACGTTGGCCATAAAAAGCCGCAAAAGATGTAATAAGTTATGATATAAGACAAGAAGGATCAAATTGTGACATCCTAATCGACATCATCGATGTTGAGGCTGTGTACATCATACTCGTTAAGGCGCCTATGCCAGAGTTGCCTTGGCACCTTGCTGTCTTTTAAAAGAAATCTTTTAAGTACATATGTTTTACGGTTTCTATAAACATTTCTCCCATATGTACCTATATTTCATAGTTATATCATACATGTAAGCATATGCAAATTATTTTTGGTAATCCCCTTATATATGTATCTTAGGTATCAATACTAAGCCAACTTACATTTCTAATGATTTTTAAGTGTATAATGCCAAAAACAAGAGGAGAATATATTTAAATAGTGTAAGATATAGAGTCATTAAATAAATTGAGATTTAATGTCTTTGCTTAGCGTCTTTGGAAAAGTAATGAATATCCTTCAATACACAATCCTTATAAATAAAGTGAATTGAAGGCAAAACATAGCAGAAAATTTGCATTAAGAGTATTGATCCCAAATAAAAATGGTTTTGCCACACACACAATAATCAATAAAAATGATTAGAGAGTCTAGTTAATTTAGTTAATTAAGTTAATTGAGTCTATTTGTATATGGGCCCAAGTTTGTCTTGACCCATCAGGGTTTAGTCTTAAGTATGTATGCTTCCCCTTTCTCCTATATAAAGGAGGGGAATTCCTCTTATCAAAAATATCACATAGCCTTCTTTTACTTTATCACAAAAATGAACAATAATCAATATGCCATAGGATGAATAAAAATAAAACAAGGTGAATGTAGGTAGGGTTGTCAATGTTTTGTCCAAACCCGTTTACGTTTTGTTATTTCGGGTTCTGGGTTTGGAAGTTGATGTCTGATTTGGAATTGGGTTGGTTTAAGGTTTATAATTTTGAACAATGCGAGTTACGATAAGGGTGCCATCAATATTTATTATGAATTATTATACTTTTAAACAAATTAACATTTATTTATTGCAATAACAAAAATCCCAATACTTATGCTCTAATTTATTATTTATCTTCTACTATGTAAATTAGTGTAGAAGTTTTGGAATCTGGTTTATGTTCCGAGTAGGAAATTACATAATAGGGTTTGGTTTTGAGTATAGGACATTAAAAATTTGATTTCAGGTTGGTTCTGGATTTGGCGGTTTTGCATCGACTGGGATGCTTGTTCAACATGTTCCTCTTTTCTATTTAATGTTGTTTTGGGTCATATTATCATCTAGATATAATAAAATTTATATCTCTTCTAATTAGCTCCCAAGTCCGTTTAGGACCTTAGGTCTATCACTTCCTCATTTAACTTGGTGACTCGATAACATTACTTCCGATGCAGTTGCGGGTTTTTGTTGCAGATTTCTAAATGATCTAAGAAGACCCTCTTGTAGTGTGCCCACAACACTTTGCGATCCCACTTTATTTTGTGCATAATCACAGTCTTTCCTCCAATATTTGTGTGAAAAAAAAAATCAAAATAGCACACTTTGACAAAAAATATTCCGGGTATAGCACCATTTTGAAAATAATTCCCAACATAGCCCACTTTGGTGAGAATATGCCACTTAGATTGGCGTTTTCAATGTTCAGGAGGTGAGAACGCCATTCAATTTGGAGCTTTTGATAAAAAGTTGTAAAAAAAATAAAAGAAAAAAGCAAAAACGCCACTTCTTTTGGCCTTTTTGCTTTTTTCTTTTATTTCTTTTTACAACTTTTTATCAAAAACTGGGGTGAAAGCGCCACTTCTTTTGGCGTTTTTGCTTTTTTCTTTTATTTTTTTTACAACTTTTTTATCAAAAGCTCTAAATTGAATGGCGTTCTCACCTCCTGAACATTGAAAACGCCCATCTAAGGGGCGTATTCTCACCAAAGTGAGCTATGTTGGGATTATTTTCAAAATGGTGCTGTACCCGGAATATTTTTTGTCAAAGTGTGCTATTTTGGTTTTTTTCCCTATTTGTGTCATATGTGTGTGTGTGTATATATACTATTTCTTCTCGTATGGTTTAATTTTGTTGCAGTGTTATCAAAATACGGTTGGACCTTCCGGTCAGACCGTGAACCGGTAGTCCTACCGGTTTGTTATTGTATAAACCCAGTAATACCGGTCCAACCAGTTAGGTGGCCGGTCCAACCGGTCAGAATTGACCTGTTCATCGGTTTGATTAACCAAAGTTTCTATCTCAGCCAATGAGTGGGTGACTGTGATTTCCTCCTAACCTCTTAGCACATGACTCATTTTTGGACATAGACGAACAAAAAACCCACACCCTTGATTTTTCCAGCCCCAACAGTCTGCTCCACCTGATGTAAAGGGGTCTAGTTTTGTGTAGGATCATATTGTGTTAATGAACATTGCATTTGGAAGTATTTTGTTGTATGTAACATTACTATTTTGCGATGTATAATGTTATGGCTTTATTGTGGGCTGTAAGAACTCTTCTTGTACCTTCATCATAGTTGAACTAGTTCATATTTTATCTATATTGTCTATATTTTTAGCATATTAATATTATATTATATATTGTTGGTGCCACTGGTTGAACCAGTTTGACCGCAGGTTGAACCGGTTAACCGGGAACGAGTAGGCTCACCGGTCCGGTCCTGATATTATTGTTTTGATGTAACGACCATTTCATGTATCCTAAGCATAGTCTCCTTCAGTGTATTGAAAATTGTTTTGAGCGGCCACTTAATCGGCCAAGCCCCTCAGGATCTTAAGTCAGTCCCTGAGCGCCAATTAAGCGGATTGAAGAAAACTGGCCGCTTTTTCCCCGCTTTTTAAAAAAAATACTTCTATAAGCCTGTGGCATTAATTAAATTATATGGTCCAAGTATTATTAACTATAATATATATGAAACTTATATAAGTTAAATGTTATATGATAAGCCCTAGTTGTTATTTAGAATGCATACTTTGTATGTAAGCCGTTCTAATAGGGCATTGCTGTAATATATCCAAGTAAATTATATGTAACTATTATCTAATTTAGAATGCATACTTTGATTAAATTTACTGCTGTAATGTATGACTAATTGATAATGTGCAAATGTGACAATATGTTTGTAAGGCATATATGATAAGTATGTAAAATTGTTGTTATATCATGTATATACGCTTATTATTTTATAGTTGTGTAGGGTGCTTATTATTTACTATATTATATAGCTATAATCATTGTTTTATATTTGTGTTATAAAGTATTTGGGTGTTTTATATTGTTGTGTAGAGTGTTTAGATATGTATAAAAGTTCCAAAAAAATATAGTATTTAGATAGATATGTATGTAACTTTGAATAAAATGAAAACTCGCTTTTTCAAAAATCATCTGCTTAAGCGCCCACTTAGCGCTTAAGCAGTTACAAGGTGTTGTCTACATGCTTACCGCCTTATGCTTTTTAACACATTGGTCTCCTTCAACCCATAGTGGGCATCAATTTTGACAGTATAGTAGCTGACACACATACACATAATGCTTGTGATGTCGAGGCTATGATATCTTCTCACACAATGAAAGAAGTATTTTGTACTTCTAATCACACATTGTTCAAAAATTCAGTAATACCGTGGGCCGAGTAAACTCTGTTTTACCACTACTTGCGCCAATGCACACATGATATATATTCATTTTATATTTGAATATGTAGTCTATATATATATGTGCGTGTCCATTTTTGTATATGTAACAAAATGGCACACATATATGTACATTTACATGTATACCTTTTGATACCTTCATATATATATACTCACATAATACATATATAATTGACCTACATATACACACAAATTCCACACTCAAATTTGTACATATATGTATACATTTTGATTCATTCACATATATACACACACTACTCAAATAAGTATATAATAGTTTGTTTGCTATCAAGGGATATCATGGTTGGCATATTCTGATGGTCCCTTATGAAGCGACCCAGATTCGAACCACACGAAGAAGCATTTCTTAATTTACACACTCTACTTGAATAAATATATAATACTTTATTTGCCAGCAAGGGATAGCACGGTTGGCATATTCTGATGGTCCCTTATGAAGGGACCCAAGTTCGAACCACACGAATAAGCATTTCTTGATTTACCACCCTCCCAGGTTCTGACCTCTGTTAAGGACTGTAGGAGAGGGGGAGGGGGCAATCTCTCTCTTAATCCCATATAAAAGTATATTCATATGTATATATATTGATATTTATACATATATTTCCTACACATTAAATGTATAAATATATGCACATATATAAACATATCATACACAATTACATATATATTAATATGTTTACATTTATATATATAATGATATGTTGTTATAAGCTCAATATATGATTTTATGATTATGTATAATTAATTTATTGAAAAAATTCCAAAAAACGTAAATACTTCTGCACACTGCTTAAGCTCTAATAATATATGGTAACCATACAACAGATACTTCTTTTGTGAACAATGGACACACACATGCACAGTGACATATAGACCTGAATTCACGTGATATAAAGATCTAGGCAGGCTTCCACACACAATAAAAGAAGCAATTTCTACTTAATGCTTATGACATGTACACGAAGAGATGTGCTAATAAGGGGCGATTTATATTCGAAGCAATGCAACACATATATCAAATAAACCATATTGATAAGTACGGACTTGTGTTTTCTTGCAGACGCCTTTGAGTTTTTAATGTTATTTACTCTATTCTTTATTAGCCATACCAAGTTGGATACCTATAAACTTGTTTATGTCAATTCTTTTCTTAATTATTAGCTATAAGATAAAGTAAATATTAATCCATTATTGATTTAATATTTTCATATATGTTAAATACATATATAACTTCTTTCTACTTGGTCAAACAAATCTGCAGCTCCAGCAGCGACAATCACAGGAGGATATTGAATTCGCCGATATGATTCAAGGACTCCGGATAAAGCTGCAGGGAAGCTATAAAGTAGTGGAGCATTTTCAGTTAAAAAATGCTGATTTTGTGTTTAGTACTGGTAAGTCAGATTTTCATTAGATCGTCATATATTGATCAAAATTAGACTCCACATACTCTATGCTAGCCATCAAATGGCTCCAGGCAACTGTGAAAGGTATGGGTAAAGATTGCATGGGCGTAAGGGGATTTGATATATGAAGAAAAACAACCAAAAGAAATTCATGAAAACGCATGCTTGTTTTTACCATGGCATGATCTGTTACATCATTTATTATTTCTAAATTTGGATTACCATTCCTTTTAAAAGAAATTGGGTTTGATGCACAAAATTGGACATATTTCATCCCTGTAACAAGTGAATTTGTTTACTGCACCACCAGCCTTGTAGGGTCAAAATCTTGTTCTTTTTTTTGTCTTTTAGTAAATCTATTTTTTGCTAAAGTGTAAGGCTTTGTTTTCAATGATTTTTATAGCCACAATCATGCTTACGAATAGGACCAAGCTTGATTGGTTGAGGCAACCTTTCTCGTTTCTGTAATGTACATAGTATTGAAGCACTATTCTTGAGAATAAAAACTCTACAGAAAACCTTCAGGTTTTGTACATTTAATGTTCAGTGGCAGACAAGATATTATTTTACATGCCTAAAACAACACATGAGCACTAGGGGTTTTGCCCGGACAGTTTCTTGCTAAGTCATTGTTCAAGTTTGCTCTCATTATTTCTCTCCACTGAATTTTGACCACAACCTGTGAACTCCAAAACGTGTCTCCTATCTAGCACAAAAGGCAACTTCAACAAATTTCTGAAACTTTCTGTGTGAGACCCACCACCATGTGTGATGCGAACACATGTAATATCATATTCTCCTTATTTTTCTCAACATAATATGTTGCAATTTATCTAGTTGCATGAACTTTTGTAATATTTTAATTTGTTTTATTTTAATGTTTATAGGCAATTTACACATTTGTCTCAGGTTTAGGGTTTTGTATCATTTTTTAATTAAAAATACCCACCTGGGGGGCTTTTCTTAGACATATGAATTAAGAAATTGATTATTTCGTTATATTCTTTGACCTTCTTTTTCCTATGTGTTCCACATCAATTGGTATTAGAGCCAAACCTTATTAATTTGCGGTATAACCTACTTCCTCCCCTTTCTTTCCTGTCTTCTTCCCCTAACGTCATCCCTCTCTTTCTATCTCTCTCTCCTCATGAGTAACCCAGAGCACCGAAACATGTCTACTCCTCGTCCAACCCCTCCCATTGAAGCAATGCAAGTGCTTTTGCGTCCTTCCCCAACATCACCTGGATTTGTGGCATCCCCAGCCCATGGTCCGACAACACGACTGCTATTAACAACCCCCCCCCCCCAACCAATACCCATGTGAATCCCACTCCACTTCTTGCTACACGAGCAACACACCAAACTTGATGCATGCATACTGTCTTTCCCACCACTTCCATCTCCATGCGCTCACCGTCACCGACCTCCAGACACCCAACACCCACTAGAACTTTCCCATCCTTCGGCCATCGACCCCTACCCAACCCCCATGCCTCCTGTCTCTCACCATGTGACACCCAGTTCTTGTCAAACCCTTGCCTAGCATTCCTACGACTCATGCCTCCCTCCAAAATCCTGCCCACCACCCATCCTGTTTCCTAACTCGTCACTCCTACGCATCCCGACAAACACCTCCTTCCATAAAAAGTCGACGTCCCTGTTGCTGCATACCACCCATCGGCTGTCCAACAAGGCAGCTGAAGAACCCTCAAATGCCTTCCCCTGAGCGTCACCTGCCCTTTTACCGTGTGCCTCCACTTAGCATGCACTGACCAAGAGCTCATGCTGTCTAGATCCCTCATTTTTACATCACACGTCTCAGAGCTTACCACTATTAATTTCCTTTTGTCATATTACCCTCCCCATTGCTCAATTATTCTACCCCTACCCCAACCATGTCCCCTATCCAACAACAAGCCTATAAGGTAACTCTCTCCCTCATTCTCCTGTGCTCGGTGATCCATCAATGAACCCACTGCAACACCAACCTACCATGGATTTTTGACGAGGAGTTCAATAGCTTTAAGACTACCATGGTTGCGCGACTACCATGATACCATCCATGGAGACGATTTTTTTTGCAATTCTTGAGCTCCTTGATTGACACTTGTGGAGTTTTGTAATCCAGCCTCCTTCGTAACCTAGCCACGTCATGATTACAATCGTTAAGAATAGAGGATGACAGTGAGCCTGATGATGTGCTCCCCTCTAATGAGCATGGTGATGATGGAAATGTAGATGAGGATGAGGACGGGCTAGAGCATACGTCTCTGCTACCTCCCATAGATGATGGCACCTGTGATCCTAGCATTTTTGAGTTCGTGCCAACGCATACCTCTCTGCCTTTCTTAACAGATGGCAACATCAACCTGCACAACACCACTCTTCGATGTCCTTTTCCATTGAGATGCTTCTATAGTTGATGATGAATTCTCGTGTAGATGAAGCTAGCAGATGCTCCAGAGATGCATACATAACTGCGACTCAACCCTACATCCTGCTTGAGGTTGACAATACCCTCATGCTTGGTCGCTCGACAACGCCCAATACATTTTCCCTACCGCTGGCTGATACTTATAGAGCTCACATAGGATATGCACCCGAATCACCGGTGGCTCTTCTTTCAAACCCTAGGGGAGTTGGTACATGACACATGCAACATATTGTTCACCTTAACTTAATTTACTTATAGAGCTCACATAGGATATGCACCCGAATCACCGGTGGCTCTTCTTTCAAACCCCAGGGGAGTTAGTACATGACACATGCAACATATTGTTCACCTTAATTTAATTTACATTTATATGTAGGGACTTAAGTTTGATTTCTCTAGTTATGTGTGCTTAAATGCAATTTTTTTTAATTGTATATGTTGTCAGGCAATTTACGCAATTGTCTCAGGTCTAGTGTTTCATATCTTTTATTAGAACTACCCACCTTGAGTGCTTGTCCCAAATAATAAAAAATTGGTTATGTTTGTTGTCTTTTTTTGATCCCCCTCTTCCCGACATGTTCCACATCAATGTGTCCTCCCATTTAGTAATGCATGCCCAAGGTTATTGTTTTCATTCTACGAGTTCTGAAGAATCTTGAAAAATAACTAACCTCTTGCCTGCTTTTGATGATGATCACCTACACCTACAGTGGTCTGACCCTCATCACATTTTGTAGCCACCACTCAATTACCTTGCCATTAAATAATACATTCCAAAAAGTTGTTTTCCAACCAAATTAATTTCATTTTTTTAGTAAACACAAATAGAGATAGCCAATGGAAGAGAGTGGACACGAGAAGAGTTGGTTAGGAATGGTGCCTAGGTTTTAGTGATGCCATGGTTTTAAATTTCGGTTTCGATGCCGTTTCCGATGGCTCAAATACAGAAATTCAGACCCAATGTTTTAAAAATCATACCGAGCGGGCACTTAATTGCCAATAGGTCCTGGCTCATTAAAAATCCCCTAAAGCGACTGTGGATCGAATTGAAGAAAATCAGCCACTTTTTGCCCGCTTCATCCGCCTTTTCTCGCTTTTCCCCCGCTTTTTTGTGCTTTTTGTCCGCTTTTTTTTTTAAAATACTGTCGTAAGCATGTAAAATAAGTACGTTATATGGTGTAATTAGTATCGACTATAATATATTAACTTGCATACATTAAATGTTCTATGATATACCTAGTTCTAATTAGAATGCATGCTTTGTAATTTGTATGTAAGCTGTAATAATAGGGTACTGTTGTAATGTATCCAAGTAAATTATATGTAACTGTTATCTAATTTAGAATGCATACTTTGATTAAATGTATGACTAGTTGATGATGTCTAAATGTAACAATTTGTTTGTAAGGTATCTATCATAAGTCTATTGTTTACTTTTAGCTATGTAAACAACAACATATATCTTATTTATATTCAACTTTATTATATTTTGTAATTCTATATACTGCTGGACCTCTATGTAATTTCTCCAACTTCTCTTATTAATAAAAGGGAGAGGGCACATTGCTCCTCTCTACACGCTGCATTGCAGCACCCTGTCTTTCTTGTTCGCATGGTACCAGACCAACAAGATCCAAGGGAAGCGTAACCGGCCCTAACCCTAACCAACAGGACAAGCCGCCGCCAAGAAGCAACATCAACAACACCGCTACCGCCGGGCAGCAACAGGCTTCGTCGCCGGGCAGCAGCTGTGCCGTCGGCAGCCCACCGCGGACAGCCCGCAGCCGTCGGAGGCCCATCAACGCCGGCCAAGCAGCCGTCAGGCAGCTTTCCGCCAGGCTGGTATTCGCCGGGTTAGGGGCCAAACACTGTTGATTCTTGACCAAAAGCGCAGACTTCTTCAACCTCTCCAACGACCTTCTAAAAGTACAAATCAAGCAGCCCGCGTCTATTTAGAGAATTCCTAATCACATATTTTCCACGTGTGATTAGGAAATACTCGCTTGGTGGTTGTTGATGCGTCAGAAATGTATCATCTCATCTATATTTGGGTGACGTGTATCTCTCCGTCACTCCCTTCCACAACATGATGTGTATCTTTTCGTCACTCAGTTTCTCTCTTGACGTGTATCATCCGTCATTCTAATTTCCGTTTAGATCATGGAGGATACCCAAGGCATCTACCATCTACAACGAGATGTCACCTATCCCCTCCATCAAGCTGAACGATTAGAATTATCTCTTGTAGATGAATGCTATCCATATAGTGTTGGAATCCCGAGACAAGGCAAAACATGTTGATTCTGATCCTCCTGCTTCTACCGACAAAGACTATGCTGAATGGAAGTGTCATAATAGTCTGGTGAAGACATGGCTGTGGGGGAGCATGGAACCTGGAATTGCTGCTAGGTTCATGTTCTACACTACTGCCAAAGAGATATGGGATGCAGTAAAGAAACATTACTCACAAGAAAAGAATGCTATTCGTCAGTTTATGATATATGCCCGTCTATTTGCAGAATGATAGGGAGACAAGCCTTTGGAAGAATATTTTGGAGTGATCCAAGCTATTGCTCAAGAACTAAGCTTCTATCTTCCAATGACTATTACAGAACAAGTCAAAGACAAAGATGACTTGATTACAACAAAATTCTTATCCGGCCTGAGTTCTTCATGCAGTTCAGCCCACAATGTTCTCCTAGCTTCTGACAAACTTTCCAGCTTGGAAGAAGCTTACTCAAGGATTTTACAGTCAAATTTTGAACATGTTGATCCTACAACTGTTCCGTCTTATGGAGATTCTCATACATCTGTAGCCGCTGCAGTTAGAGGAGGCCGTATAGGTACGGGCCGAGGACGTGACACACGTCCTAAGTGCACTTTTTGTGACAAACCTGGACACAGTTGAGAAATGTTGGAAGAAGCATGGCAGCCCTGCTGCACCACCTATGGGGGCAGCAAACTATGCTGGCACTACTTAGTCTTCTGAGCCTTCTGCTTTGAGATCTGGATCTTCTGGCATTACACTCACTAAGGAGGAATATGATATATTTATTCCAGCTACCCAACATTTGAGTTTGGGATCATCTTCTTCTTCAACAAACCTAGCATCTACTACTGGTAATCAGACTACCTCTTTATTGGCTTCTGGTTCAACTTCTTCATGGGTGGTTGACTCTAGAGCGTCACAACATATGACTGGTATGAGGAGACTACTTCATTCCATTGACTCACATGTTCCTCACAAATCTGTGACCATAGCTGTTGGTTCAGTGCGGAGAGTGTTAGCAAGTGGCTCTGTTTCTCTGACTCCTAACATTGATCTTAAATTTGTTCACCATGTACCTGCGTTTCCTTTTAATCTTCTCTCTGTTGCAAAATTAATTGCGACTGTAAAACGTACAGTGATATTTGGACCTTCTTGTTTTGTATTACAGGATCTCAAGAGTATGATGACGATTGGTGGGGGGCCTAGGAAAGGTGATCTCTACCTCTTCCATGGTGAAAGTCCGCCTCGCCAAGTATATGCTCTAGCTATCTTTATGAGCGGTTCTCCCTTACTGTGGCACTGCAAATATGGACATCCTTCGTTGGAGAGCTTGAGAAACTTAGAACCTGAGTTGTCCCAAGTGTTTTCATTAGAGTGTCAGTCTTGTCAATTGAGGAAACATCATAGAATGTCTTATCCCAGTCGTGTCAATAAACGAGCTTCCTGTCCCTTTGAGTTAGTCCACAGTGATGTTTGGGATCCTGTAAAAGACAATAACTATAATGATTTTCGCTATTTTATTTCCTTTGTGGATGATTTTTCTCGCATGACATAGATTTATTTGTTGAAGAGTCGAGAGTCTATGTTATCCACTGTCAAGCATGTTCATCAAGAAATAAAAGTCCAATTTGATTGCAATATTAAAATTCTTCAATCTGATAATGCCTTGGAATATGCTCAAAGTGCTATGGATGATTTTTGTAGCTCTGTTGGGATGATACATTGTACGTCCCATCCTCACACCCCTCAACAAAATGGGGTAGCTGAAAGGAAAATCGTCACCTTCTTGATATTGCCAGGACAATTATGTTTCAGTCCAATGTTCCTAAGAGATTTTGGTCTGATGTTTTACTTATTGCATGTTTCCTTATTAACTTGCAACCCTCTTTAGTGCTTCAAGGACGTACTCCGTTCTCTGTCTTACGTCCAAAGGACCAACCTTTCGTGTTCCCCTTAGAGTGTTTGGTTGTACTTCCTTTGTCCACAATTTTGATCCTAAGGCCGATAAATTATCCCCTAGGTCGATTAGGACTCTTTTTCTTGGGTACTCAACACTAGCAAAGGGTACAAGTGTTATTGTCCCAGTCTTCGTCGTATGTTTGTGTCTAGGGATGTAACTTTTCATGAATCCACTCCATATTTCTCTAGTGTTCCCAGTAAGGGGGAGCAATTGTGTGAGAGTGAGAGAGTGCCACCATCAAACATCAGTGAGAGAGTGCCACCACTACATTAGAGTGAGAGAGTACCACCTATGATTCCTGACTATACTGTAGTTCAAGAAGAGCAGCCAGTGGATGGTACCTTAATTCAACAATATTCACATGTTTACAGTAGACGAGGCAAACATGATCAAGAGAAGGTAGCGACTCCAGTCTCTGAGTCTTCCCCATCTCCCTCTACTCAAGAGACTCCTGAAGAACCATTTGACCTTGATGTTCCCATTGCTGTCCGCAAAGGTACTCGTTCCTGTACTGTTCAACATCCTATTGCAAGTGTGTGTTGTTTGTCAAAATTATCTAAGCAGGCCCGTTCGTTCGCTCTTGGGATTGATTCTATGGTCATTCCAAGAAATCATCTTGATGCTATGAAGGATATTGACTGGAAACAAGCAATGCATATGGAAATGTCTGCTCTTCTACAAAACAACACCTGAGAACTTATTAACTTACCTCCAGATAAAAATGTTGTGGGCTGCAGATGGGTATTCACAGTGAAACATAATCCAGATGGTTCAGTTGAGAGGTTGAAGGTTAGACTGGTGGAAAAAGGTTACACTCAGACATATGTGGTTGATTTTTTTGTGACCTTTTCACCTGTGGCTCGTCTGAATTCAGTGCGAATTCTTATTTCTCTGGCTACTGGCTTTTAACTGGCCTCTATTTCAGCTTGATGTCAAGAATGCCTTTCTTCATGGTGATCTACAGGAAGAGGTGTACATGGAGCAACCTCCTGGTTTTGTTGCTCAGGTGGAGTGTTAGAAGGTGTGTAGATTGAAGAAAGCCATCTATGGGTTGAAACAATCTCCTAGAGCTTGTTTTGATAAGTTCAGTGATGTTGTACTAAAGGTGGGCTTTTCTCGTTCTGTGACTGATCACTCCTTATTCTATTGTAGCTCTCCTGTTGGATCTATCATTATTGCTTTATATGTTGATGATATAGTTATCATCGACAATGATTCTATATGCATATCACGTGTGAAAGAAGGATTGCAGGGGTATTTTCATACAAAGGATCTGGGCAAACTGAGGTATTTTCTGGGCATTGAAGTACTTAGATCTCATGCAGGTACTGATTTGTCTCAAAGGAAATACGTGCTGGATTTACTGTAGGAAGCAGGTATGAGTGAGTCCGAGCCGATGTCTACTCCTATGGACTATCATGTGAAGGAGACGACTGATGATACTGATTATCCAGATCCAGGATATCACAGGACAATTGTTGGTAAACTAATATATCTGACAGTTACTCACCCTGACATTTCCTTTGCTGTAGGAGTGGTGAGTCAACATATGAGCTCACCACAATAGTCACATTAGACAGTAGTTTGCCATATTCTGAGATATCTGAAAGGTGCACCTGGTAAGGGGATCACCTATTACAGACCCAAGGCCCCTATGTCTACTCTTGTTCTTACGGTTATGCAGATGCAAATTGGGCTGGTAATCTGAATGACAGGAGGTCTACTTTTGAATATTGCATGTTTCTAGGAAATTACTTATCACTTGGAAAAGCAAAAAGCAGAATGTTGTGGCAAGATCTAGCACAGACGCTAAGTATCGAGCAATGGCTCATGCCTGTTGTGAGTTGCAATGGGTTCATTCTGTGCTTTCTGAATTAAAGATTCCTGTGTTGTCTCCATAGAGCTTAGATGTGACAATCAAGCTGCTATCTATATTGCCAAGAACCCAGTCTTCCATGAACGCACTAACCACATAGAGGTTGACTGCCACTTCATCAGAGATCAGATCAAGGATGGTACCGTTGTGACTCCGCATGTCAAATCTGAAGATCAACTTGCAGATGTTCTCACAAAGTCATTGAGTCCAACAACATTTCAGAACTTTTGCAACAAGCTGGGCGTACACGATGTGTACACTCTAGCTTGAGGAGTGTTAATATATCTTATTTGTGTTCAACTTTATTATATTTTGTAATTTCTATATACTGCTGAACCTCTATAATTTCTCCAAGTTCTCTTATTAATAAAAGGGAAATGGCACATTGCTCCACCCTATCTTTCTTATTCACACATGTGATACAAAATTGTTGTTGTAACTTATTATTTTATAGGTGTAGGGTGCTTTATCTATGACAAGTATATTGTTTACATTATTCTATAGCTATAACCATTGTTTTATAGTTGTGTTATAAACTATTTGGGTGTTTATATTGTTGTGTACAATTATATATGTATAAAAATTCCCAAAATATTATTTATATACATATGTATGTAATTTTGCAAAAAAGTTTATAAGAAATTAAAATCTGCTATCTCAGAAGGCGCTCACATAATCGGTCGCCCGACGATTAATCGACGACAAGGTCCCGTCCGCATGCTTCCCGCTTTGCGTATTTGAAAACCTTGTTTAGACCTAAATTTGATATTTTCGCTCATATCGACACGAGATTTTGACACATTTCAATGACCAAATAAAGGAATTAAGTCTCAAATTTAACTAGGATGATCTATATACATAAATACATTGAATTATAATTTCAGATGTTGGTATTGGAGGGGGGGGGTCTTGCATTTGTGAGTGACCACATTTCGACGACCAAATTAAGGAATTAAGTCAATTTTTTTTACCAAGATGGTCTATATACATTGATACAATGAGTTAAATATCATATGTTGGTATTGAAAGGGGGGGCTCCTGCATGTGTGAGTGAAATGATTCAATACTGTTTCAAAGGGGATTTTGATGACATTTTCAATAACATAATGAAAGACTTAGTTTATAGATCATCATGTTAACAATCAATTTCAATTCATACTTTGTACTTATGCTATAGATCATCAAAGAGCAAAAATATATTAGCTGATACTTTATAGCTTATGCTATAGATCATCAAAGAGTGTATTCTCAATTTAGGCCTGAAATTTTTCATAAATTTGGGGCAACTTACTAAAATTAGTTGATACCGAAGTCTGATATATTAAATATATCAATTCAATACATTTAACTATATATTATTCCCATTAGTAGTTGAAATTTGACGTATGTAACTAAACATCATGCATAACAATTCTGAATTGGTTTAGTGTTTATTATTTAAGGTCTTAAGTTATGTATAATTAATATTCAAAGCTGTCCGTAGTTGTAAATATTGTTACGTAATCATCTCTAATATAAGATATTTATTAATAAATTTAACATTTGTGAAGTGTGACATAGTATATATGAATGTAATGTTAAAAAAACTTCAAAAATGCTCATTTTGGAAATATTTTATCCATTATCTTGACAAATAGGATATAAATCGAGTTAGATTTGTAAAACAATTGTGTATATATGTAATTGATATCATAATTTCATAAATCCTTAACTTTAAGTTGTAGTCTATCACCTACAACTTGCAATTTTGGAGTAATCTTTTGACAAGATGGGGCTAGAGTGGAAAAAATAGATGTAGATGGGAAGGAAACAGAATAAACTTACCCTGTATCTGAGCAAAGCCTTCCAGAGCAAGAGAATGCAAAAAAAAATCACCGAAGAAGTAACCCCCAAGTGCAGCAAGCTTTGGCAGTTGATTTTCGAAATTGTGAACCCGTTTTTGTTGTGTTTCGCTAAATGTATGCCCACACTAGTCTTTTTCACCAAAATTGTTGTATTTTGTCAAAATTTTGCTCCCCTTTGCAAAATTTCTATCAAAATTTTAAAGTTTTACTTACCAATCCCTTGAGAGGTGCATTTCTATGTCCGATACCCGTCGAAACTGAAATTTTGAGATTTCGACCGAAATCTTAAACCACGAGTGATGCGATCCTCGTCTACCTCGTTGCTACGATGCTATTTGTTACACAGTAAAAGACGGCTAGTCGATATATTGATAAGAGGCAACCCTGCTCCTATATATAGGAAAACAGGGAAGCATACAAGACACAACTAAACCCTAATGGGCCAAGACATACTTGGGCCCATATTACAAAACACTTAATAACTTAAACAAATAGACTCTCTAATACTCCCACTCAAGCTGAAGTTGGGAGAATCCCAAATCAGCTTGCAAACAGAGAGTCAGACTAAAAATAAAGAGACAGAAAGAAAAAAATAAACCAAGCCCATACAAGATGTTTCTCCCCCTCAATATTACATTAAAGCACTCAAAACACTCAAAAACTCATGCACTCCCCCTCAAGTAGATACTCCAAGCAAGCAGGCAAGCAAGTCATAGAAGCTTCTTGATCATCATAGTAGAATCTGGAGCAGTAGTAAGCATCACAGCAACATGGTCTTCAACATAGTGGCTAACATCGCATCCCAGAGAGTGCCGGGTCACAAGCAACAAAGTCCAGAGAGTGCTGGATTACAGGTAGCAGTAGTAGTCGACGTACAAATAAAGTACGGACAAACCAGAGAGTGCTGGCACACAACAGTAGGCAGTAGAAGTCAACGTACAAAACAGAGCACAGACGAGTCGACATGCACAAGCATGGACAAGCCAAAGAGTGTTGGCAACACAGCAGTAGAAGACGTAGCCGGATAGAAGACATCAACTAAATAGGCAGCAAAAATAAACTCCAGATGTGAAAAACTCCAAGAAGCAGGCAGTAGTATCAATGACGTCCAAGTATGTAACTTCATAGCAGTCGAGGTAGATGATGAATAGGTAACAATAACAGCAAAATGATCCATATATCAACAATAAAGGTAGCATGAAGATCCATATAGACAGCAACATATATATCTTCCTCATCTCTCCTCCATCTTATCTCTTCCTCTATTCCCCCCCTCACGCCAACCACGAAAAGAATCAAGAGTGGTTGGGGTGGATAATGATAAAGGAACACCCTAGAAAGAAATATAGGCCGTAGCACTGCCGGGGGGTTTGGGGGGCGCGCCCCGCCAATTAGGGAGTCCCTTCATAGAATTGAAGAAATTTCAAGCACAAATCTTCATAGAATTGAATATGATGATGGATAAAATCCATCTAAATTTGCACTAATGAGTTACAAGAAATCAGCCCCTTCTGTCATCGAAAATCGGTGGAAACAAATCACAATGACCCCACTTGCCTTTTCTGTTGTCGTATCTCCTCCTCACGGGGCAGTGGGTATCTCATCCTTTTCGTGAAGAAATAGCAGTTTCATGAAGATGCATTGCCAATTGGAAATCGTAGGGGCAGAGAAGAGCCAAGTCCGATATTGCTGCCTTGTTTGAGTTGACAGACTACAGGTGAAGCTGGTCTGCGCTAAAAAAAAATAGCCCATCGACAAAGGCCGCCGGATGCATCGAGCAGTTGTCTCTCCTATGCGATCATCTGGTGCCATCTTATGCTCAAGACGAGGGACGCCGTCGCTACCAATGAGAGGACGCTGTCGACGCTAGAAATAGATGACGGAGAACAAGCGACCGCTCGTATAGGGGGTAGTTGCGGCAGCATGTAATGATTGGAGGGGGCAGTGGCAGAAGGGAGCAGACAGGAAAGCAAGTTGGGTCGGCAACAATAATGCAGTAGGAAGCAACAGTTGCTACGCGGGGGGGATGTATGGCGGGACTGAGGAGAGGGAGGCGAGAGCCAATATGCCACAAATCATCCCGCTGCGGGCTGGTTGGTAGAAAACACTAATGGGCCAAGACATACTTGGGCCCATATTACAAAACACTTAATAACTTAAACAAATAGACTCTCTAATACTATTATTAGCCATGCGACATGTTCATCCATGGCGGTCTCAGGCATGTAAGGACTTATATATGGAAGCTTAGTGCATAGAAATCAAGGGGCCATCTTCTATGACAACCTTAGAGGAGGTATGGCTGTGAATAGAGGCTTACCTTTCAAGAGGGATCTCTCTCAATCTTTGTAGGACACTCTGTGGGTACATTCACATAGTGGTTTTACTTGAATCCTGATATAGAAGATATGTTGGTTGGCTGGGTGGGGCTTCCTAGTGTTAGGCCAAAATTGGCTTCTTTGTTTGAGGCTTATTGGAGCAAGAATGATGTTGCAACGTTTTAAGAAGAGGGGGTATAGAGGTGCTTTATCTTGCAATGACTGTGATCATGATTGTGATTACATATGTATGGTTGGGAGTTGGGACAATGATAAGTTGGGGAATTGATTGAGAGAAGTGGTTGCAACAAGAAGGACGATGTTGAAAAACCTACGGGGCAGTTGATTATAAACAAAGCTCAGGTTCACACTGAGGATTCTACTTTTTAATTGCCTCAAAACAAAGTTCCACTTTGCCACCTAGGAGTCTACTTTTCTATGTACCTCTATATAGAAAGGTATAAATTTTATTAAGCATGTATTGTCTCTTTACGATGAAGCTCAAATATGGGGTGTCCCTGTAAAGAACTGAGAGAAGTCCTACCTGGGGAGCCTACCCCAATCCACTACAATTAGGCCTTCTCCTTGGGCTAATGAGGTGGTTAGGGGTAACATGTACTCTACAATGGTAGGGAGGAAGAAGGGAGCTTGGGGGCAGGAGGAACCACCAAGGAATGCGGGTCAACACTGTAGCTTCGTTGAAGACAACAACATCTACAACAATGAGGACAATTTGCGATTCAATGCCTTATTGTTGCTTGTGTCTGTTGCCCCACTGCCTGTGACAAGGTATGGAAGGCACTCGGCCCATTGGCTTTAATAGAAGTCCCCAAAATGGTAGCCTTGTAGATGCTCAGATCATTTCCTGTCTAATTTAGGAGTTGCATAGTAGGTGGGCAAGCACATTCCTACTTTTTCTGCAAGGCCAGGCGGTTGAGGGCCTTCTTTAGTATCCAAGCCATATATATGACCATAGAGTTGGCTGCATGCACTAGTTACATTGAGTGAGAGGAGGCTACGGTTGTGTTTCCTAGTGATGGAGTCTCCATCACTGTGGGAGTGGAGGAGATAGTCGAGAAGGCTATGGTTTCATGGATTGAGAAATGAGTGGTTGCAACCCTGTTGTACTGAGTGAAGGTACACGTGGATGCGCAAGGCAAGAACCTTACCAGTGAAGAAGATTTTTGGAGTGGTTTATGAGGAAAGTGTGATCTCTTAGGGAGGAGATTGGTATCTAGTTTGACAATTATGTCAAAGAAAATAAATCCATAAAATGAAAATACAGTTGCAAAATGTTGAAGGTCTCAAAATGCGAGAAGCAAGGTTATGCTCTGAATCTAGACAGGGTGGAATCTCGGTTATTGGGGATTAACCCCGATGGACGCATAAGGTCACTTGTTGAAGATTGTGTCATGGAACATTAGGGTGTTGAAGCATGATGCCAAGAGGAGAGTGCTGAAAGAGGTGAGCATCAATGAGAGGGTGAATATTCTTAATCTCCAGGAAAAGGGTGGAGGTTTGAGGGGAGAATTGGGCTAGAGGTGTAGGAGGGACTTTTTGATATCCCCCTTTCCAGGTACTAGTGGATTTGATCAAAAGGGTTCATTCTGACAATTCATTCTATAGTTTGGACGGTTTACTTCCATCTTTGTAATGACTTATTTGTCCTCCACGATTGCAAGTGCTGGACTGACCCAGAATCACTCCATCCAGTTTTGCCTTGTCCCAGGTTGCACTTGGTGGCGGCCTAGAGCATAGGAATTCGTGGAGTATATCTTTCTGGTAAGCCAAAAAGCAACCAGGAGTTGAGGGCAGTGAACCTTATTCCTCTATAATGTTTATTTCCCTGTATACCGATCATATCCTGACATGATAATGTGTTGTGTGCTCCTTCTGGTTAAAGGAGTGTGTTGTATATGCTAAGTAAAAACTATATGCCTGCTTCTCTGAAGAAAGATAGCTGGTAGGCAGTAATCTAAGACTAACGTTTATTTCATGGAAAGAAGGTTGGTTCTACATGTTTGGAAGTCCAGGCGCTCCCCCTTTTTAGTTGTCATTTTCACTACTTTAGCATACTAAGTTACCAACTCATTTACTTAATCTTAGAGTAAACAGTGGAGTTGCTCCAAAGGGTGGTGACAGGCATAAGCTTTTAACTATCAAGACAAGCTTAAAACATTGGACGATTAAACTTTTTATGGTTGTTTAATTATCATAACTTCCAGTAGGGTCTCCTAATTCTTTCAAGTTGTTCATTAAAAATTCTATTACCATACAGTAATGACCTACATGCCCCAAGATTTCCGTGGATCGCTGATTCGACAACAAAGAGAGCGTTCTGAGAGAAACAGACAAGCTGCAGTTGATATTTTGGTTAAATCTGGAGGCAGCATACGTGATAAGTATGTATTATTGTGGAATCAACAAATGGAAAGGTAAGTTTTGCTGTCGTATATTTTCAAACTGTCATGGAAAGTGAAGTTTATTTTCGAATAGAAGTATGATGTTATTTGTTCTCCAGAAGAAGACAATTGGCACAACTGGGTTCCGCTCAAGGTGTCTACAAAGCTCTTGTGAAATACTTGGTTGGAGTACCACAGGTGTCTGGTTCGCTAGTACAACCATATTATTGGTTGGTTATGTTTTACCATATTAATCATTTTGTTCCTGAATATCCACTAGGTGATCTACTTTTTTGATAGACTCAACTAGGGGGGGGGGTCCGATTTTATATGTCTGCGATCAAATACAAGGGGGTACGGTACTAATGAATTCATTGGAAAGCAAATTACTAGTATCAGCTTAAGTAACAAACAACTTGAATCTCAGATAAGAACCCCCCTCCATGCAAAAGAGGTCACATGAAAAACACCAAAGCAATTATGACAAGACTGTTTGCCTTGGAGCATGTATTTTAATTTTAATAATATAAAATCGTGGAGACCGAGGCAAGGGAAAAACATAGAGTAAACTTGGATAACTATAACTGCATGTAGGCTTCTTGCCAAGTATTCTGCCTAACCAAGGTTGAATTTTTGAATTCTAGATTAATGTCTTTCTTTAAAAGGCATGTCATAGATGATATGTGCTTTATGTGCTTACATATGCAAAGGCTGGTTTGCTCTTTCCAAAAACATAAAAGATCATATGTTGGGCATGTGAGGCATAGGCTTGTTTCTTAACATGATTTATATATGCTGATTCTCTATTCCTATCTCATTATATCACTAATGGAGAACCTAATGATTACAATCTAAACTATAGATATACTGTGTTATTTACTTGTTGTATTACTGTTCTACTTTTAGTTCCATATTGCTCACTTGTACTTATTTCTCTACTCTCATTAGCTATATTAGAGACTATCCCGTAACCTGTTTTACTCACTGAATAAACAATTCCCTTTCTCTAGATGGTATCAAGAGCAGGTTTCTTTTTTTCCCCCACCCACTCGTCCGAAATGACGTGAGACGACCCCCCCCCCCCCCCCCGCCGCCGCCGCCAGCCCCTACCCTCTCCCCCCTGTCGCTGCCCCCCCACCCGCCGGCGCCACCCCCCCTCTCCTTCCCAGCCGCCCCCTCCTCTTCCCCGCCGCCACCCCCCCTCCTCTTCCCAGCCGTCGCCACCCTTCCCCTCCCTCCTCTTCCCCGCAGCCACCCTCCTTCCCTCCAAGCCTCCTCCCCTTCGGCTCCTCTTCCCATCCCTGCTCCGGCTGCCGCTGGTTTTACCTCTTCTCTTCTCTATGTCCAGGTAATCTTCGTATCCAAGTTCGGACATCCACTGGCTGTCTAAGTTGAGAGTCTTTCGTCTCATCGTCTTCTCTGCCTGCGCCTCATGAAGGACATTTAGCTTTCCTCATGACGGCGTATGTTTCTCTATATATATGCATATTCTGCCCTATACGGGTTTTTTGATCTGACTCGTCAGATCCCAGCTGTTGTTATCTGCCCCTTTGTGGGTCTCTGATCTACTCTGCTGCTGCGCTGACTACGGCCTCTGCCATGGTCTTATCTGAGCCTCCTCGCTCTCTGTGTGTCACCACGGTGAAGCTCGACGGCGGCTCCAACTATCGTCTGTGGTCGGCGTCGTTTGTTCTATATGTCAAAGCACAAGGCCGATATTACCATCTTACGGCGGAGCCTCCTGCTGTTCCTATTGCTGATGCGGATGACAAAACCAGACAAAACTATGCACAATGATTCAAGGATGACTCCGACGTCATGTCTTGGATCCTCAATAGTACTGAGCCCCGGATCAGCCAATCTTTTCTCTGCCTTCATGATGCTAAGGCTATGTGGGATCAACTGTCCCACGTCTACTCTCATCAGGAGAATCCCAAGCGAGTTTTTGAAATTTTCAAAAACTTGGCTAAAAAGTTCTCCCCTGACACTTCCATTGTTGACTTCTACAATCAATGCTTGGCTCTGTGGAATGAGTTTGAACTCTACCACCCCTTGATGGCAGACATCAAAATTGCTCAGAAGCAACGCAACGAACTGCAACTTGTTCAGTTTTTGGCTGCTCTTCCTGCCTCATTTTCTGGTGTGGTTGACCAGATCCTGTCAAGTGATCCGCTGCCTACCCTTTGGGATGTTCTTAAACGAGTCCAACGCCTGCCGTCCATGACTCCTACTCCTGCTGTTGAGCACCCTGCGCTTATTGCTCGCTCTGTTGATTTTGGCCGTGGACGTGACGGTTGCCTTCCTCCCTCGGGAGGTCGAGGATCATCTGCTCCTGGACGTTGTGCTCCTCCCGGCCCCCGCTACTGCAACTGGTGTGGCCGGGACAATCATATTGAAGATCGATGCTGGATTAAGCACGGCAAGCCCGCTTGGGCTAACCAAGCTGCTATAGAAACTGCTACTGACTCTACTGCTGACGCACCTGCTGCTCTTGCAAATGCGGAATGGTTACATTCTGAGTTCGAGAAGATGTTCTAGGAGCGTCTCGCACAACTGCCATCCTCGTCTACACCAGGACCCTCTGCCATGCTCGCTTCTCCATCATCTGGTAACAAATAGTGGTGCATTGACTCGGGTGCATCCACTCATATGGCTGGTGATCTTCGTCTATTTTCTGTTCTAAATAAAACTACTACTATATCATCTGTTACTGTTGCAAATGGCTCAAAAACTGCAGTTCATGGCACTGGCACGATTCCTATTTCACCAAAACTGCAATTGCATTCTGTTTTATATATCCCAAAGTTTCCTGTTAATTTGTTGTCAGTCAGTAAGATGATAAAACAACTCAAGTGATCTGTTAAATTTGATCCTTCTGGCTGTGTTTTGAAGGATCTCTGCACGAAGACGAGGATTGGTTCGGGCCGTGAAGGACCAGATGGGCTGTATTATCTGGATGGACCTCCTGCTGCTTCTGCTATGCTATCTAGTATCTACTTCAGTGATAGGACTACAATGGCATTTTCGCCTGGGCCATCCATTTGCTACCAAATTAAAGCATTTATTTCCTACTTTATCTGAGAACAGTTTTTCGTGTGAAACTTGTGTTTTAGGCAAACAAACTCGGTCTGGTTTTTTGCTAAGAAAGTTATTGCTTCTAAAGAAATTTTTGACATTGTTCATGCTGATATTTGGGGACCGTGCTCCGTATCAAGTCACTTGGGTGTGAAATATTTTATGACCTTTATTGATGACTATTCTCGCACCACATGACTGTTTTTACTTAAAGGTCGAGATACTGTGATGGATACTATTCATACCTTCTTTGCTGAAATTCACACCCAATTTAACCGACCTATTAAAATTTTTTGTACTGATAATGCACTTGAGTTCATGCAACAATCTATTACCTCCTTCTGTGCTGCCCGAGGAACCATACATCAGACCACTTGCCCTTACACTCCTCAACAAAATGGCGTCGCTGAAAGAAAAAACTGTCACTTGAGGTTGCTTGCACTCTTCTCATACACTACAAAGTACCCCATCATTTCTGGCCTGAAGCTGTCTCTACGGCTTGCTATCTCATCAATCGCATGCCTTCCTTTATTTTGAAAAATCAGGTCCCGTATGCGATTTTGTTTCCTGATAAACCCTTATTCTCTCTGCCTCCTCGCATTTTTGGGAGTACTTGTTTTGTGAAAAATCATCGTCCTGGGCTCACCAAACTTGATGCTCGCTCGGTCAAATGTGTTTTTCTGGGATATTCCCGTACACAAAAAGGCTACCGCTGTTTTGATCCTATTAAAAAATAGTGGTTTGTTAGTGCGGATGTGACCTTTTTTGAGCATATGCCTTACTATTCTACTGATGGCGCAACATTGTCTGCTGATATTATGGCTACCACACTGTTACCGGTGATTGTTGAGGATTTACCGTCTCCTGATGTGCCTAAAGAACGCCCATTGCAAGTCTATCAGCGCAGGTCAAAGAATCACAATGCTTCTGAAGCCCCGACCGAACCAACTCTTGCGTCTGCGGTTCATCCACCATCCACTGAGGTGTTTTCTGACCTGGATCTTCCTATCAGTTTACGGAAGGGCGTTCGATCATGTACTAAGCATGCTATCAGTCATTTTTGTTCATCTGACAATCTCTGTGGTAGCTTTGCTTGCTTCAATTATGTTTTGTTTGCTGTGACAATTCCTAAATCAGCCGAAGAGGCCCTTCGCATTCCTGCCTGGAAACATTCTATGAAGCAAGAAATGCATGCACTCTGTGATCGTCACACCTGAGATCTGGTTGATCATCCCTCTTCGTGCAATACCGTTGGCTGCCGCTGGATATTTACTATTAAATATCAACCGGATGGTACCATTGAACGCCTGAAAGCCATATTAGTTGCAAAAGGTTACACACAGACATACGGTGTTGACTACTTTTAGACCTTTTCTCCAGTTGCACGCCTGAATTCTGTTTGTATTCTGATTTCTATTGCTGTAAATAAAGACTGGCCTCTGTATCAACTTGATGTCAAAAATACTTTTCTCTATGGAGATCTTCAAGAGGAGGTATACATGGAGCAACCACCGGGATTTGTTGCTCAGGGGGAGTCTGCCTTCAAAATATGTAAACTCAGAAAGGCCATCTATGGTCTTAAGCAGAGCCCACGTGCCTGGTTTGATAAACTCAGTCAGATCTTAATTACTTTTGGCTTTCAACGATCACAATCTGATCATTCTGTATTTATTCGTAACTCAGCAGCAGGGCTTGTTATTCTGATTGTATATGTAGATGATATTGTTTTATCTGGCAGTGATACTGCGGGCATCCAGGCAACCAAACATTATTTGGCACAACACTTCATCACCAAGGATCTTGGCAAACTGCGATATTTTCTAGGTATTGAAGTTGCCAGATCATCTACAGGAATCTGTCTTTCACAAAGAAAATATATTCTGGATTTATTGCAGGAAACCGACATGCTGGGCTGCAAGCCAGCCAACACTCCTCTAGATCCCAACATGGATTGGGATGATGATAGCTCTCCACCTTATGATGATCGTCACCAATTTCGAAGGCTGGTAGGCAATCTTATCTACCTGACGGTCACTAGGGCTGACCTAGCAGCTGCTGTGGGATTCATAAGCCAGTACCTTGATAAACCCCGGCAGTGCCACTGGGACGCTATGTGTCACATCCTACGATACCTTAAAAGCTCGCCAGGGAAAGGTCTTCTGTATAAAAAGCATGGCCATTGCAATCTATTTGGATTTTCTGATTCTGACTATGCAGGAAGTCGATCTGATCGAAAGTCCACTTCTGGATACTGTACCTTTGTGGGAGGCAAGCTAGTCACCTGGCGGAGCAAAAAGCAAACTGTGGTTGCTAGATCCAATGCCGAGGTCGAATATAGAGCCATGGCTCATACTGCATGTGATCTTTTGTGGGTCCGTGGCCTTCTTCAAGAGTTTGACATTGCTTATTCTAGTCCCATTCCTATGTTCTGTGACAACAAAGCCTCGATTTTTATTGCAAGCATCCCCACGTTTCATGAACGCACGAAGCATATTGAGGTTGATTGCCATTTTGTTCGGGAGAAAGTTCTGTCTGGACATATCTGCACTCCATACATTGGCACTGACAAGCAGCTTGCGGATATCTTCACCAAGATCTTGCCTAAAGCTCGGTTTCAGACTCTGATTGACAAGTTGGGCTTGTTTGACATCTACGCTCCAGCTTGAGGGGGAGTATAGATATATTGTGTTACTGTGTTATTTACTTGTTGTTTTACTGTTCTACTTTTAGTCCCATATTGCTCACTTGTACTTATGTCTCTACTCTCATTAGCTATATTAGAGACTATCCTGTAACCTGTTTTACTCATTGAATAAACAATTCCATTTCTCTCTAGATAAACTAATGACTAAAATCTAAACCAATATGAAATAATTAATAAAAATCGGAATATATCCATCAATAGTTTGAATCTTCAAATCTGTTTTCTAAAGAGCCTTACAAAGCGTATATATAGGCGTTTAAACCCTACTGACTAGACAACTAGCCAATGTGGGATTAAACCACAAGCTTTACAAAACCAACTGGAAAAATATCAAATAACCCCTAAAACACAAGGAAACTAATAAGACATTATAAATACTACTCAAATGACTATTTCAAAGGCTACAATTGTCCTACACCAATCACACATTAAATCCTATACCACAAAGAAGGTCAATTTCTATCTACTTCTAGGCTTTAACGATGCCAATACAAAGAGGATAGTACTATATTCTAAGTATAAAAAATCTCTGCAATTGTAAAGTTGTTTTGAAGTAAGCAAATCAAGCTATTAATATAGGCTAGGGGGATGTGACAACCCTATTACTATATGTTGTATATCCATGATGAGGCTTGTGGTTCATCAATTGGTGAATCTCGCTGGAGATCGTCCTATGAATCTCCATCATCATGTAGTACCAGTGTTCTCATATGCCCCGCATGAGGCCGCTTATGCAGCCGCATATGCGTATGCGGCTCTCAGCCGCTCCGCATATAGCTATGCAGTGCTATTTTTGGGCATGGACCGAATATGCGACATGCGGTCCGCATATGCGGCCGCTTAGACCCCGCATTTCATTTAGCGACTTGAAGTACAAAAAAAAACCTCAAATAAAATCAACCAAATTAAATGACAACTTCTTCTATATAGTTGGTTTAAGATCAGATATTGAAATTTTGCTACCTCGGAAATAATTCTATTTTGAATGAGTGGTGCAAAATATATTATTACATTTTACAATTGTTAATGTTTCATTATGCTCTTTCCTTTGCTCTTTTTTTTCTCTTCTATTTTGCTCTAAGATTAGAAAATGCTACACTTGCAACAATTCTAATTTTGTCTTGTATAAAAGGGGAACCTATTGCAGATATTAATTGGATATGATATTTTCTTTTACAAAGTATCAAATTTGTGTGCTGCCTAGGGAGTAAATTATATTCCCTATGACTTTTTCTTCTCTATTTATTAGTGACTATATTTCTTCATATCATTTTGATGTTTTGATTTTGATTTTGTTTTTGATGTTCTTTTTCTATTTCTACTTTGAAGTACCATGTATTGTGTTACTGTGGTTTTTCTTATAGTTCATTCAATAAATGTTCTGTTACTAAATGCATGTGTTAGTGTGTTTTGTTACTTGTATATTCTAGTACATTATATAAAATTAGGGTTTTGTTGATTGATTTTTCTTATTGATGATTGGAAAATATGTGTTTCTTCTTCCATGATGTAATGATCCATCGGTACATTTTGGGCTATTAGGCTACAAAACTAGATAGTATGAAATTTATGATTATGATTATATATTTTATTTCATATATGTATAAAATATAGAATTTATTAAAAAAAATCCAAAAACGCATATGCCCCGCTTATGCTCCCGCATTCCGCTTATACTCTATGCGGTACCCTGACCGAACGCATACTGCATAACGCATTTCAGAACATTGTGTAGTACTCAAAGAGGGCTTGGTTGCTTGCCTTACCTTGACTTTTAGTCCTTCACATCATATTTCATTGCAGTTAGCTTACACATTCACCCAATTGAGATAATCATTCTTGAACTCAGCTGTATGTTTACTTTGTCATTTATATGTCTCTCCTAGTTTATATGCACAAACTGTAACTTCTGTATGCTTGCAACATTGCTTGAAGATTAATATTTTTATTGTTGTGGAGTATGTCAATCACCTCTTGTAGACCCTTTAATAGGCCCCTCTTCTCCAACGATATGATTGCCCTAAAACCTTCGATTGAGATAATAAGCTAAACATATCCTCACATCACATGCAAGATGTCAGAAAGCTGAGGTAATATTTATTGTGTTCCCACCATAGAATTAAATGTCCGATTTCGATGTCGTGTCCGATGGCCCAGAAATAGAAATTTTTCGAATTTTCGACCGAAATTTTGATATTTACGGCCCTAACGATTTTGACGGCCAAATAAGCGAGTTAAATCATGAAAATTTACCAGGACGATCTCATCGCCAAGATCTACTCAAATATGCAATAATATTTCATATTGGATATGTGTGTGGGGGGTCTTCCACATTTGTAAGTGAAGGAAGCTAAACAATTTTGACAGAATTTTGATGGCAATTTCGATGACAAAATGAAGGAATTAAGTTATGGAATTTTGCAAACACAATGTTTAAACATAGACACACTGCATTATATAATAAATTTATATGTTTAGAGGTTAGGGTGGGATCCATGTCTTGATGAGTGAGTGCACAAATGAACAGAAATGTCAAGTCTGTTAGACAGTTAGACTGTTACAAACTTGCAAACTTCAAGTTAAAACAACTAGAGTACTAGATTTTATAACTTAAGAGTTACAACTTACAAGTTACAATATCGTAGGTTAGTATATTTATGGTATACGTCTACTATTATAATATATTTAGGGTTGCATAAGTGAATAATAAAAAAAATATTTAGGGTTACAAGTTACAACTTACACTTAGCATTTCGTATAAGGCTACTATTATAATATATATAGGGTTACATAAGTGAAAAATACAAAAATATAAGAACTTCCATTAAAAAAGCTCTTGTAGCCATTTTGTGTATAAATATGAAATATATTGATTAGATTCTCAAAATAAGTATAGATATACGTATTCCACACTATTTTTTCTTAGACTTACAAGTTCACTTCAAGATCTTGAGAATTTTAAGAGAAATGTCACTTAGAAATTTAGGATTTTCAGAGTATTTATTAAGATATGTTTAAAAGGGAATAGAAATAGGAGGAGGAGGATTAGATGGGCTAGGGAGAGGGGTTACATACCTTAGAATCAAGTAATGCAACCTTCGAAAGCAAGATATCACAAAAAATCGCTAAAAGGTCAAAGTCCCAGCAAATCCAGTCGTTGGAACACTATTTTGCAAAACAGGTTCTGCATTTCGCACTAATTTCACAATATCAAGGCCCAAACTGGACTTTTTTGCACCAAAATACCCCATGTTTTGCGAAATTCCGACTGTAGCTGCGAAATTTTTGCAAAATTGCGGACCAGTTCTGCATACTGACGTTTCGATGTTTGATTGCAAAAAAAGAAATTTCGAGCAAAATTTCACAGTTTCGATCGAAATTTTGTTCCATAGTTCCCACACATTGTTGTACTCCTATTTCATGGCAAAGTTTTCTTATGATTTTATGTTGTGTGTGAACACAAGATCATATAAACATCTTTCCATGAAATAGGAATATAACAATGCATTATATTAATGGAACACCTGTCTAAACAATTAAACAATGTTGATATCTCATGACATCAATTGTGAAGTTTGGAATAGGCACACTAGTCATACATAACATATAGAAACAATCAAAGCACCTCTTTAACTCAAGATGGACAACACATCAAGAGTCTGCGCCCCACGACGGAAAAACTCAATGTCAGTTGCAGCCAACTACACTTACCAAGTGTCTGAATACTAAATGCAAGAGCAACATAGCTTACTCTATGTAATACAACTAGCTACAATCATGAGTATGCGCCCATTCATGGAAAATGAGTTATGAACACAAGTATAAACCCTTGCACATGTTATGTAGAACTAACCAAAAATTCACAAATTGCTTAAGTAAAGCATGGCATTGGAACAACATAGTCGAATAATAATATAAGTTCGTAAGAACATAATGTGAAGCAATTTATGTTTGTAAGGAGATCCCAATGGCTGCAAGAATGCAATATCACATTGATGTCATTAAATTCCTCATAAGAGGGATATTATTCACAAACGAAAAACCAAGTGACCAAGGACATCAATAAGTTTTAAAGAAGTCATCAAATTCATCAATGAGATTTAGTTAAGTGTAGAAGATCAAAATATGATTGTGCCATAAAGGGAAAAATAGAAATTTTCGTGTAAGAGGGATATAAGTAGACTTGGACTGATAGTAAGTGAATCCCCGAGTTTAGATTATATAAAAGGATACTAAAGAGGGCAATAACAACGCGGGGTTACTAGGATTTCAAAGTTGGCTAAGATATTCAATTTTTAAGGATACCTCATGCGAAACAAGAAATGTCCAAGAAAGTCAAATAACGACTCAAGATACACTTGCGTTTTAAGATTGCACATAATACTTCAACGTTCTAGACATGAATGAGATGACTTGCAAGAGACACACTAAAGGAAAAAATAGGGAAGTTGCCTCGATTTAACCAAAAAAAATAGGGAAGAACAAATGCTCAAATGTTTAAGGAGAATAACAAACCTTATTCAACGGTCCCTAGATTCCTATCACAACTCCAATCCTTAGCACAAGAATTCACTTATAAATGAAATTACCACAATGGAATGCACACTTTTTGTTATGTATTTATTGTACAAACATTCATTTCATGCAATGTCTTGAAATCTCAATCATTGGTGTAATTATTTGTATTAGGTTTTCCCTTTAAATTTCATATATTGATAACATCTATCCAAATTACTGTGAATTGATTCTATTAATATATTTATTTGTAATTTCTATATATTGCTGGACCTCTATGTAATTTCTCCTAGTTTCTATTAATAAAATGGTGAGGGCTCATGAACCCTCACACACACTGCATTGCACGCAACTTAGCGACATCTACGTTCACATGGTATCAGAGCAAGGTTGCTCCAGGCTGCCACCCCCTCTCTCCTCTCTTCTTCTCCTCCACGCCGCTGCCGCCAGCCACATAGGCCAGCAGGCAGCCGCCGCCGCCCTCCCGCACAGTAAGCAGTCGTCGTCGGCGGCTAGGAGCGATAGCAGCAGCCGTCGGTCAAGGGCGGGCGCCGCAGTTGCCGTCCCAGGGTAGGCCCACCAGCCACCAACAACCCCTCATTTCTCCGGTCGATTTCGAAGGCAGTGCTTACGTAAAACGGCTTATTAAATTTCATACCGAAGGGTCCGTCGGTACGTAGGAAATTTCTAATCACATCTCATCCAAACCTGGACACACTATTGAGGTATGTTGGAAGAAGCATAGTAGACATGCTGCACCTCTTGTGGGGGCAGCAAATTATGCTAGTATTGCTGAGTCTTCTGAGCCTTCTGCATCAAGTTCTTGTTCTTCTGGCATCACACTCACAAAGGAAGAATATGATAGATTTAGTCTGGCTACACAAGATCTGAGTGTGGGATCTTCTTCCTCAACAAATCTGACATCTACCACTGGTAATCAGGCGACCTTTTTACTGGCTTCTGGTTCAACTTCTTCATGGGTGGTTGACTCTGGAGCGTCACATCATATGACTGGTATGAGGAGACTACTTCATTCCATTGACTCACATGTTCCTCACAAATCTGTGACCATGGCTGATGGTTCAGTGAGGAGAGTGTTAGCAAGTGGTTCTGTTTCTCTGACTCCTAACATTGATCTTAAATTTGTTCACCATTCCTGCGTTTCCTTTTAATCTTCTCTCTGTTGCAAAAATAATTGATACTGTAAAATGTACAATGACATTTGGACTTTACTTTGTATTACAAGATCTCAAGTTTATGGGGACGATTGGTTGGGGGGGGGCTAGGAAATGTGATCTCTACCTCTTCCATGGTGACAATCTGCCTCGCCAAGTATTTGCTATTGTCCCAGTCTCCGTCGTATGTTTGTGTCTAGGGATGTAACTTTCCATGAATCCACACCATACTTCCCAGTAAGGGGGAGCAATTGTGTGAAAGTGAGAGAGTGCCCACCTTCAGACATCAGTGAGAGAGTGCCACCATCACACCAGAGTGAGAGAGTGCCACCTATCATTCCTGACTATACTTTAATTCAGGAAGAGCAGCCAATAGATGATACATTAATTCAACAATATTCACATGTTTACAGCAGACGAGGCAGACATGATCCATAGGAGGTAACGACTCCGGTTTCTGAGCCTTCCCCATCTTCCTCTACTCAAGAGATTTCTGAAGAACCATCTGGCCTTGATTATCCCATTGCTGTTCGCAAAGGTACTTGTTCATGTACCATTCGACATCCTATTGCAAGTGTGTGTTGTTTGTCAAAATTATCTAAGCAGGCCCGGTCATTTGCTCTAGGGATTGATTCTGTGGTCATTCCAAGAAATCATCTTGATGCTATGAAAGATATTGGCTGGAAACGGGCAATGCATGTTGAAATGTCTGCTCTTCTACGAAAAACACATGGGATCTTATTGACTTACCTTCAGGTAAAAATGTTGTGGGCTGCAGATGGGTATTCACAGTAAAACATAATCCAGATGGTTCAGTTGAGAGGTTGAAGGCTAGACTGGTGGCAAAGGGTTACACTCAGACATATGGAGTTGATTTCTTTGAGACATTTTCAACAGTGGCTCGTCTGAATTCGGTACAGATTCTTATTTCTCTGGCTACTACTTTTGACTGCCCTCTATTCAGCTTGATGTCAAGAATGCCTTTCTCCATGGTGATCTACAGGAAGAGGTGTACATGGAGCAACCTCCTGGTTTTGTTGCTCAGGGGGAGTGTCAGAAAGTGTGTAGATTGAAGAAAGCCATCTATGGATTGAAACAATTTCCTAGAGCTTGGTTTGATAAGTTCAATGATGTTGTAATAAAGATGGGCTTCTCTCGTTCTTTGACTGATCACTCCTTATTCTATTCTAGCTCTTCTGTTAGATCCATTATTATCGGTGTATATGTTGATGATATAGTTATCACTGGCAGTGATTCTACAGGCATATCACGTGTGAAGGATTGGATGGCCATTTTCATACAAAGGATCTGGGCAAACTGAGTTATTTTCAAGCCTGTCAATCTACTTCTGCAAGGTTGATTCATCCAGTTTATCTTCACCGAGCTGCTTCATCACGTCTTCTCTGAGCCGCATCTGCGATTTCAACATCACATGTTGCTGATCTACTTTGGACTTTCCTTGATGGATGATATCTCCTTTCCTGTCAAGCCCCTAAGGTTCACACTACAGAGTTATGGTACCTACATCGTATCACCAGCATATCGTCCGTTCATGTTCGTGCCACGTTATGCACATCTTCTCAGACAATTTGAAGATTTCACTACTGCTACATCTACATTGGGCATCCACGTTCGTGCCGCGTTAAGTACGTAATCCAATGAAGTTGCCGTAGTCGTGGTATTGATGATTATCTGCTCCAAGTGGCGAATTACTGCTGCAGTATTCATGTTCCATTCTTCAGATGTTCTTCATTCCAGATGCACTCTAAAGACCTTCTTCAAAGCTCGAGGATCTCCAGCCTACATAATACAATTTCAAAGAAGAGAGGCATTGTCAACACATGGTTCAGGGGGAGTATTAATTAAGGGGGAGTATCAATTTTTGTATGGGGAGTGATATTTATCTTTTATCTTTCATTTATCATTTCTTTTATTGTTTTATTGAGTCTTGTAACCTCCAAGCTTTGGACATGTGTTTCACCCATGCTCCAGCTTGAGGGGGAGTGTTAGAGAGTCTATATTAGCCTATTTAGTTAATAGGTTAATTAGTTATTGGGCTTTTGTATTTAAGCCCGTTTAGATTACTTGCGTCCTAAGTCTTAGGGCGTCTCCCCTCTCCTATATAAAGGTGTAATCTAAACCCATTGCGTTCAATTATATTTTACAATGGTGTACATGCTCCATTTACAGGTAACCAACTATTTTAGAGATATTTCATGTCTTGGATTTACATTGTGGTTTTACTTTGATTTTCAATTGTTTACATTTACATGTAGGACAAATTGTACACTATCACAAGGGTTTAAACACGTATATAAGTTCATTAAGCTATGCTTTTTTATACGTGTGTGCATAATTTGTGATAAGATATACGTACAGATAAGCATTTGTTTTTTCAAAAAGCATCTACTAGGCACTATAGTGCTATATGTTCATGTTTGCTCATTTCATACTTCATGCTTTCAAAAAATTGATATATGTGCTCATTTTATAGTTATACGTAGATATATAGATATATTTTGTTATCGGTCCCTAAACTAAGCCCTAAACCATGTACCAACATGATCCAAAAACATTTCCTAATGATTCATGAGTATTTAGCAATGTATCAAAAAGCGGGAAGCGGGAGGCGTGCAGACAACACCCAATAACCGATTAAGCAGTAGGCAGACGATTAAGCGGGCGATTTTTGAAAAAGCGGGTGTCTAAATTTTATATATTTTTATACAAAATTACATGTATGTGTATATAAAAAATATATTTATAAGGAACTTCTATACATATCTAATCAGCAAATCAGTAATTAACTAAGTATTCATCAATACTTACTATTAATCAGTATCTCTAATCTTTAAAATCAGAAAGCAGATCAGCAATTGTAAATAACAAACTATGAATTGTTGAATTAAAGTAATCACTAAAGTAATACTAACTAGTCGTACCAATCATTAATGACTGAAAGCAGCACTATATATGTTCCAGGCTATTATCTTCATGGAGCTTTGCATTGTTCAGCACATCCGTTCTCTACTTCCAAACATCATTGAAGGTGTGAAGCAATCTGCATCCCGGTCGATACTATCGACAACCTGTCGATAGTATCGAGATCAGTTCAGGTTCGAGTTGAAGCAATCGACATCCCGGTCGATACTATCGACACTCATGTCGATGGTATCGAGACCGATTCAGGTTCGAGATGATGTTCTGTCGATACCATCGACACTCATGTCGATAGTATCGACACCGGCGCAGCGGCGGCTCGTCAATCTGCCGATTGTTCTATTTTCTTTATAATATTTATTTTTATCTCTTTTCTCTCCTTGTACCTCATGTACTTTACCCTAATATAAAAATACAAGTGAGTAGGCTCAAGCCTGTCACACGTTTTTGCTACGTCTTGCAGCCGACATTTGATCGGTGTTCTTGTCTTCTTCCCCTCTTCATTTCTTCTCACATGGTATCAGAGCGGAGATCGATCTAGGGCTTCTCCTTCCTCTCACCGGCGGATCTCTCCCTCATCGGCGGCCGGCTGCTTCCCATCTGCCGACTTGGCGTAATCCACCGGCGGTGTAGAACCACCGTCGGCTACTCTGGGTCTGCGGTAGATATCCAACTCTACCGTAGCCTCCATCACAAAGTGTTTGGGGGATCTCCGGGTGATCCAACGATCATCTAAAAACACAACCGGAGGACTAGTTTCGTCTCAGCCATCATCCTAGTCACACCTCCTCCATGTGTGATTAGGAAGATCATTTGGAGGCTGTGAATGCGTAAGTAACACATTTCTTCTTGTTTGTCTTCTGTATGTGACGTGTATCTCTCCGTAACCACAATCTGTTGACGTGTATCATTCCGTCACATATTCCGTTCTACAATGGAGGATATCAAGATACCTACGATCTACAACGAAGTGTCACCTATCGCCTCCATTAAGCTTCAACGGAAAAAATTATCTTCTATGGATGAATGCCGTCCACACTGTCTTGGAGGCTCGTGACAGAGCAGGCCATGTTGACCAAGGCATCTACTGACGAAGGGTATGCTGAATGGAAGCGTCATGACAGTCTTGTGAAGACTTGGCTGTGGAATAGTATGGAACCTGCAATCGCCGCAAGGTTCATGTTCTACTCTACGGCCAAGGAAATATGGGACGCTGTGAAGCAACATTATTCTCAAGAGAAGAATGCTCTCCGTCAGTTTATGATCTATGATCGTCTGTTTGCTGAGAAACAGGGTGACCGATCTCTTGAGGAGTATTTTGGGGCGGTTCAGGCTCTTGCTCAAGAGCTAAGTTATTATCATCCTGTGGTTGTTGCTGAACAGATAAAGGATAGAGATGATCTTGTTACAGCCAAATTCTTATCTGGGCTCAACTCGGCTTGTAGCTCCGCTCGGAGCGTTATTCTGGCTACTGATAAACTACCTAGTCTTGTGGAGGCTTATTCAAGGATCCAGCAATCTCTATTTGAGTCTGCTTCCGTTGTTTCTGATATATCTTCTGGAGAATCTCATACTTCTGTTGCTGCTGCGGCACCGACATCACTCTTACCCAAGAGGAATATGATCGGTTCATTTAGGCGACACAACACTTGAGTATGGGGTCATCATCATCTTCATCGGCAAATCTGGCATCTACTGCTGGTAATCAGGCTACATCTCTCATAGCATCTGGCTCATCCTCATCTTGGGTGGTTGACTCTGGCGCCTCACAGCATATGAATGGTATGAGGAGATTGCTCCACACTATCGACTCATCTATTCCTCGCCAATCTGTTACTCTGGTAGATGGTTCAGTGAAGAGAGTGTTAGCTAGTGGATCTGTCTCCCTAACACCCAAGATTGATCTTAAATCTGTTCACTTTGTGCCTGAATTTCCTTTTAATCTTCTTTCTGTTGCCAAATTGATTGACACTCTAAAATGTTGGGTAATATTTGGACCTTCTTGTTTCATATTACAGGATCTCAAGAGTATGAAGACGATTGGTGGGGGGCCTAGGAAAGTTGATCTCTACCTTTTCAACGGTGACAGTCTGCCTCGCCAAATGCCTTCTCCTGCTCCATCCATCCTGTTGAGTGGTTCCCCCTTACTATGGCATTGCAGATATGGACATCCATCTTTGGAGAACCTGTGGAAGTTGGAACCAGAACTGTCCCAATTATCTTCTTTAGAGTGTCAGTCATGTCAACTGGGAAAGCACCATAGGTTATCCTATCCCAGTCGAGTCAATAAGCGGGTTTCGTGTCCCTTTGAGTTAGTGCATAGTGATGTGTGGGGTCCTGTAAAAGACCAGAGTTATAATGGTTTTTGTTATTTTATCTCCTTTGTCGATGATTTCTCACGCATGACATGGATCTACCTTCTTAAAAGTAGAGAGTCTGTGTTGTCTATTGTGAAACATTTTCATACTGAAATTAAAGTCCAGTTTGAGTGCAATATAAAAATTCTCCAGTATGATAATGCTTTAGAGTATGTTCAAAAGGCTATGTCTGATTTTTGCAGCTCGGTTGGTATGATTCATCGCACATCTTGTCCTCACACCCCTCAGCAAAATGGGGTGGCAGAGAGGAAGAATCGCCATCTTCTTGATATTGCTCGATCCATTATGTTTCAATCCAATGTGTCCAAGAAGTTTTGGTCTGAAACCCTTATAACTGCTTGTTTCTTGATTAATAGGCAACCTTCTTCTGTTCTTCAAGGACAGACTCCGTTTTCTGTGTTGCGTCCAATGGACTCCCCCTTTCCTGTTCCCCTTAGAGTGTTTGGTTGCACTTCCTTTGTCCATAACTTTGACCCTAAGGCCGACAAGCTGTCTCCTAGGTCCATTAAAACACTGTTCCTGGGTTACTCTAATACTAGCAAAGGATACAAGTGTTACTGTCCTAGTCTTCACCGCATGTTTGTGTCTAGGGACGTCACCTTCCATGAGACCACTCCATATTTCTCCAATGCTATGAGCAAGGGGGAGCAGTTGAGAGAGGGAGAGCCACCAAAAATATAGAATGAGAGACTAGCACCATCGGTGCAGAGTGAGGGAGTGCCACCTATCATTCCCGATTTTACTTCTATTCCGGATGAACAAGCAGGAGATAGACCTACCATTGAGCATTACACACATGTTTACCATAGGCGAGGCAGGAAAGATCCAGAAGAAGTAGCGCCACCAGTCTCTGAGCCCTCATCATCGCCTTCTACTCAAGAGACTCCTACAGAGATATCAGACCTCGATCTTCCTATTGCTGTTCGGAAAGGTACTCGGTCCTGTACTATTAAACATCCTATTACAAATGTATGTTGCCTGTCTCATCTATCTAAGCAGGCCCGTGCATTCGCTATTGGGATTGATTATGTGACTATACCAAGAAATCATTTTGATGCTATGAAGAACAGTGGCTGGAAACAGGCTATGCAACTTGAGATGTCAGCTCTCTTAAATAATGACACTTTGGATCTTGTTGATCTTCCTGCAGGAAAGAAAGTAGTGGGCTATAGATGGGTTTTCACTATCAAACACAATCCGGATGGATCAGTTGAACGGTTGAAAGCCCGATTGGTCGCAAAGGGCTACACCCAAACCTATGGTGTTGACTTCTTTGAAACCTTTTCTCCTGTTGCTCGCCTGAACTCTGTGCGGATCATTATTTCTCTTGCTACTACCTTTGATTGGCCCCTGTTTCAGTTGGATGTAAAAATGCTTTTCTCCATGGTGATCTACAGGAAGAGGTATATATGGAGCAACCTCCTGGGTTCGTTGCTCAGGGGGAGTGTCAGAAAGTGTGCAAATTAAAGAAAGCTATATATGGGCTGAAACTGTCACCTAGAGCTTGGTTTGACAAGTTTAGTGAAGTATTCTTCAGATGGGTTTTTCTCGATCTATGACTGATCATTCCTTATTTTACTCCAGCTCTTCTTGTGGATCCATTATTCTTGTTGTATATGTGGATGACATAGTTATTACTGGCAGTGACACCATGGGAATGTCTCGTGTCAAAGAAAGTTTGCAAAAACACTTCCATACAAAGGATCTGGGCAAACTAAGATACTTTCTAGGCATTGAAGTGCTTAGATCTCATATAGGTGTCAATTTATCTCAGAGGAAATATGTGCTTGATTTACTACAGGAGACAGGCATGGCTGAATCCAAACCGGTATCTACACCGATGGATTATCACATCAAAGAGGTGGTTGATGATGTTGAGTATCAAGATTCAGGATATTACAGGAGAATAGTGGGCAAGTTAATATATCTAACAGTTACTCGACCTGATATTTCTTTTGCTGTGGGCGTGGTCAGCCAACATATGCACTCTCCGCGACAGTCACACTGGACAACAGTCTGCAGAATTCTGAGATATTTGAAAAGTGCTCCTGGTAAGGGAATCACATATTCTTGACCAAAGGCACCTCCATCTACTCTGCCTCTCACAGGATATTCAGATGCTGATTGGGCTGGCGATCATACTGATAGGAGATCTACATCGGGCTATTGTACCTTTCTAGGTGATCATCTTATCACATGGAAAAGTAAGAAGCAACATGTGGTTGCTAGATCCAGCACTGAGGCTGAATACCGTGCTATGACCCATGCATGTTGTGAACTAAAATGGGTCAAATCTGTTCTATCTGAATTAAAAATTTCTCTTCTACCTTCTATGGAGCTCAAGTGTGACAATCAATCTGCTATGCACATTGCCAGGAATCCTATCTTTCATGAGCGTACAAAACACATAGAGGTTGATTTCCATTTTATTCGTGATCAAATCAGAGATGACACTATTATGACACCATATGTCAGATCTGAGGACCAACTAACAGATATCCTGACAAAGCCTTTGGGTTCAGCAATCTTTCAGAGACTCTATGGCAAGCTGGGCATACACAATGTGTACTCTCCAGCTTGAGGGGGAGTGTGAAGCAATCTGCATCCCAGTCGATACTATCGACAACCTGTCGATAGTATCGAGATCAGTTCAGGTTCGAGTTGAAGCAATCGACATCCCGGTCGATACTATTGTATCACCAGATTCGTCTGAGTAGATTTATATGGAGCAACCACATGGGTTCGTTTCTTAGAGGCAGTGTGACCTAGTTTATCAGCTTCATAAATTTCTAAATGGCCAGAATCAATCACCATGAGCATGGTTTGGGAAGTTCAACCAATTTGTCTAAGAGTTTGATCTGCAACGATCAAGCGTGAACCATTCTATCTTCTATCAGCATGGATCTTGTTGTTGTTTATGTAGATGATATTGTCATTAAAAGTGACGACAGGCAAGGCATTATGCGGCTCAAATAGTTTTTCAAAGAAAATTTGGGACCAATATCTAGGCTTTCTAAGATGCTTTTTGGGTATTGAAGTGGCGAGATCCAAGAATGGAATTATTATTTCTAGCACAAGTATGTTCTTGACCTTCTTGAAGAAATTGCTATATTAGTATCAAAACTTACATATTCGCCTATGGATCCTTAAGTCAAGTTGTACAAAGATAATAGAGAGCTCCTTGCAGATCCATGGCATTATAAGATATTGGTTGGTAAACTTAACTATCTCATAGTTACTCGAGCAAATATTGCCTTTGCTGGTTAGCCAATTTATCGACAAACCACATCAAGTCACTAGGATGCTGTCATTCGAGTTCTTTGCTGTCTCAAAAGAACTCTAGGAAAGGGCATTCTATACTATTGTCATGGACAGGTGAGGGTGCATGGTTTCTAAGATGCGACTGGGCAAGCTATGTCATTGATCAACGATCTATGACCATCTATTGTGCTTTTATAGGAGGAAATCTGGTATCCTAGAAAAGCAAGAAACAAATCACCGTCCCTTCTCTAGTGCATATATGAATATTGGGCAACAACCATGTCACTAGTGAACTACTAGCGTTGAAGAGCTTTATGGAAGAACTCATATTTTGTCAGACAGAAGCAATGGACCTCCAGTGTGATAATCAAGCTGTATTTCTTATCGCTTTCAACTCTATCTTTCATGAGAAAACTAAGCAGATAGGATTTGACTGCCACTTTGTTTGAGAAAAGGTTCAAGTGAAGTTGATCAAACTCACTGGAAGTCCGTTCAGAGGATCGACTTGGGATTTGTTCACTAAATCCTTAAATGGGTGTCAAACCAAATTCTTGGGTAAAAACCTGGTGCTTATGATATATTATATATACACACCAGTTTGACGGGGAGTGTTAAATAAATTTTATTATTCTTAATATTCTGTGTATACTGGGATTAGTCTTACATTTGCGTATCTGGGTTTTTGGCAGCCACCCTTTTTCCGATATAAAAGCTATCCTTGTTCATAATACAATACACAATAATATTCCATCTATCTATCAATTGCACAACCGTTTGGGTTGTTGCTTAGGGGAGTCCACTAACACATGTCGCCTCCAGAAAGCTGTCAATGGTCTGAAGTAGAGTTTCCGTGCTTGGTTTAACAAACTGGGGTGGATCCTGGTCCAAATTATCTTTTGTATACACGTGGTGACCGTATTGGATTGTTCTTATAATTCATGTTGATGATATTATTTTGTTTGACATGCTATTAAGGATTATCCATATAGACACTTTATCACCAAAGACCTTGCCAAATTGTGATATTTCCTTTGCTTTTAAGTGGCTCACTCATCTTCTGGGTTCTGCCTCTAAAGATGAAGTATGTTCTATATCTGTTGCGAAATGAGAATGCTTGGGGCCAAGCCTTTTGTGGTTCCTCTTGATCTGATGCAGCATGGGATGAGGACCCATCTCTATTTTTTACGATACACATAAATAAATGGAACTTATGGGCATATTGATTTACCTTACTGCAACTCAGGCTTGATATCTCTTCTGTTGTGGGACTTGTGAACCAATCTTTGGATAAACCCAAACAATGCCATTGAGATGCCGTTTGTCATATTCTGCGTTATTTATACCGCATCCTAGGAAGAAGTGCTATAGCGCCATCATGGCCGAAATGATGCATATGGAAATTCTGACTCTGATTAAGTGATTATGTTGGAAACAATGTTGATAGGAAATCTACCTTTGGTTCTACAGCTTTGTTGGAGGAAACCTGCTAAAATTGCTTCACCTATGTACTGCGGTCAAGGTTTTAAAGTGCGTGAGGCGTAACGAGGGATTTTTGTCTTAATAAGGCGAGGCATAAGCCTCAAGGCATTATATGAGGTGTTCATAAATAAATATTTGTAGTTCTCTACACATAATTCATTTGATCTGTATGTATATGTGTGAATGTTATATCTATGTGTGTATGTATGAATTCGTGTATATATCATGTATGATAAAAATATGTATGCTCAAGGAAAAGTAAAACAAAATATAAAGTCTTTACCTAATTTAACACTGAGAATTGGGGGTTAAGAGCAATTTTAATAACAAAGACCACCAAAATAGTAAAATAAAACTGTATCCGATAACGTGGTATCAATGCTTTGTACTAATAGATCCAAATTTCTTAACTCAAATTAGGAAAACTAATGCATGCATAATTTGCATTAGTATAAATCAAAATATATAAAAATGATATCTGAAAATCACTAACAGTATAAATGAAATGTGTGGGATGAAAACAAATTAAGTGTTCGAGTTTGAGAAATCTAAATCAAAAGTTGAGCTTTGAGTCTGACCAAATCAAAGTTATTTATATTCACTAATGAGAGAATGATAATCAATTATAACAAATATGATTAGCAAACTTCTAAAGAAAGTCTATGAAACTGTCTCAATAGAAAATAAACTTGGTGGCTAACATAAGACAATATTATCCAGCCTCAGCTAAGCCTCAGTCCAACACAGGTGTAAGCTTCAAGACGCAAATGGCATAGCCTCTCCTCAAGGCGGGGTTCTTAATACTATGATTGCGATAATAAAGGAAGCCATATTCATTACGAGCAATCCCATGTTCCATGAGCTAAACAAGCGTGTTGAGGTTGTTGTCACCTTGTGAGGGAGGCTGTCCTAAATAAATTTGTTACTATGTAACAATGTTCAAAATTCGACGAAATTGTCGAAATTTTGGTCGAAATTTCTGTTTCTGTGGCAATCGGACATCGAAATTGACTGACGAAACTCTCGAAACAGGTAGATCATCGGGTTTTTTTCTACGTTTTCATATACTATCTACTACCTAGAGGATATTGTTAAAGTGTATATATTAGTCTATTAGTTAAATAGGCTAATTAGTTTAGTGGGCCTTTATATTCCGGCCCATCTAGTTTAGATTACTTGGGTCCTAAGTAATAGGGCGTCTCTCCTCCTATATAAAGGAGAGGCCGTCAGTCTTTGTAATTATCGAAATCTATTCCTATTCAATCAATCTTATATTTTTAACATGGTATCAGAGCCGTCGCTCCTGAGGGAACCCTAATCCGCTGTCCCGCTTCCCTCTCTCTCCAAGTCGCCGTCTTCTCCCTTCAAGCCGCCGCCGCTCCTTCCTCCAAGAGGACAACCGAGCGAGCGCCCGCCTGTGGGCGGCCGCAGCCGCCATCACCATGGCGTGGCCGGCTGCCCGCTAGGCATATCCCGACCTCCATGGTCATTTCTATTCTTTATTCTTTCATTCTTTCCATACAACACCTCTGCTGCCTATCATAGCAGTCGTCCTCCATCATCATCCGCAACAGTCGCCGCCGTAGGCATCCGCCGCGGTAATCTCCTTCCGCCATCCGAAACCAACAGCTCCGCATCCAACTCCGCACAATAGCAGCGCCGCCACCACCATCAACAACAGTAGCCGCCAACAGCCATCTCCACAGTGTCACCAGCCATCAGAAATCGTTTCCCATCCGCAAGGAGCAGCCATCTCCATCTGCCGCAGCAGCCCAGCCGCCGCCGCGTCGATACTATCGACCCGAGCGTCGATAGTATCGAGATCAGTCTAGAAGAAAAAAAAACATTCCTCCGATACTCCATCTGCCGCAGCAGCCCAGCCGCCGCCATGTCGATACTATCGACCCGAGCGTCGATAATATCGAGATCAGTGCAGACACAAAGAGCATTCCGTCGATACTATCGACAATTCCATCGATATTATCGAGATCACTGCAGAAGGAAAAAGACTGTCGTTGCTACTATCGACATTTTCGTCGATGGTATCGAGATTTAATCTGTCGTTCGTTTGAAGCCTTCATCGCCGCTTTGGAGAGGCTCCGCCTTGGTTCCGCATGCAATTTCTCTGGAGTCACGCAGGAAACCCTTTGTCATCTCCTATGGTGTGACAAAGTGCTACACCAACGAACGTTATATTTGCCATCATCCGCAAGTTGTTCTTCCACTTCATCATCATCCCGACGATCTTCATCTTCCGTTTGCTGCTATCTGCATCATCATGCTACTGCTGTCCCTATGCCATCACCTGCTGTCTTCATCATCATCACTCCATTGTCACCTCCCATCTATGTCTACTCCCATATTCATTATGCTCCCTGTTGCTATTCAGATAATTAATCGGTCCTATCTTTTGTTAATCGGATCCAATTTAGAGCCTAATCGGATTTTTCGCGGGGCTCCGCCCCCGCACCACCGGATTTGTTGCCCTAACGGGCCAACAAACCCCCTTTTCGGCTCGGGATTAGATCCATTTATTTTTCTACCCGGATCTCATGTTGACCCATTTAGTATACTCTCTTTGCCTATCAGTTTCATTCTCCACATCTTACCCATCTCCATTTCACATATTTTTCTCTTTTCAGCCTTTTTCTTTCCCACCCCCATCTTACCCATATCGTATGTGTATCCCTTGTCCACATTACGGGGGGGGGGTCATATATCCAGTTCTCCACACCAAACACTCACTCTTGTCGTATTTGGTGTGCGGGGGAGATAGAGAGGAGAGAAAGAGAGAGCGAGAATGAGAGCATATGAGAGAATGTATGAGAGAGAGAGAGTATGAGATGAGATGATGATATATGTATTCAGATTATATATATCCCAGGCTGTCTTCATGGAGCTTCACATTGTTCAGCACACCGGTTCTCTACTTGAGCTAGCAGTGAAGATCCAGCGTCGACACCATATCCGTTGTTGATGATGTATTCCTTCAACTGCATTCACATGAGACAAATGGGTGCTTCTTCAGAAGCTCAGAGTTTTATCTTCACCGAGCTACTTCATCACGTCTTCTCCGAGCCGCATCTGCTGTATCGACATCGCCTGTAGCTGATCCTCTTGGGACTTTTCTTGATAGATGATATCTACTTTCCCGTCAAGCCCCCATGGTTCCTGCATCGTATCAAGCAGCAGATCGTCCGTCCGCGTTCGTGCCGCGTTAAGCACGTATTCCAGTGGCGAGTTGCTGTAGTATCAGGTCCATTCGTCAACACTATATCCGCGTTCGTGCTGCGTTAAGCATGTATTCCAGTGGCACATTCTTCAGCCTGCAGAGTATCTTCAGATGTCTTCATTTCAGATGCACTTCAAGGAAGACCTTCAAAGCTCGAGTATCTTCAGCCTGCAAAGTCATCATCACTATTTGATTCAGGGGGAGTATTGATTAAGGGGGAGTAACATATTTTGTATGGGAGTGATATTTATCTTCATCTTTCATTTATCATTTCTTTTTATCAAGTCCTGTAACTCTCCAAGCTTGGACATATGTTTCACCCATGCTCCAGGTTGAGGGGGAGTGTTAAAGTGTCTATATTAGTCTATTAGTTAAATAGGCTAATTAGTTTAGTGGGCCTTTATATTCCGGCCCATCTAGTTTAGATTACTTGGGTCCTAAGTAATAGGGCGTCTCTCGTCCTATATAAAGGAGAGGCCGTCAGTCTTTGTAATTATCGAAATCTATTCCTATTCAATCAATCTTATATTTTTAACAGATATTTTTTTGCACAGTTTTGTGTTTTCAAGTCTATATATTGTGCTTGCAAACTATAATGGCTTACTTCATTGATTTCACCATTGAAAATTAACATAAAAAATCCCCATCGAAATGCTCATCGAAATAGTTCAGGGTTATTCACTAAAAAATGATGAGACCCCACCCCCAACATATCCAATATGAAATATTATTACATATATGTGTAGGTAAAATTTCATAAATTAATTCGTTTATTTTTCCGTCCAAACGCCGGGAGTGCATTTATCGAAATTTCTGTCGAAATTTGTCAAAATTTCTGTTTCTGTGACCACCGAAACGACATCGAAATCGGACATTTTCTTCCTTGCTATGTAAACCATATCTGATGATCAAGAACCCTATATATTCACCAAGCCCCTTCCAAAAAAGTACTTCTGCAATCTTGTTGACAAGTTGGGCATGGTTAATATTCATGCTCTAGCTTGAGTTGGAGTATTAGAAGTTTTGGTTATTCATAAGGGAATGTAAGTTGCATGCTAGTTATATAAGGTCAATAGGTATGATTGTAAATGGCCCCTTAGCATGCTTTGTACAATCATAACCATCTGCGCATATACGGTCACTTCCACATTATATACAAGACTTTCCCGGGTTATGTCAATGTTTTAAAAAGCGGTATGCGTTATGCGTTCGGAGAGGTCACCTTGTAGAGTATATGCGGTATGTTGGAGCATATGTGGAAGTATATGCGGTTTTGGATTTTTTTATTTATTAATTATTATATGTATATATATATATATATATTAATCATGAATTTACATTTATAATTTGTGCAATTGTGTATCTAAGTAGTACAATTACAAGAATAATGGATGCAATCGTGCAAATATGCAATCATCACAACTTAAATAAATACAAACATGCACTATGATCTAAATTTAAACAAACATAGATGAATGTAAAATTAAAAATAGAAGAAATCAGAATATGTCTAACTGAAAATCCGGGTTTAATTGGTCTTGTATGCGGCCGTACAACTGATTATGCGGCCTGGTCCGCTTTTTGGAGGGATTTCCAATATGCGGTTCGGTTGGAGGTCCGAACCTTGTATGCAACTGCTTATGCGGCCGCACAGACCGATTTTCAAAACACTGGGTTATGTAATTCCTATGTTTTTTTTTTTGCATAAATAAAAGTGGGAAGTGCCTATTATGGTATCAAGTTTCCGAGATTCTCCAATCTTCTATAAAACAAGCTAATCAAAATGTTGAAAATTCCAAAAAGAATTTCTCTATAACTCAAACATATATTTTATTAAGCGTCAACTAAATTTAAAGAATGAGATATCTCTTGATTCCACATTACATTTGGAGGTATGTTTCATAATTTGCCTATCAAGAACCTTTCTCTATTTTCTCTAATAAATGGACTCAATTTTACAGGTACTGTTGGATTTCGTATGCAAGATCAATGATGAGCATGGGTAAACATTTTTTTCTTGAATATGTTATTTCTGCAAACATTTGATCATGAAAAAATTGTATAATGACCATGCCCTCAATATCCTTTTTATAGGCCCATGGAAGAGCAGAGACATCGATATGGGCCAACCTTGTACAATCTTACAAGTATGGTCATTGCAATTCACCTATTCATATTTCTTTTGTGGGGTCGCTATGAGGCTATAAAACTGTGAGCATTTAAATCACTTTTAAGTATTTTCAAGTGTGGTACCAAGGCTTTGGAAACTCAGCTGAACACACTCTTTTGGTTCGTGGATTTGATTGCATTTATTTTTTAAATAGGCAGAAGGATCATATTTCTCTTTTGGATCTCGCTATAAATGTGTATACTTCTGAGTTGGAGCGCTTTCTCAACTTTATACGGTATATCTGTGTATATTGTTGGCTTTCGTTTACCCAAAATTTAGTGTATATGTTGTTTCATTCAATTGTGTTATTTTAGTTGCATGGTCTTTATTGACTAGGGCCTTTTGTTATAGCTCTTTGTTCTAATAAACTGGACTACTGCGCAGTCTGAGAGCCTTAACACTTGATTGTCATTAAGAATAGGAATATACGTAAGAAAGCTCAGGAGTCTAGGACCTTATTACTAAGCCCCTTCATCCCTCTATTGCCCTTTGCAAAACCTAACTTGGAAAATATGTATAAATATGGCTCCATGAGCCCATGGAAGTGTAACCCGAAAGCACACATGTTTAGTCCTTACCTGCCAAATCTACCAAAGCACTGCACTCTATGGAAGTTGGACAAGAATGATTGTGCTAGGGGCTACACCACCGTTGGTGTGAAGTATTTAGTACCCCAGGATGGCACCACACCTCCACTCTACTGAAGTTGCTACACTTCATCAGGGATTATATACATAGTTCAAAAGGTTTCACACGTTCACTTCTGTCCAGTCTTAACCTTATAAATCTAGTGAGTAAAGAAAAACTTGATTTTCCCTTTGCATGCCAGGCTTATCTATGGATGTTGACCCAACCAACTCAGTTCCTCACATCTTACTCTAATGCAGCTTATTACATCCTTGGTGTTTGCTCTTGATGGAACTTTGTCTGACTGCCATTAAGGCAGACGAGTTTGGAGGAGCATCGCATTGTTCCTTTGAAATACATCGTGTATAAAGTAGAAGTTCTTTTTCGTGAAATAAAATAGGTGTTATCATTTCTACAATCAAAATTGTAATGTATATCCCCCATTCCCACCCTCAACAACAACAACAAAAAAGAAGAAGAAAGGCCACAAACATTTAACTTAGTATACATGGATTTTTGATAGAAGTAGCATGTGTACTAGTAAGCTAGGTTGAAGATTGGGGTATTTTTTGTCTTGCTCTATGCTTATGGTGCTACTTCATCTCTCTTCTTTTTATACTTTGAAGGAAGCTTAAGCTGCTACATTTTAGAAGTAGTCAACGATATACTTGTTATTGCAAACACTACACTTAAAATGTGTAATAGGCACTGAGGGGAAGAGTTTGAGAAGAGCTTAAACAGACAATGCGACATACACAACTGTAAATAATCAGGGCAGGCTAGAGCACGTCAAGCCCTCAAGCAGGGAACAATGGAGCACGTCATACCCTAAAGCAAGGCACAGGTGTAGCATGCCAAGGCATTACGTTGCCTGAATCTTGAGAGAACCATAGGAGGGCTTTTGTCACCATCCATTCTCTTTTGTTCCACCTATTATTTGAGATATTAGAGAACGGCCACAGGCTAAGCATGCCTGCTGCTGGAAGTGTTCTTTCATGAGAATTAAGCATCCCCTGCTGGGAACTAGAGTGCTAATCCTCAGTATATTATTTTATATAGCTGAGGAAAAGTATGTTTGGTAATTTGGGGAAAACTCAAATAGAACATCACCTTGATCACGTACCATCTCAGAAAGTGGTCTGACCCTAGTTTGTGAGGGATGCTATGTAGTACTGTACAGGGGCACTGATTCTCTGTAGAAATTATTGCAGAGAAAGCTGTAGTGTTAGGGTTATCTTGACGGGGTAGGGATGACAAAGACTTCAATAGTTTATAGAGGAATTTTCTTCCCTCTCTTTTGTAGACGAGGAAGGTAGAAGAAAGCCTATAAATATGGAGGCTTAGAATGCAAACCAATTAATGATGAACATATGTACATGGTAATCAACCAAGTTGAGTGATGATCGATTATCAATTAACAGTGAATAAAGTATATAATGGGAACTTCGGAAGAAGCTATAAATTATGGGATCTAGGAAGAGGTGGAAGAATAGAAGGAGACTGTGTGGTTGGGGGGGTGAAAGAAGAGGAAGAGGAATGCATTATAGACAATGGAAGAGGACTTAGAACCATAAGAAGAGGTGATAGTGTTGTAGAAGGAGGTGGAACAAGAAGAGGGGGACAATATTGTAGGAGTAGGTTGTAGGAGAACGTGAGGCTGTTTCACATGAGTGCTCCTCCAAAGCAGACTACTGTTGCAAGTTGATCTATCGGCTATGGTTGCTGGCTCCACCACCATTTGTAACAAGGATTTTTTTTACTGGTCATTACTACTGGCTCTATGGTTGGCGGGAGTTGGTGCTCTATGACCTCTGTCCACCAAAGCTGACCGGTAACAACGGGGCACCATGTGCCTTAGAGTAGATTATGGGTATGGAGGGAGGGGGGGTTAGGTGACAGGTTAGTGGAGTGGGGGATACGAATAAAACATCTTTTTCTTTATTGATTGTAAATGATTGGTCCATAAAAATCGGGGCTTGATTGGGTGCATAACCGATTAGAAGGCAGCATATGTGTCCCATTGCTGCAGATTGCCTATATGTGAACTTGTGAAGCGACTGGGTTGTCAACTGCGTATTCAACCGACATGCCAATTTTTAAACATTGTACGTTGGTGGGAGTAGTCCTACCAGCCTCCAGGCATCATGGACACAAGTACCATTGTGGGGATGACGTTCAATACACATGAGTAAAACTATCAATACTTTTTTAGTCAATATTTGAAATACGAACTTTTGCATTGACAGAAGGCCTTAGTAACCACTAGGGTCAATGTATTATAGTGTTGCACTGTAGCACCTGATAAAATCGGAGGGGGGTGGCTTGTTCTCTACCACTTAAGAACAAAATGGAGTTGTGTTGTTCGCTGCCTCGACGCCGGCATCGTCCCACACGGAAAGAGAAAGAGCGCTCCGCCCCGGCCCGACCTGTGGGTCCGCTAACGTCAAGCGAGGAGTTTTGATTGTGAACTTCATCGGTCCGTATGGATCGGCTCCTCATCTGTGATAGGAAGGCTAGCAAAATGGTCAGCAATGGCTTGGGCTTTTATTTTTGGTGGACAAACTTGAGATCGAGGAGGAAACTCTACTTTCCAGATTCGTTACTAGACAAGAGTCACGAGTACAGTTGTCTCCGCCCTGGAACAGTGCTACCGAGCTTTCTAATTTTGATACTCTGATACAATGTAGATAATGCATTATCAAAAGTCCCTTCACTTGTACTATGTAACAACAAATACTCATTCATGTAAGGATGGGAAGTAGCCAATATCAAATGATAGCTTAATTGCAAGTGTTAGGACTCCTAAAGGAGAAACAACACGATCTCCTATTATAATCAATGTATATCAAGGGCCAACATTAAGTCCACATCTATTCGTTGTTGTTATGGGTGAGTTGACGAAGCGTGTTCATGATGATATCCCTAGGTGTATGCTATTTGCTAATGATACTGTAGCCAATGTTTTAGAAAGCGGGAAGCGTGAGGCGTGCGGATGGCACCTTGTGACCGCTTGAGCGGCAGGCCGCGGTTTTGAAAAAGCAGGTTCCTAAATCCTTATACAATATAATAGAAAAATACACAAGTATATATAAATTACATATTGTAGGCAGACATTTTACTTACCAAAACACATTATACAACATAATAAACCACCCAAATAGTATATGAATTATAACACAACTATAAAATAATGGATGACATCATGACAATGAATAAATACAACTCAAGTAAATCAATTTAATACATCAAGAAAATCAAGAAATAAATCTAAATTAATGTTGTACCTATAGATGGAGCATTTTCCGTATAAAATTAGTTGATGCAATTGCAGATACGCCACAACACACCAACATGAAAATATAAAAACAAGAAATAGTTAATACAATGCCACCACAAAATAATTAGACATTAAATTTCATAGACAATTTACATGCAACATAAGAAACATTAGCGTATTGAATGTAAATATAAAACAAGTAGGCACTAGGCAATAGCTATATAAATTATAACATAACAAAGGAAAGGAGGATGTTGCCCATGACCATGACATTAGTCTAATCCCAAAAAGCATCAAAAGTGAATGCCCAACCCAAAAACACCGCAAGTGTATACCCTGGTGGGCCACATTTTCGATTTTGTTTGGGCCAATAACTATATGGGCCCATCACATGGACTAAGGCACCTAACAACCAAAAAGCGGCCTGAAGCGGCGCTTGAAATCACAATTGAGGTGGCCGCATAGGCGGGGTCCAGGCGGCCGCTTATTGGGCTGGCACTTGCTGGCCGCTCAAGGCAGAAATGAAGCAGATGGGCCCCTGGGCCGCTCAGGCGGCCGCCTGGCCCGCTTTTTAAAAGACTGACTGTAGCAATAGATGAAACTAAATAAAAATGATAAAGTTGAACTTTGGAGAAAGTGTGTTGAAATCTAATGGATTTAAGATCAATAGAAGCAAACCATAGTACATGCAACCAATGTAAGAGTGTTTATGGTGGTGCCAAGTTGGATGGAATGGATGTACCAAAGTGCGATCACATTTTATTACTTGGATTATGTTATTCAAATGATAGGAGATATTCAAGATGATGTTTTCTACAAGATCATAGTTGGATGGTTGAAATGAAGACAATTGGAGTAGTATGCTATTTGAAGATCCCACTCATATAACAATGTAAGGTTTATAGAACAACTATACGAGCAAGCTGGTCAGAGTAGCTATGTTGAATGGGGGTGAATGTTGGACGCTAAAGGAATAAGGTTCCAGCAAGATGAATGTGTCTGAAATGAATATGTTGAGATGGATGTGTGAGAAGGCACTAAAAGATCACTTGGTAAATGACTATATAAGGAACAAAGTGGGAGTGGTGAGTGAGTATTGAGGACAGTTACGTGAGGACCGCCTGAGATTGTATGGATATTTGTAATATAGACCAATAAATGTTCAAACTCGAAGCAATTCTATTGAGTCAATCATTGTAAAAGAAGAGGTATGCACAAGTTAGTTTGGTAAGAGCTTACAAGGTGAGATTTTGAATCTTTCCAATTTGATGAGATTATGATCCATAACAAAGCTAATTGGGATAAAATGATCCTTGTAGACGACTCCAACATGGTTGGAATTGAAACTAGTGATGATGATGTTGATGGAAAGCAACCAATTACCCAATTTCATTGTATGTGTCTGAAGGTATTTTACAAACCCATGTAGAACATATGCAAGATACTCATGGGCTACTTACAATTTTTATTTTGATATTAACCGAATACTACTGGTACTTTTATGTTGAGCCATATTTATTCCTTCTGCCCCACATTAAGGAGTGGTGGAAGGACCTTATTTGGGCTAAGATCAATCCTCATGATCTCTTACGTGCTGGCATATCGGGATAGTGAGGAAACTAAATCTCCTTTTGTGAGCACGGAGAATTGTTCGGCTCCGATGGGAAGAAGGATGCTATGCCAAATATTGATATATATGCTTCTTGCTATTTATGCTTTAGACTTATGCTTTTCTTTTGCCTTTTCTTTTATCCCATATCTATTGTTTCTATTTTTCACTTACTCTTGTCTTATGAAATAGTGCCTTGTAATTGTTTCAGACATCAAATAAAGATTTATCATTGTTTACATGGTATCAGAGCGGTTATGATCCTCCTTAGCCTCTCCACCCTTTCCTTTCCCTAACCCTAACACTTCCCTCTCCCCGTTAACCTACCGCTTCCCTCTCCCTTTCTCTCCCACCCGTCACCCCTCTTCCTGCTGCCGCTGGCACCCCCACCCTTGCCCGCCGACGCCCAACCTCCCTCCTTCCCTCCACACCATCGCCCACCCTCCCGTCCCCTTCCTTAGTCGCCATCGTCACTTTTCCTTTCCTACCCATAGCCAAACCCCAACCCTTCCTACTGCTGTCCCCACCTCCTTCCCCTTCATACTGTCGCTATTCCCAACCCTATCCTCCCTTCCCCCTTGCAACCACCACCCCTCCCATTAGTCCTGCTTTCCTCCATCTCTCACTAGTGGCATAGCCACACAGGGGTACGGGTGGGCATGTGCCCTACCCGTTCCCAACCCAATACACAAATTTCATCTGCAAGTAATTGATCACGTCCGTACTTTGAAAGATCATAGAAGCATAGTGCCCTACTCGCTACCCACTGCCTCAGATAAAGAAGCGATTCAACAGTCAATACTAATATTTTCTCAGACTCTCCTTCCGTTTCCACCAACCAATCCCAATATGGATTGTATAAAGCACTACAGAAATGTCCAATCGAACTCTCGCTCGCCGCATTGAATCTCGATCACACTGTCTACAGATGATTTTCTATCTACTGCCAGGCCTCAGATGCGGCTCTCTATCACACAAGAAGTCCATCTTTCATGCTCTATTGTTTTTGTTGGCCAAAACATTATTTGTTTTGTGCCGTTGTGTTGTTAAAGCTGCAAAGTGAGGCAGTTTATTGGTCATATTTGATGTAGGAATGAATTGGGGGGCAATTGATGAGGAACGACAATAAAGCTTCTTGTGTTGTTGCTATCTGGTTTGGAAACTTTTATGACCAATTCATGTATAACCTGGCAAATTTTTTACTTTCTAGTTGAGAACATGAACTTGTCTTAAACACGCCACCACGCATGCAATGCCCGTTTGAAGAACTTGCAAGTGTGCTTAAATATGATTTTTTTAGTCATCCATGTGATGTACTTTACTCGATGTCGTATCTGAAACTTATGCATAATGCATGATATATTATGTACCGTATATAAAGTTCAGAATTGATGAAGTCAATAACGCTTCATGTATTATGAAAATATTGCAAAAGAAACAACCAGACAAGCCACATCCAGTCATGATTTTATTAGAAGCTGATATACTAACGTATTGGCAATTTTCATACTTTCTAAACACCACATACATTTGTCATCATACAATTTAGTATATGCTTGTTTATAACATATTATGTTTTAACATGTAAAATGATTATGTTTGATCTATACTTAGCGTGGTGCCCCCCAAAATGAAATTTCCTGACTTCACCACTGTCTCTCACTCTACCCTCCATCTAGCCCTGTTGACGCAGTAATCCGTGCTCCTTCTCCTTTGCCTACGCCACATGGTGGACTAGAAATTTCACCGTGGCGTAGGTTCTTACTATTCTGTACAACCCCTATGCGAGTTTCTATGATTCAATGATCCAAATTGGCTATTGCTACTTAGTGTGTTGTATCACACTACTACTTCTATGAGCGTCACCACCTCATAACTCATGTCATCTATGGATCCTCCCAGGTTGCTCTGTGTTACGACAATAAAATTGTACTACAACTACCATCTATGGTCATCTTCGTTTGAGCTTTATGTAAAACCTAAGGGTGATATTCCCATCTTACTTTTACTGCACCTGCCCCTCTTACTGAAACAGATAATGAAAAGGCCAAACAAGCCAATGCTCAATGGACTAAAGATTATACATGCGTGATGACGTGGATAGTTAACAACGCCGAACCGAAGATCAATTAGTCTCTATTGCGCATCCAGACTGCCAAAGCCATGTGGGATCTCACATGTGTATACTCACCAACAAAACCCAATGAAGATTATTGAGATCTTCAAGAATTTGGCAAAAAAAGAATACTCGATTGATGCCTCTATGGAGAATTACAAACCAATGTTTGGCTCTCTGGGTTGAATGCAAGGCTTATCATTCTCTATCTTCTGATGTCAATGAAGTTTAACACCAATGCAATGGGCTTTAGTTAGTTTGGTTTTTTGCTGGACTACCTACTCTAGTCATTGATAAGATCCCTATCTATTAATCCCTTGCCTACTCTACGAGATTTACTCAAGTGAGTCCAACGACTTCCATTCATGTCATCCCATCCCTATATTTCTGCCAATTCTCCTCTTGCACTTTGGTTGTGATCGGGAACGGGGACATGGTCGAGGCCGATTTCGTTCTTTTGGAGGTCTTGGCCGTGGTCCTCCATCCATATCTGGATGTGGCCAACCTCCTTCTAGTAGCAAATTCTATAACTTTTGTGGTCGTACAAACCACAATGAAGATCGCTGCTAGGCCAAACATGGTGAACCCACCTCGACAAAACAAGTCACAAGTGATGCTTTTGAAGATCCACCCCTACTGCCTCCAGTTCTACCCTACCCAATGTTAAGGGGATCCGCTCGAGGTTTGAGATACTCCTTCAAGCTTCCCTAGTTGCAAAAGGCTATACCCAAACTTATGAGGTCGACTTTTTTGATACCTTCTCTCCTATTGCTAGGCTAAATTCTGTTTGAGTGCTTATCTCAGTTGCTGTTAATATTGATTGACCACGTTTTCAACTTAAATGTTGAAAATTCTTTTTTATATGGAGACTTGCATGATGTTATTTTTTTTATATGGAAACTTGCATAAGTATATATGGTGCAACCTCCAAGGGGGTGTTCCAAAGTTTGCAGACTTTGCAAAGCAATCTATGGCCTGAAGCAAAGCCCAAGAGCGTGGTTTGACAAATTAAGCCAGATTTTCCTTAAATTTAACTTTTACGCAAACAAAATACAATACTCTCTTTTATAGGATAATAGAGTAAGCCAAAAGACAGAGATAGGCAATATGGGATAAAAGAAAAAGGCTAAAGACATGGACTAGAGACGACAAATCTAAAGCCCATAACAAAGGAAAATAACAAAAAACATAATGTAATAAAGCACATATACTGATACTCCACCTCAAACTGGAGGATACATATCAATCATGCCCAGCTTGTCAACCATGCTATTGAATCTGGCCTAGGAAGAAGTTTAGTGAAGATGTCAGCAACTTGATCATAAGTGTGAGTATATGGAGTAGAGATAGCACTAGACAAGACAACCTCTCTGACGAAATGACAATCCACCTCCATATGTTTAGTCTGCTCATGAAAGGTTGGATTGCTAGCAATAAATATAGCAACCTTATTATTACAATGCATTGGAATAGGATTGGAGTCAGATATATCAAATTCTTTCTGAAGACCACAGACCCATAAAAGTTCAGATGTAGTATGAGCCATTGCTCTATACTCAACTTCAGCACTGGAGTGGGCAACAACATTTTGTTTCTTGCTGCGCTAGGTAACAAGAATACGACCCACAAAGGAACAATAAATAAAAGTAGATTTGCGGTCTAATTTGCTGCCTGCATAGTCCGAATCAGAGTACTCGATGATTTTACAATGCCCATGATTTCTGTAAAATTAGCCTTTGCTTGGAGAATATTAGTATATATATTTTATTGTGCTTCTTACTTAATATTTTTTGGCTTTTGTCTTTGTAGCCTCTTGTACTTTTATCCCATATTGCCTAGCTCTACTCTGTGTCTCACTCTCTTGTCTTATAAAAGAGAGTCATGTACTTGTTTTATTCACTCAATACGAAATAGTCTTTAGTATTCCTATCCCGTTGACCGTCCCATCCACCCATCCTCTTCCCGTTGGTCTCCGGACAACTTCAGACACTTTTCAGTTCTGGCACGTTGAAGACGTAAACTCCGTTCTGCTCTCTGCCTGCCTACGCCTCGTGGTGGAGTAATTTTTCCTCCATGTTGGCGTAGGTTCTTCTATATTTCTTGCTGCCCCTACGTGGGTTCCTGAGATCCGATGCTTGGATCTCCTATCATCTGTCTCTAGATCTGCCAATGTATTGGGCTTCTGCTGCTGTCTGTCTCTGTTGAATGCTACGTCAACCTTCTGCTTGCTACTGCTGCCTGCACCCTTGGTTCACGCTGCCTACCTTCGTCATGGCAACCTTAGACGATCCCCGCAACTTGTGCGTCACCACCGTCAAAATTGGATGGTTCCAACTATCACTTATGGGCAGCTTCCTTTGAACTCTACGTCAAGGCTCGAGGACGCTTCTCGCATCTTTCTACCAAAGGTCCAACGACTCCTGCTACAAATGCTGATGACAAGGCGAAACATGCCTATGATCTTTGGTCTAAAGGAGATTATGGCGTCATGACCTGGCTGGTTAATAGTGCAGAGCCCAAAATCAGCCAGTCTTTGCTCCGCCTGAAGACGACCAAGGAAATGTGGGATCAACTTTCCCACGTGTATTCTCACCAGCAAAATCCGAAGGTGTTCGAGATCTTCAAAAACTTGGCCAAATTGGAGTACTCAGCTACTGATTCTGTGGAGGACTACTATAATCAATGCTCTGCGCTCTGGGATGAGTTCGAGGTCTATCACCCCCTATCATCAGATATTACTGAGATCCAGCGCCAGCGTAATGAGTTACAATTAGTCCAGTTTCTTGCTGGCATGCCGTCATCCTTTGCGGGGGTAGTCGATCAAATCCTTTCTAGTGATCCTCTTTCTAACCTACGCGATGTTCTGAAGCGTGTGCAGCGCCTTCCCTCTGTTTCTCAAGCACTTCCTGATACTTCTGACGGGACAACGCCTTCCCTCTGTCTCTCAAGCACTTCCTGTCAAAACGACATCGGTATCGGTCATTTAATTCCTTGCTTGGAACATAACAAGGACCCCACAAATCAACATGTACAATATCAAAAGGTGCTTTGGACCCAATACAAGTTTTCTTAGAAAAGGTAGCACGAGTTTGTTTGCCTAAAGTACAAGTTTCATAGTGAAAGACTGAATCAGAAATAGTAGAAATTAAATGTTTTAATTTTGCAGTAGATGGATGTCCCACTTTGTAGTGCCATTGGAGCCCAGTAATAGAAGCAGTCAGTAGAGCAGTCGGCTTCGACAAATCCAAGTAATACAGCCTGTCTAGTCCCTCATGGCCCGAACCAATCCTCATCCTCGTGCACAGATCCTGAAAAACAACACCATCCGGGTCAAAAGTAATAAAACAACGGAGGCTCTTCACAATTCTACTAATAGATAACAAATTTAAAGGGAACTTCGGAACATAAAGAGATGAACGCAATAGTAATTTCCCAGGAGTGCAGATATTCCCAATGCCAGAAATAGGCGTTTGGGAACCGTCATCAAGTGTAACAGGTAAAATAGAAGAAGTTTTACGCAGATCAAAAAACAAAGCAGAGTTGCCACATATATGAGAGGTGGCGCCAGAATCAATCACCCATGTATTTTTACCAGAAGGTGCAGAAGATGCAAGACGAGCAGAACCTCCATCAGTAGAGGCATCAATAGTGGTGGGAGCAAAGTGGGCCTGGAGTAGTTTCTCGAACTCGGTGTGAATCCAATCCACAGAAGACTGAGATGAAGAGGATGGTGCAGATTCATGCGGATTAGTAGTGACTTGATTTGCCCATGCAAGCTTACCATGCTTTATCCAACAACGATCATCAATATGATTGGTCCTTTTACATAAGTTACAATAACACTGTTCAGAAGCCTTAGGGCCACAAGAAGATGAACTATGACCATGTCCAGCAGCAAAGCGACCACAACCACGACCACAACCACAACCACAGAAGGAATCTCCCGAGCGAGCAGCAAGATCAACATCTGAGGGTCAGGTGGCAACGGGAAATAAACGGTAGTCGTTGAACCTGTTTGAGGACGTCACACAGAGTAGGTAAAGGATCACTAGATAATATGTGATCGACTACCCCAAAAAAGGAGTGGGGTAAGCCTGCAAGAAATTGCACCAGTTGCAATTCGTTGCGTTGTCGCTGTACCTCGCTAATATCAGCAGAGAGAATTTGATAATCTTTGAACTCGTCCCAGAGAGCACAAAATTGATTATAATAATCCTTCACAAAATCGGTCGTAGAATACTCATTGGCCAGTTGTCTGAAGATTTCAAAAACCTTTGGATTCAATTGATGAGAGTAGACATGTGAGAGCTGGTCCTATATCGCTTTAGCAGTCTTTAAGTGCAAAGAGACTGACTAATTTTAGGTTATGAACTGTTGACCATCCAAGTCATGACTCCTGAATTGTCCTTCGACCAAAAATCATAAGCTTGCTTGATTTAGCGTTAACGCCTTCAGCAGGTACAACCGGTCCTTTAGAGATAAGATGTGAGTAACGTCCTTGAGCTTTGACATAGAGCTCGAAGGCCACAGACCACGTGTGAAAGTTGGAGCCATCCGAATTAATAGTGGTGACACAAAGTTTCCAAAGCGAGTCAGTGGAGGCCATGAGGTAGATGGCAGCAAGAACAGAGAAGCAACAACGGTGATCAACTAGCAGCAACAAGCAGATAGTAGTAGCAACAATCAATAGCTAGAAGAAGAATCCCAACACATGGGCAGAAGAAGGCTCGATTCACAGAATAGCAGAGACCCGCTCCGGGGCAGAAAGCAACAACAAAGAATCTGAAGCATCAGATCCAAGAAACCCGCAGAGGGATAGTAGAGATCAGAGAAAAACCTACGCCACCATGGAGAGAAACTTACTCAACCATGAGGCACAAACAAATAGCAAATGAAGAACGTTTAAAACGTCAATGTGCTATTTTAGAAAGTACCGGTAGACAGAGACAGAGAAGAAAGAAGAGAGGAAGATGGAGGAGGTGACTGGATGGTGGAGAAGGAATAATGGCGGGATATTGGGCGGAGATGGTAGCAGTGGGAAGTGCTGTGGTGGTGGAAGTGGCGGCAAATTAGGTGATGGTGGTGGGCAGCGGCGGCGGAAGCATCGAGGTGAAGGGGCAGGGCGGCGACGACAAAGGAAAAAGGGGAGGAGAGGAGGCTACCACAAGGGAGGAAAGAGAGAGTGGTGGCGGCGGCAAGGGAGAAAAGAGGAGAAGAAAGGGGGCGGCGACGACAGGTTGGTGGCCGGTAGGGAGAGAAGGTGGTGGCTAGGGTTGAGAAGGATGGCGGCTAAGGGTTAGTGGTGGATGGCGGCTAAGGTTGAGAGGGAAAAAGTTAGGGTGGATCGAATTGCTCTGATACCATGTAGAATAGGAAACATGTTTATTCTATATCTCAAACACAATACAATAGACTCTCTTTTATAGCACAAGAGAGTAAGCAAAAAGACAAAGATAAGCAATATGGGATAAAAGAAAAAGGCTAGAGACTAGAGACAAGACAAGTCTATAGCCCATAATAAAGAAAAATAACAAAAACATAATGCAATAAAGCACATAATTTATACTTTATATATGCTTTAGTCTTATCTTTATCTTTGCCTTTTCTCTTATCCCCTATCTACTGTTTCTGTTTTTCACTTACTCTCTTTTCTTATAATAGAGAGTGCCTTGTAATTGTTTAGACACATCAAACAATGATTATCATTATTTATACCATATAAATTTAATTCCTGCTCCGTGGAGCTGGGTCACCTCGAACTTTGTCAAGATCCATCTAACACTCAAGGAAACTTGGCAGCAGGCTATGGTGCAAGGCACCTAGATGAAAATGGTGAAGGCTTACCTTTGCTTTCTGGAATTAAAAAGTTGAATTCCGTTATCATGACAAAATTGAGGATTTAGGGCTTGCTGAAGAAAAGACTCACTTGAGTGTTTGGTTGAAACGAGACTCCAAGCTCATCCTGGAACTGATCCAGATGTTTTGGCAGCTTCAATGATATGCTTGCACTATGTTGAAGACTGCAAATACTGAGCTCCAGAGCTGCATAAGCTTCAGAGTCTCTCATGTACGGGTGCGAAGGAAATATGAAGCCAATATGCTATTGATGGAGGGATGGTCGCGACTGCAGAGAGCATGCTCTCAGCATTAGTTAGTATGTTTGTCTGGTTGTTCATGTAACAACTATGACTCCACTTTATGTCAATCACAATGTTGCTGTGGTCATTTGCATATTCAATTATTCTGTCGTGTTTGGTACATGGTGCATTTGTTACCATCAATGGTAGTGGCTTTGGCAGTGAATTTGTGTGGTTCAAGAAGAGGGTGCACCTATTCCATTGATTTTTCTCTTGCACATTTTTGTTAGTGTCTGCAAATGAATGGTCTCTTAAAAATATATTTATGATTTCCTTGCAATTTTGATCCACTGAATCATAACCTCTAATGTCTGGCTGCAGTGAGGTCTTTGCAAACTCTCCTTTCTTGATCTCCGCCGAGGAGGCTGGTGCTGCAGAGTCAATGTAAGCTACTCTATCTTCATTTTCTTTTGGAATTCGTAAGTAGGCAGTCTAAATAGTTGTAGACAAAAAAGTGGGTGAAAAATCTGATGTATGAGCTTTTTTTTTATTTGTCAGGAAAGAGGATGATTACAAAGAGATCATTGTTCCTGCTGGGAAGGAGTTTGAGGTGTGTTTTTCTGACATTGTCTTTCTAATGGGTGGCAACAGTTTGCTTTGTGTAGTTTTGACCTAAAACTGAAATCTAATTGATAAGATTTATGGAAAACCAAACCCAAAGCTGGTAGCTAACACCATAAATGAACTCTTATTTAAAATAATAAGAATATCAGTGGTAGTTCAGTTTTTGGGTTTTATTCACTCTCTGTTGTGCTGCTAGCAATCAAAATGGAATCAAGACCTTATGTCTAAATGATGACATGGTAAACCTAGTAACCATTACCTACATCTAATAAAGTAAAGTTGATATCTAATCATCTAAAATAAACTACTGTTAACAGCACTAGCATGAGGCTGCAGTTACAACATAGGATCACGCTCTCTCAAGAGGAAGGAGATGAAATGAAATCTAACAAGCTTGAATTCAACATAGAGTTGGTCACAGATTCAGTATTCAGTATACATTTGACTGAGCTGAAAAAATGTTATACTAGAAATGTGGCGAATTTGGATAATAAGCGATAAAATTATGGTCAATTGTTGGGAGAAATCAGATGGTATACATAAATGGTATATACACACATATTATACTAGGCTGTATTCTTTCAATCCATATGATTGGGTTTAGTTAACAAACTATAGATGTACCATTTAGATGGTGGGTATTGGCTGATACACTTCCTAACCTTTGTCTCACTCTCTTTATCAGCCTGTATATGTATGTATAATGATATGTATGTGTGTGTGTATGTATGTATATATATATATATATATATATATATATATATATATATATATATATATATATATATATATGGGATAAAGAGAGGCATTCTCTCCCCCTCTCCCACGCCCGTGACGGAGGCCGAACGTCCGGGAGGGTGATATATATATATATATATATATATATATGTGTGTGTGTGTGTGTGTGTGTGTGTATGTATGTATATGTATGTATATAGGGGGTTCATACGTTGGCCGCACGGGTAACTATGTTTTCGCTACCTGTGCAGCCCGAAAAGTAACTATTTGATCAGAAAAGTAACTATTTGTACAAAAAAGTGCCTACGTTGTCAAAAGAGTAACTACTTGACTAAAAAGGTAAAATCGGGAAGAATACACTGTAAAAATTATGGAACAAGAATGTAACTGTACATCGGTTACAAATGTAACTATTATGCATGTAATGTAACTATTTTGAAGGTAATGTAACCATGTACATGTGTAAAGTAAAAAACTCCAGAAAAGTAACTATTTTGGAGCACATATATATATAGTCATGCTAGAATACACTCGAGTGTACTATTCACACCGCACACCCCAATGGTGTTTGCCTATCTAGACCATATATTTGTAAAATCTAATCCATTGATCTTTATTGTTACAATAATGGACTACATACAAAATTTGAGCCCATTGGATGAGTGTAGGCCACCCATTCGAGGACAACAAAATCGACACACATAACTAATTTGAAATGCATGCTTTTTGCATCTTTTAGATGCATGACCTATGTCCAAATGAGCTCAAATTTTTTATGTAGTATGTTCATAAGATATTTAAGAAGATCAACGGTTTAGATTTCCAAAATAATTGCTTCATTGTGAAAAATGATTGAGGTGTATAGTGTCTCCGGTACGCTCGAGTACATTCCAACTTAACTCTCTCTCTCTCTCTCTCTATATATATATATATGTATATGAGTTAGAAGAGAATTTAGACTCCCCCTCCCTCAAACAGGTGCCAGAGCTCGGATGACCCAAGGGATTGTAAATACAATGCACAACAGGAGGTTTTGAACCCGGGGAGGACAGGCCAGGCCGAACCATCTGCACTACACTGGTCGGGTATATATATATTATATATATGTATGGGATTAAGAAAGAAAGATTTCTCTCCCCCTCTCCCATAACCCGTGGCGTAGGCCGGACGCCCGGGAGGGTGATAAATCAAGAGATGTTTCTCCGTGTGGTTTCGAACCCGGGTCCCTTCATTGGGGACCAGTAGGATTCGCCAACCAGGCTATTCCCTTGCCGACATATTATATATATGTATGTATATATATATGTATGTGTATATATATATTTGTATATATGTATGTATGTATATATATATATGTATGTATGTATGTATATATATATATATATATATATATATATATATATATATATATATATATATATATATATATATATATAATATGTACACACGCTCGCGCGCGCACACACACATGCACGCGGGTGTACACGTAGACATATGAGATGTTTGATAAAAATATATATTGTATAAATGGACATGTAAATAATGTGTGATCGTGATGACAATCTGTGAAGACAGTTAGATTTTAAAAATAATTTCCAAATTTGTAGTTATTGAAATGGCTCTCATGCTCTCACCATAAGATGTTTCTCACTGGTGATACATACACACATACACATACACGTGTGTGTGTGAGTACATTTGCTTAGATAAAAAGGGAAATAATATGGAAATAGGTAAATATCTTTACAACACAATAAGTGTATGCATGGTGCAGGACTTCGAACTTCATGTCAACTTCGCTATGTGTGGAAGTTTGTGGAATCATTGAAGAAGTTTAGACACAAACTTTGATAAACTTCCATCCCAGTTTTTATAGAAAATGATCTGAATTTGAAGGAAACTTCAATTGAAAACATCTAATTATGTTATACCTGTATCTTATATATAATAATGTAACACAAAAACACGATTCACAACTCTCTAGCCCTAGGTAGGTTGATAATACGATGTGTTGCTTGCAAGGGTCAAATGTGCAATACGCATACAAATACAGTTCACCATATGCATTATATACAATATACAACCAAATAGTAGTCACAACACCCTTTCTAGGAAAGAGTGGCAACAACAAACATAGGAGTTGATATTAGAAGTTGTGAAGAGGGTTAGAGGTGACACTAATGCCTGATATGGTCTTTAGGGCACTAGTTAGGATTAATGTTCTGCGCTGTCCCAACTTCGC
>OY856409.1:1456103771-1456141271 GCA_963693085.1 Alisma plantago-aquatica
AGTGTCCTAAACATTGTGACACACTATCATCTGCAATATCTCCTAACACCACCCCAATGGCTGAGTGACAATCTTAGACGTATGTTGAAATATTGCTCCAAACACTTGTGGCAATTCACTTGCACTATTTTTCAAATGTTCTGCATTTCTCCATTCTTGCTCACTGAATGCCAGATTCTGCTCCATGTATCAGTCTCTAAATTTGGGAGTATAAATATTTTGGAATGGACGGGCAGGGTGGGGAGCTGATTGGGCAAGGATGACTGACAATAACAATGAGATATCACTACAGTACACTGCTGACCACATCACTGACAGGAAGAGGATACAGGGCGCAATGGGAAATATGTGCCTAAAATGACATAGGAAGGAACATTGTAGGAAAGAGTGTGGACTATGGAGGGGTTGAGGTGCAATGTGTTGATTGTTCAGTCATGCAGCCAGGATTTGTAGGGGTAGGAAGAGCTGAAAATGCTATTATATAGAGAGGGGAAACAAGATGGAGGATGGGGGAAGGAATGGTCGTTTCTAGGTGAGTGTAAAATGATAGTCATGAGAACATCAAGAGTAGGTAACCATTGAGTCGGATGAAGTCGTTAATTATAGTGACATCTGGGAATATAGTTCACAAGGAAAAACTATGGAGGAGGATTAAGCTAGAGATTTGAGTAAACAACTCTTAATCAAACTCTCGGGAAGTATATCTAACAATCTCATTGGATAAATTGGAGTGGGATCAAAATAAGGAACACAATTGAAGACCTATTGGTGGTTCAAGAAATGCACAATTAGGGCGGGAAATAAAGAAGCAATTGTTTGGTGTCCAACAAGGTATCAGAAAGCGGGAAGCGGGAGGCGTGCGGACAGCACCCTGTAACCGATTAAGCGGTAGGCGGGCGATTAAGCGGGCGATTTTTGAAAAAGCGGATGTCTAAATTTTATATATTTTTATACAAAATTACATGTATGTGTATACAAAAAATATATTTATAAGGAACTTCTATACATATCTAATCAGCAAATCAGTAATTAACTAAGTATTCATCAATACTTTACTATTAATCAGTATCTCTAATCACTAAAATCAGCAAGCAGATCAGTAATTGTAAATAACAAACTATGAATTATTGAATTAAAGTAATTATTAAAGTGATACTAACCAATAGTACCAATCATTAATCACTGAAAGCAGCAAGGAAATCAGTAAAACTAATCATGCATTAGAAGTATAATAGAGCAATATGATATTTACTTAGATGCATTACAGCAATACCCAATTATTACAGCTTACACACAAAGTATGCATTCTAAATTAGGACTAGCTATATCATAGAACATTTAATGTATACAAGTTTCATATATTATAGTCAACACTACTCGGACTATGTTATTAATTAATGTTAGATGCTTACATTAGGATTTTTAAACAAAAGTGGGAAAAAGCGGTAAAAAAGCGGGAAAAAGCGGGCAAAAAGTGGGCGATTATGTTCAAAACGATTAGGCGGGCGCTTAGGGGCTAAATTAGGTGGATGAGAGTCATGGCCGATTAAGCGGCCGCATGGGCCGTTTTTTAATTCACTGGTGTCCAGTTAATCAGACCAAATGAGATCAAGCCTACCACAACATCCCAGTTAAGTTGTTTGGTGACATGTGAAGATAGTGCATGCGACCAAATTTGGGCGACAGATCAATCATACCACAAGAAGTCGTCCAATTTTGCTATTTAAATCTATATGAAAAGGTAGTGAAAATTTTGATCTCCATGAAGAATATACTAGAGATTATTATTGAGGGAAATTCATTAACGATAGCTGGAACTCTTTAGCCACTAGATTGGCATGGGGATCTAGGACTTGAGGTAACAAGATGTTCATGAGCGCCTGTACTTGATAAGTGGTCTAACAAAAGTTGTATGAAAAAGAGCATACTTGGATAACATATTATTCATGCTCCATCTCGTGGTGGTAGGAGAGAAATTTGACAATGAAACCATCGAGATTGTAATGGAAAGCTTAGGCAAAGGGGCATACATTTTTAATCTAAATATTATTGTTGAAATCATGCGCATGCTTAAATAACATGACGAGGAGAAATCATTTGATTCAGAAGAACTAAACAATTCAAAAGCGACGCGACTAACACTAGATTCTAAGAATAGTGGAGAGTGCATTAATGACCTATTGATTGCATCATCAATTATGGTAGTGGTGCTAGTAATTGATTTGTCGCTAATGCTACGAGGAAGCGCAAGTCTTGGGGTAGCAAAAGAATTGGTTGATGGCAGAGTTTGCTTGCTATAGAACTTGAGGAAGTCTTGAGACATGGATTAAAGGACAAGGGAAGATGAGAAATTGTATTGGTGTGGGTTAGGAGAGTTATGACACATGGGAATGTCAGAGAGATAAGATGTTGATGAGAATTAGGGAAGTGGAGGAGGACGAATGCAAATGTGAAGTGATGGGGAGCAGGTGATATGGGGCATTAGAATGATTCCTACTATAGAAGGATAATATGAGGCGAAGGTAAAAAAGATAAAAGGAACAAATGTGGTGCCAGGGTTGTACATATATTGGTCCAAACCGATGAACCTAGACCAGACCAGGTTATTAGGCTAGGTGTTGTCCTTGATTGGTTCAGTTTCAGTCCAGTATTCGGTCCCTTATTTTTCCTATTTGGTTTTTGGTTCGGTGCAGTCTAAACCTGGTTAAAATCCGTATGGACCGGTCAAACTGAATAACGTATAACCACTAACATTTTTCCTTGCATATATAGTAATTAATTTTAGTCCATGAATAAATTATGAAATGAATGAACTACAAATTAAAAGGAGTCATTTGTTTAACAATGTGTTAGTGTATGAATAGTCAACAACTAAAAGTTGAGATATAACACGATAAACATGGTTCACCATGTGATATGCCTAGTGAGATACTAAGATGTGTTTTTGTATGATTAGTTGATCAAACATTGCGATGGTTTTAAATGTAGGCATAGTGGATTTTTACAAAGATACTATGTCTTTATGTATTTAGTTATGTAGATTGAATTGAACAATCCTCTGCCTGTTCATATTCATTTCACATAATTTTACTAATAATGTCTTATTTTTACAATTTTTTTGGTCATCTTATTCTTTCAATATTAACATTGATATACAAATTCTCTTATTTATGACAAGGTGATTGATATGTGATATACACTTCTGCATGTAGTATGGCAACGTTCTATTTTTTAATACACTTTAATCATACTACTTTAATGCAATACTAAGAGATGAGCACATGCAATTAGGAGCACATTCTTAGAAAGAACAATGTCAAAGTAGAATTACTAAATTGCTAATTAGATGTCGAACAACACTAGTGCAATGTAATATGTTATTTGTTAGTTTTAATTTATTTGATCTGCTCCGATGTAAAAATTATTTGTCTAGACCAGACCGGTTCTTAGTCGGGATGGTCTTTGGATCAATGATTTCTTCTTTCTCGTCTTCTGGTTTGATTTGGTTTGTTTGAATCTAGGTCTGGACGGATGTGTAGCCTAACGTGCTGTTGAGAAAATGAAAACATAGATAATGCCCATGGCGTAGACCACTTAGATGGAAGGGGAAGAATAGTGGGACTTTCAAAGAAGTATTAGCTAGAGTTAGTGCAACAAAACCTTGAATCCATGATCGTCTAATGCGAATCACAACACATACACCCTAGCGGGAAACATGGAATGACTGTCATGATGACTTGGGATTCTAAAGGACTAACATGTCTTTCTCCACAAAGTCTTTTTTCCTAAGGAAGTGGAGTGGGCGATCGTATTAGTTGAGTTTGAGGGTGATAAGATTGGGTTCAAATGGACAGAGATGAATAATAAATCATTATCTTCTGAAGGAGACAGTGTCTGATATTTCTCAAAAGGCCTATTTCATCTGCTTTGCAAAATATGAATGACAAGTTGTGTTTAGATATATCTACACACTACTTGAGGGGGAGTGAAGGAGGTGATTGGCCGTTGGGCCTATACAAGAGGCCTATATTTTACTTTGTGGGCTATGTAAGAGTATGTAAGGGAATCAAGGGCATACAATAGCCACTATTCTTGTGTATGTGGTTTAAAATTTTGATCAAAATTGCAAAACTTCAGTTGGAAATTCATTTTCAATGGCCACTGATATAGAAATTCACGCACAAAGCCAATTTTTTTGGGTATGTAATTTCATAAAAGAACTAAATATCAGAAAACTGAGAACTATTATGTATTATTTAATTGCATGCAAGATATAAGGTATAACGTATTGCATAAGATCATATATATGCATATATATATTGTGTTAGTTGAAATCACAATTGAAACATTTTTGTATGTTTTCACTCAACATATACGAGATTCCCCTTCGTGATATCAATATATGATATCATATTATAGTTGTGTATTTATGTATGTAGATCATCCTGGTAAAATTTCATGACCTAATTTCTTTATTTGGTAGTTAAAATCGTGTGCCAAAATCTTGTGTTGCCAGGTTAATATTTGTGGGAATTTCTATTTTTGGTCCTTCAAAAATGATGTCAAAACCGGACATATATGTAGATCCTCTCCCTACTATCTTGATATCCAATTAAATAGAAAAAGAATAAAAAGTTCTTATGTTCTTTGTGGACATAGGATCCCAAGTTGGTGATAGTGACGGACCACATTAAAAATATGTCTTTTGTTTTTGTCTTTTGAGTCTGGTTCTACAATTTCCTTTAGAAGGCGAGATAAATGGAAATCCTCCAAGGTATTGCGGCGGAAGAGGTGGGTGTATATAGTGCTAAGGGAAGTATAATAATGTTAAAGCTAGTTGTGAAGGAGAACAAATCAAGGGTAGTAGATAAGGTATGTGTGGGGGAGAGGTAAAAAGGGAAGAGATCAAAAGAAAGATCTTGAAAATTTTGACATAGAATTTGAGGGATTGACATAGAATATGAGGGAAGTCTATTTTACACCTTCGACATCTTACTCGATGTGCTGACGGAAGTCTGTTTCACGCCTTCGACATCTTACACGACGTGTTGATGGAAATCTTTTCTCATGTAAGACATCCTACACAGTGTGTCGAATCTCCACAAGACATGTCAACAGAAGACTGTTTCTCATGTTCGACATCGTACCCGGCGTGTCAGATTTCCAATGACAAGTTGCTGGGAGCCTATCATCTTCGGCCAAAACAGTTACACGCCGTGTCAGAACTCCACACGGCTCGTCCAAAGAAGTATGTCTACATTGTTTTCAATTGAAGTTATGATGACCTCCAAAGTTCTTTCTCTCCTTCTATACCTAATGCAAATAGATCCTAGTTGATTTTCGCTGGGGCTCCGTGCCACATCCCCAGATTTGTCGACCTAAGGGCAGGACGAATCTCTTTTTTGGGTCACACAAAGTAACATTCAAATTTTCTATTCGGATCTCTATGATTGGGTCATGCTGCACTTTTACTCCACTTATCGGTTTCTCTTCTCTACATACTAGCTTCTCGCTTTCAATTTTCATTTCCTACCCTCTCACCCTTCATGTGTGCATCTCTTTCCAAGGGCGCAGGTGGCGGGGGGTCGTATATCTCGTTCCCACTCCACCTACTCATTCTGTTTGTAGTTGGCGTGCAGGGGGATATAGAGGAGAGCGAGTATGAGGAGAGAATGAGAGAGAATATCAGGAGAGATGATATATAATATTCCAGGCTATTATCTTCATGGAGCTTCGTATTCTTCAACACATCTGCTCTTCCGATGTCTTTGTGACGTGTCATTCCCACTAAGCATCGCCTTACATGTGGATTGGCTATGTACGCTCATTCCAGTTGGCCACCATTTTTAGACGACGTTGAAGGATCTCAATTACAACATTGATACCAAGCTTTTCACGTTTGTACCACATTATGTACGTCAGGACAAGAGCTTGTTGAGCTTATTCCAACCTCTTGTTCCCTTCGGTGTTAATGATGTTTCAGTTGATCATTCTCACTGCATTTCTATGAGACAGATGGTTGCTTATTCACATCAAACTTCTTTGGAAGATCGTCTGTATCTAGACCAAATGCCGACTTTTGTGCGAGTGAGTTTGTTATTGTTGTTTGAAAGGAGAAAATGGGGCGCAAAGGAGATTTCAACAATTGGAGCTCAAATAAGTCTATCAAAGTTATGTTTTGTATTTTCTACCTTTACACCTCATCCATCCTAATTAAAATTCAACTCATCCAAAGAAAGCCTTTAAAAGGCAAAGACACCCCCCCCATTCTACTATAAATTTCTTCCCGGGGTCTAAATTATAGATCTACATCACTATCTCTTATTTTACATTACAATCAATATATTTCTGACATAAGAATCCACTAAATACAAGTATAGTTGGAAAATAAAGTTCCTTGGAATATTTTTTGTGTCATGATTATTTCTATACATTTATTCTCATTAGTAGTACTATTTAGTATACAAAGCAAGCAAATGTGGTAGTTAGTAGCATAAACACAAACGATTTATTGTGAAGAAGTTCATATTTTGCAATTTCCTTTGTTATATATAGTTATATATTGCACTTGCTGCACATCCCACAACATGCATATGGTGGACATGATAACTATGCTTCTTATAACATATTCACTACTTATGTGAGTTAGCCATCATGAAATTCACTATCGGATATCAAGATCATGTTGTAATATATAAGGCAAACATTGTGTCACAGCAAAGATGTTGCCCAACTTCCTTCACAAGTGCAAACTGCAAAGTCAAGTGCCAAAGTCACATATTGACTTTAACAAGAGCAAGAAAAAGTTGTGGTAGAGTTTCTTTCACAATTTGATATGATGCATATAGAGACAGACAAAGAGGGTGAAGCACACAGAGAATCCCGTGCATGGAAACATACAGATCATGCCATGAACAAAAATCTGGTGAGAGACAGACAAAGAGGGTGAAGCACACAGAGAATCCCGTGCACTGGTTTTCTTTGCGGAAGATAGATGAGGGGCCCTACACACCAATAAAAAACAGCAAGCGGATCACCTTGTCATATGCTGTTGGAGGCTTGAAAAGGCTTGGTTGGCTTGGTAAGGCTCGACACCTGAAAAGAGGTGGTAGATAACCAGACATCCACCAAACCTTGCCATTGTCGAGAGATGCCCATCCTTTTCATAATATGATAAATGTATGAACAACATATGGAGCGCTTTCGAGAGGTCTGTCTTCAGGTATGGAGAAAGACCGACATGCTTGAAGTCATGCACCCGTTCATTTACAAAAGGATGGCATTGTAGATGAGCCTACCTTTATAAAGTCTCTCTGGTTCTCACTTAGATGTTGGGAAACAATGTGTCAATTTTATCAACCAACTCATGTTGGGTAACAACCATCAAGGAAAGGGAAGTCAGCCACTGCATCCACCATGTTGGTCATACTTTCTTTCATTGAAGAAAACTGAATTGGTGACACCATCAAACTCACAAGCGTTGTCGAGTAACCTAGAATGTGTTAGGGCACAAATAGTAAATTCAAGAGTGTTGGTCCACATGTAGAGTCAACAACGTGCACAACAAAGCACCAACAAGTAGCGGTCAATGAGCTTAAAACATAGAGAAAAGGTGAAAAATTCAACACATACAAAGGCATGGATAAGTCGTAGAGAGTCATCAGACATAAAGATCTTAACAGGCGGTGAAAAGTCAAGTCTGCGAAAAGTCAATGTGCATAAAGCACTCAATGGTAGTGCAAAGTCAATACACATACATGCACAGACAAGTAGCGAAGAGTCAACATGCAAAAGCGTAGACAAGTAGAAAGAGACGACACAACTTGATGACATCGCTCCAAAGAACAAATGTCACACAAAAGTTAGCTAAAGACAACTCTAGAGACCCACTCAAACAACCAAGTAGAAATTGTATGATAAAAGAGAGACAAGTTGCATGATAAAACAAATAAATATTGCTCCCTTTCTGTTATCCATTCTTTACTCTCTTCTCTTCTCACTATATCTTTTCTTCTCTTCCTTTCTCACTTCATCTCCTCCTCTCCTTTATTTCACCCCCTCACATCAACCATGGATAGATGTAGAAGAGTATTTGGGATGAAGAAGCAAGACAACAAACCAAAGTGGGTGGGAGAGGGAAGGGGAAACAATGTGAACAATCACATGATACATATGACAAGAAGAGATAGTAAACAACATTTCAAGCAAAAAAAAGGCGGAGGAAGAGAGAAAGAAGGAACCAATTACCATTATGTATGGAACCTATATCAATTAGTGATATATAGCGGTAGAAAGAAAAATGGTAGAAGTATAATGTGCCAATATGAATAGACTAAAATAACAAATAAGAACAATGGACAAAAGGATAAGATATAGAAGCTTATCCATAAAATATTTTTTTAACACAACTTCTATCACCATAATACCATAACGTAATTGGAGCCTATTGGAGTAGCATGTTTGGTACAATAGGCTTTTTGGCTCAACGATCAGACAACGTCCTTTTGTTGCGCTCCTCGATACACCATCTCAACTATGTCAATGAATTCTTGTTCACTATTGATTACCTAATTGATCTTGTTATTGTTCCTTGTTCCCAGAGCAACCGTAATGCATTTCTAGAAAGAAAGAAATAACCGTACAAGGACCATATAGTTCATAAAGTTCACTGAAATCCGATACCTTTATGTCTACCGTGTATATGAGAGCAAGGTTCATGGAGCGAACCCACATTTTGTAACATCGTCCGACAACAGTAAGTTTGTTGCTTGATGAGCAAAGAAGAAGAAACAAAGCGGCCTCGATGCATTCAGTTCGTCGAGGTGTGTTGCATGTGCAGACGACGACGACATGCAACTTTTTGTTTTTCTATCACCCAAGTGAAGCTTTCCTCGCAAGTCGTAGAAGCAACCATTCAGAGACAACAATATAGCTCTCGAGGAAGTGTGACATGTTTCTTCTTGTCGGCAATGACAATTGATGCCATGGACGCCACAGAAATGCCTATGGTATTAGAGCACCGATCCTACACCTAACCCTAGATCTAGAGAGGAGAAATGGAGTGAGATCTTCACCCGGATGACATCCAAGCAAAGAAGCGGTTGGCTAAGTGCCCCTAGGTGAAGATCTCACTCATTTATCCTCTCGATCTAGGGTTAGGTGTAGGATCAATGCTCTGATACCATGTCAAAGAGCAAATGGACGACTACTAGATATTTTGCATTAGAGAAACCATTCTCCAATATATAGGTAGGGGCACAATTACACACTTGGACACAACTATAATGGGCCATCACAATTGAGCCCACTTGCTCAAATAGAATGCAAATTGTTAACTAAATAAGTCTCAACATTATTTATTTGTCTGTATATATGTATGTGTGTATATGTCTGTATGTATGTGTATAACTGTGTATATGGATGTCTTATTTGATTGCACATTGACAAAGGAGGGGACACGTTAATGTAATACTACAAACTAACTATAAAAAAAGATGAAGCAATGACTAAAAGATAATTCTTATTCATCGACTGTGTTTCAACAAGGACGCAATCGAGCCTTTATATAGGATTCTCAAAGAAAGACTAAAAGAACAGTAGCCAATGTGAGACTAAACCACATGACTTAACAAAAGCCCCAAAAAAAGCATAATAAAATAACGTAAGGTAGAAAAAAGCCTAACTAATGAAACAACGACGCCTGTGCTCGTAAGTGCGTAAAGGTGGAGCCTGCCCTACATCAACAACCCTCAGCCGCAAAAGACTCGACTTTGTCGAGTCAGTGTTGAGGTAGAACTCAAGAAGATCTGCATCAATGTGGCAGAATTCCTCCTCAGTGATCCATGTGTCGAATGATCTATCCAGCGAACCAAGAAACGAAGTAGAGTGCCTTGGCTGGTGAGGACAATTTGGTCATCCAAGACGGTGTCGATGCGCTTGGCCGGCTGCTGAGGTAGTCGAGGCAGAGGAGGTATAGCTGCTGAAGGCGGGAAGTACAATGACAATCTGTAGAACCTGCTGCTAGTAGTGGAGGGGCCTCAAATGTGCTACGATAAGGAGAAAGATCCTCTACATTGAATACTGCACTAATACCCCAATCTGCTGGCAAATCCACTACATAAGCATTGGGTCCCGGTCGACTATGTATTTGGAAAGGTCTAGACATTCTGGCATGAAGCTTCTTGAAAGATTTTTTGTAGCATTCAGGACGCACACATACTAACACAATCTCCCACATTAAATTCTTGAAACCTGCGGTGTGCATCTGCAGAAAGCAGTTTTCATAAGACAGTAAGTTTTTGGTGAATCTCGGTATTCAAATCATGAATGTGCTGGGCAAAGGTCTCAGCAATGTGGGAAGGTCAGTCAGTAGTGGACATAGGTACGAGGTCTATAGGCTGGCGGGGCTTGTAACCATTTACAACTTCAAAAGGGCTCTTTCCTATGGACCGATTAACATAATTGTTGTAAGCAAATTCCACAGTAGGTAGCAATAAGTCCCAATTGCCTAAACATTCACCTACAAGACATCGGAGGAGGTTACCTAAGCTCCTATTAACCACCTCAGTTTGACCATTAGTTTGAGGGTGGAATGCAGAAGAGAATTTGAGGTTGGTACCAAAGATTTTCCATAAAGTCTTCCAACAAATTTCACATCACGGTCAGGAGACTATGGTGGTGGGAAGACCATGTAGCTTGACAACCTCAAGAAAAGACAGGCAATACGAGAAGCATCAGAAGTCTTACTACAGGCAATGAAGTGGGCCATCTTAGAAAAATGATCCACAACTACAAACACGGAGTCGTGGCCACGTGAAGTGCGAGGAAGACCTATAATAAAATCCATACTTAGAGTCCTTCCTGGCTCATGGGGAATAGGAAGAGGGGTGTAAAGGCCCATATTTTGTCTTTTGGATTTTGCCAATTGACAAGTATGACACTGAGACACGATGCAAGCGACATCCCGATGTAAGGAAGGCCAATAAAATCTATTAGTCACCAGAGCGGTGGTCTTATCTCTACCAAAATGACCGGCGAGGCCACTAGCATGTATTCCCAAATGAGGAAGTTGCGAACTGAAGCAGAAGGGATACATAACTGCGTGCAACGAAAGAGAAATCCATCACGTAGGATAAAGTCAGAAGCTTGGCTGGGTGTGCTATTGAGGAGATCGGAATATATAATTCCAAAGTCAGGACAGGTGGGATATTGATCTTTCAGGCGATCGAAGCCTACAACTTCAACACTCATAGATTGTAGGGTGGTCAAGCAACGACTGAGAGCATCTGCAACCTGGTTCTCAACACCAGAGCGGTGTTTGAGAACAAAAGTGTTCCAGAGCGGTGTTTGAGAACAAAAGTGTACTCCTGAAGAAACTCACACCATTTGTCGTGACGAACACTTGAATTCTTTTGGGAATTCAGGGAGCGAAGGGCTTGATGGTCAGACCAGAGGATGAACTCCCAGTGAAGAAGGTAGTGCCTCCAATGACGCAGAGATCGCACAACATCGTAGAATCCTTTATCATATGTGGAGTATTTACGCTATTGAGTTTCTCACTAAAAAAGGCAACAAGGTGCCCTTCTTGGCTGGGAACGCCACCAATGCCAACACCAGAAGCATCACAAGATACCTCAAACGGAAGTGAGAAATCCAGCAGGCGAAGGACAGGAGCTTCCGTTAACTGTTTTGACAACCTCAAAAGCTCTTGTGGAGGATGGCGTCCACTCTAATTTATCATACTTCATTAACTCAGTGAGAGGAGCCATAATGGTGCTGAATCCTCGAACAAAGCGACGATAAAAAATAGCCAGCCCATGAAAGCTACGTAGCTCAGAGATCGTAGTGGGTTGGGGCCAATCAGTGATAGCTTTGACTTTGTGGGGTCAGCCTCAATGCCGGTAGTGGATACAAAGTAGCCAAGGAAAAAGACTTTATCTTGAAGAAAAGAACACTTCTTTAGATTGACATACAATTTCTCACTGCAAAGTGTGTTGAAGATGAGTCGGAGATGAGTCAGATGTCCGTCCTTGGTCTTACTAAAGATCAAAATATCATCAAAGTAGACCACCAAAAATCTACCAATGAATGGATGCAACACATGTTTCACGACTCAAGAAGGTGCTAGGTGTGTTGGACAGGCCAAATGGAATGACTAGCCACTCATATAATCCATATGGTGTTTTGAAGGCAGTCTTCCATTCATGAGACTCCTTAACATGGATCTGGTGGTAACCACTACGAAGATCAATCTTGGAGAAATAGATGGACCCTGTCAATAGATCAAGCATGTCGTCAAGGCGTGGAATAGGGAAATGATATTTGACAATGATCTTATTGATGGGTCGACAAGCTAAGCACATTCTGCAACTATCATCCTTCTTGGGGGCAAGGAGAGCAGGAACCACACAAGGACTCTTGCTCTCTCGAATGAATCCTTTGAGAAGGACCTGGTGTTTCAATTTAGCATGCTCAGTCAGGTTCACACGGTAATGAGGTCGGTCAGGGAGCGAAGACCCTGGATTCAAATCAATCTCATGCTGAATATCATACAAAGGGGAAGCTCATCAGGAAGGTCTGTGGGTGTCACGTCTTTGAACTCGTCGAGAAGGGAGACAAGTTCTGGTGGTGGGGGGTGAAAATTGGAGATAGGAGTGGATTCTTTGATATGTAGGACAAACATGGATCCAGATTCACGACTGGCTTCTTCAAACTCTCTTCGGGTGACAAGGTGTCGAGAGTGTTGGGATTTGGAGGTCTTGGGGTCAGGCAGTGGACTCTTTTTCATAGGAGAGATGAATCGCGTAGGTCTAATCGTATGTGTTTGCCCTTGTGCTTGAAGGTATAAACTTTAGAACGTCCCTCATTGTAGGCATCTAAGTCATAAATCCAAGGACGACCAAGAATGATGTGACCAACATCCATAGACAACACATCACACTAAATGTGGTCTGAATAAGCACCTAGAGTAATGGGCACAAGGCATCGTTGGGTGAAGGGCAAGCTAATTTGGTTCACCCAATGGACTTTATGTGGCTGAGGATGGGGCTCCGGGCGCATGTCCATGCGCTTCAATCCATGGGGTGAAATGGTGTTCTGAGAACTACTACCATCAATGAGTAGTTTGCAGCTTTTACCAGCGTGTTGGAAGGTCTGGAAGGGGGTGGTACGTGAGAAATGCTATAATATACTCTTTCCCATAACTTCTCATACCAGACCAACCCACTAAAATGCAAATAGGGATAAGAAATGTGGTCAATATCTTGACAAGAAAACCATAAGGAGTTTCCATTCGTCCCCTTCCGAAGGGGCAACTAAGTCACGCATGACCTGGAGATATGACATCATAATCATAATTGTAATCAACGTCATCAACAGAAGATTTATAGGTAGGGAAAGCATCTTCATTTGAATGTCATCTTCAGGGGTGGTCTTAGGAGAATCAGAGGACACAAAAAGAGTACGACGAGGGCGTTGGGCAACTAGGTGAGTCGTAATGTGACAATGAAAGCATTCACGACCTCGCAGAGAAGGCCAAACTGGAGCTATGACTACCGCCTTGTCTTTACTGGAGGAAGGGGCTGACGAACTCTGTGGAGGTGGTTGGGGTGGGGGATAGGCAGAACGATTTGGGTTGATGGAAGGATTATTGGTTGAGCGAGTACGTTGTCCAAAACGAGAAAAGGAAGGACCACGAGAAGCAGGCTGTAGGTAACTCTACACCTTTTAGGCACAGTGAAAAGCAACATCCAAGGAGTCATACTGTTGTAACTCCATTTCTCGTTTAATGTCAGGGTGTAAATGATGCACGAAACAAGCGACATGTTGTCAATCAGAATCATTGTGAATACAATGGTTCTTAGCCTCCTCAAATCGTTCCATGTACTCTTGAACAGATGATGACCCTTTGCTAAGGGCCATCCAATCCGAAAGTTGTCTTTGGTATTGGGCGGGAACATAGCTCGCGTAGCTTAGTTTTCATCTCATCCCCAAAAAGGATGGGAGGTTGACCAATACGCTCCATGTTGCGCTGGACACCTTGCCAATATCGCTTGGCTGACCCTTCGAATTTCATCTTTGCAAACCTAATCCGCTGAGCGTCAATCATGTCATACTAATCGAAATAATCTTTCAAACTAGCAATCCGATCGAGAAAAGCTTTGGGATCAAGTTTACCATCAACCAGTGGGGGCATCTTTATAACCCGTTGAGTGATATCATTGTAATGTGGTGGATGAGGTCCTGGGTGCTATTGACCGTATGGGTTGTGGGAAAAAATAGATCCACGAGGGGGGTTATGAAAAACATCATGGCCAGGGGCTTGAGGATGAGGTGTCATGGGAGGATGCGGGCCCTGCGGGCGGAACCCATGTTGGTGATGAGGTGTAGGAACAAAAGGTGGAGCATGAGGAGCACGTGGATGAGGATGTGGCGGTGGTGCATAGTGTGCTTGTGGGGTAGCAGTTCGGGATGTGTGCTGGTAGGGTGGTTGATAGGGATGTGGTTCCACATATGGGTGTTGTGAATAAGGATCAAGTTCTGCAAATGGGTCAACTTCTCCATAGGGGTGATACGCATGGGGCTCATGAAGTTGCGGTGGACAGAATTGCAGAAGAGTGTGGTTCAGGGGGCTTTGTGGTGCATTTCCAGGATTTGGTGGCATCACATACCCCATAAAAGGTGCCGAGTTCTGACCGGCCTGTAGAGTATGTGTTTGGCGAATATTGTGAAGCTCTGTCATGATGGTATTGACTGCTTGACCTAGAGTCTCAAGGGTGATCGGAGGTTGGGAAGACGTAGGGGCTGTCTCCAACGTGGGTTCTAAAACCGGGGTATTAGATCTACGGTCAGACATAATGATTTGCAACGAAATAGCTAAAAATTTACTGTGCCAAAGGAAAACTTAATATTGTAATGGACAACGCAAAACAATGCAAGAAAATAATGCAGACAAATATATGATAGTAAAGTAGTTCACCGAACAAGGGAAAACCTTTCTATTATTAAGACTTGGCAAATTTTAGGTAGGGGAACCAAAACCCTGTGGACCTGATTGTGAATGTACTAAAATTGCAGAAGATAAGCAAAACCACATTAAACAATGAAAAGATCTTACCCAAAGTGATGACAATCGTTGCTTCCTTGGTGTTGATATGGATGGAGAGAATTACCTTGGGAGGAATTAAGATATCTGCCCCCTGACTCTACACAGATCCAACTCCGCGGTGAGTTGGTTGGGGGTTGCTTACTACCGACATCGATCTGGCAACCTGTGGAAAAGAGAGGTGTGCTGGAGGCCTTGATTAGGCGTTGTCGATCTGGCGGATGGCGGGCAGATATGCAACGGACGACGGTTATGCAACAGACGGTGGAGGCAATGAAGACTGCTGCTACTATAGGCGGCAACAGTGAAGATTGTTGCTACTATAGGCAACGGCTGGAAGAAAATTGCGATGGATGACGGCTGGATCTGGCAGGGAAGGGTAGCAGCAGGGTTTTGCTGGAGAGGGTGGCGGCTAGGGTTAGAGAGCGGCGGGCAGGAGCACAACCTTAAGGGGGTTAAAGTTAGGCTTTGATACCACTTGATGTAATACTACAGACTAACTATAAAAAAGACGAAGCAATGGCTAAAAGATAATTCTTATCCATCAACTGTGTTTCAACAAGGACACAATAGAGCCTTTATATAGGATATTAAAAGAAAGACTAAAAGGGCGGTAGCCAATGTGAGACTAAACCACGTGACTTAACAAAAGTCCAAAATAAAGAAAAGGCATAATAAAATAACGCAAGCTAGAAAAAAGCCTAACTAGTGACATGACGACGTCTGCGCTCATAAGTGCGTAAAGGCGGACCTGTCCTACATCACACGTCCATCATGGAAAAGCAAAATCATGATCTCTTATATCAATAGCAGGCAGTTAATTAGTTATCCCGAGGACTTTAGGACAGTTTTTATGTGTGTCTTGCATGCATTACCAATATTTTAAAAGATAACTAATATAGGTACTTTTGGATGCTTAAGAATGACACATATGGTTACTTTTTATATACACTGGTTCTTAGATGAAAAATGTTATGTTTTACAAAATTGTTTGTCCCCTTGGATTAGTTCCACTTTCTTATTTCAACTCCTACCTGGAAAAATTTGTTGGTGCTGGAACTGATTATAATTTAATTGTTAAATGAGGCGTCTTTGCTTACTTTACAGAGAAAAACCTCCTCATGAGTATTCCTGCAGATTCTTTTGTAGAATGTGTATTTTTGAATTGAATTATTTTAACATCTTGTTAGGACATTGGATTTAGCGTTGAGCACACGAGTCCCTCAGGAGACGTCACAGTAAGTTCTTAAATGAATCTTATGCTACTGTCTTGAACTTTACCCCTTGAGCATATTCAAATAAGTTTTTGCCCAGTTTTGAGTAAAATTATGCCATCATACTTATCTTGGTGTATATCTGTGAAGCAAATTCTACCGTACAGGCGGTACAAGTCAGATCAGGTCAGCTGCTGCTTTTATGTAGAATCTTTGTATTCCTTAATGTAATACTATTACTCATGCTTCTCTTTTATTTTTGACAGGGTAATTTCTCAACCATCATGATTGGTTCTTATAAACTCAAGTGGGACAATACATATTCAACCTTCTTCCCAAAGGTAAAGAATTTATTCATCTTTACTCAAAGTTGCTTCAAATATGAAAATATTTTATTATCCTTGTTTATCTTTGACACCATATTTTCCATTGGCCTAATAGTGAAAACATAGAAACAAGGCCGTTTCTAAATTGTCTTACTAGAAAGACGTAAAGTTATATGAATGTGGGTTTTGCAAAATTTATACTGCAATCAAACCCTAATATAATTAGCATACTCTCTACATAATTAGGCAGCAAAGTTTTATATGTCCGATCATTTTCACCCTAACAAGGCTTATTTACATATATTTTACATCAAGCCCTTGGATATATAGGGTTTCTATGATATGCAATAGTGGATCAATATAACTGTTGTGATCCTTTACAATGCAATTATAACAAAGTCCTAGAAAAAATATAGCAAAGTCCTCAACATAGAAATTGTAGGGAAATACGAAAATCAGCTGGTCTTGAGCATCGATGTATTTAATTCTACATATGGGAGTACATGTTTGTTACCCTGTGCGCACTCCTATTTATAAGCATCTTAATATCGTTTGCTAATTAGTTGGATATATCCTAGTTACCATATTACATAGTACCTGGGCATGACTAAGCATGCTCTTTCCCTCCTGTCTCCCTTTCTTGCCCTCCAAAGCAATACACCCCTGCGTCCCATCCTTAGCTGCCACTACCCCTCCCCCTATTGTTTCTTGTTGTTGCCACCGCCCTAGTCACTGTCTCTCCCCTGCTACTCCATCCTCTCCTAACTCCTAATGCCTTTTGGTATCCCTTGTTCCTACTAATTGAACTCCTAGGGAGCAATCCTCTTCTACCCTGACCTCTACTGAGGAAGGTCATATGTCTCCTTATTCAAATCATGATCTACTACAAGGACAACTTACTACTATCATGCACTGTTTGCATGTTTTTATCTGCTTTAGCGATACCTTATCTATACATACCTCTGCTATGATGTCTACGTCTGATTAGGTGAAAACTCCGTCTAGATAGCATGAACTACCTTAACTGACTTTGTTCTTTCAAAATTTGTGTCACTACCCATGAAAATACGACACATCTCACTTAGTTTGCCTTTGCCCATCCTTCTGATGATGTTGACTTAAAGTCAAGACTGACCTTACCACATGGCTGAAGAATGACTCACACTTCATGAGCTTGTTTATCAATAATGTTGAGCCAAAGATCAACGGTTTCCTCCTTTGTCTTCTAGGAGCAACGGACATATGGGATCATCTTGCACAACTATATACTCATAAGGAGAATTCCTAGAAGGTATTTGATATCTATCTCCAATTAACAAATCTTACACTTGTACTCTACACTAATATTGAAGATCAGTATGCCTACTTAATTCTTTTCTGATGATCTTGAGATGTTTCACCTTCTAATGGATATTATCAAACTCAAGAAGGAATATAGTGAACTCCAATCGATTTAATTTCTATACAACCTTGTAAGTCATGTCCCGGGCATTGCTGACCAGATCTTGGTATTGGCAGTTATCCCCTTATTGATGTTGATGTAGTTCTAATACACTTTCATCATTTGACTTCTGTTGATTGTCCACTGACTACATCTGATGCTGCTGCCCTTCTCATCGTCCCTACTTGCGGTCGCGGATGTGGTTGTGGCCACTCATCTTGCGGGCGCGATCCGGTCGTGGTTCCGCCCCTGTTCATCGTCATTGTAACCTTTATAGCCACAATAACCACACTGTGAATCATTATTAAGGTACTTCTTCATGGGCCAACGAAGTCAGCATCGTGGATAGTTGTTCTATGCCTCCCGGTGATATCATAATGACAAGTGCGAGATGTGAAATCTTTTGGCTACTTTGAAAAAAATTTAATTCGTGAAAATTGGGGTAAATTGTTTAAAGTACGATCAAATATTTACAAAAGATCAAGAATAAGTTGGATAAATAGATTGTGTAGGTATCTACACCCTTTTTTACAAACACTGCCATATTTATGTTATTTTGTATATGATATATGTGTATGCACACATGCATATCTAGATGAGATGTATGTGACCAACATTGAAGATCCCAAAAATGTCGAAGCGACTATTATTTTGAAAGCTGGAGAGAGCAAGCCTTCACGATTGTAGTGTGGGAGAGGAGGAATGTGTGATGTTGGAATCCGTTAGGATACATCATAAGAGGGCCATTAAACTTGTTGGGAAACTTGATTGGAAGTTAACTTTGAAAAAATGTTTGTATATCAAAAAGTTCATGAACAATCGCATACGATTGTGCAAGTTTGAAAGAAATCGTTTAAGTTCATTGGAATTGTGGAAAGTTATGAAAATTCTTCGTCCTACGTTTTATTCGAGAAGAATATTTGGATAACCAAAAATCGTGAAAAATCACAATTTTTTTCCAAAATTCAATCACAATTCGGCCGATATAGTTGGTATGGAATGCCTAGATAGCCAATCATATGATGATTGTGATGGCATATAACACAAATGATTTGATTAATCATAATAAAGGAAAGCTTCCAATTCATTCTGTTTCACTTAGTTATGAGATAATGAGGAAACATAATGAATGTCTAGAGAATGACAATTACACAATGATGTATGTCTTCAAGTACGTGACTTGAACAATGAGATCATACAAATGATAAGAGTATGCACATTGTTATTATTTCCCTAGTCGGTTGTTACTGTGGAAGACAGATAGACAACAATAACACTAAAGACTGGAGTGTGTGTTCGTTGATAACATAATCTCATCAGTCATGATATGTGATATCAAACCAAGAACAGAGATACTTGTTAGAGAACAATGTATCAGACAGACCCACCTTGAGAGTGACACATGGAAACCATATTTGGTGGTCATAGTCATCTCCCATAGTGAAGGTGGTGATTGTGGCTCTTATACCTGAAGTCACTACACTCATCACATGTCGTTCGGTATACTTTGACATCATCCAAGGTAACCCTGAGTAATGATAAGAGTATGTACATTGTTATTATTTCCCTAGTCGGTGGTTACTGTGGAAGACAGATAGACAACAATAACACTAAAGACTGGAGTGTGTATTCGTTGATGTCATAATCTCATCAGTCATGATATGTGATATCAAACCAAGCACATAGATACTTGTTAGAGAACAATGTATCAGACAGATCCACCTTGAGAGTGACACATGAAAACCATATTTGGTGGTCATCGTCATCTCCCATAGTGAAGGTGGTGATTGTGGTTCTTATACCTGAAGTCACTACACTCATCACATGTCGTTCGGTATACTTTGACATCATCCAACGTAACAATGAGTAAGGATTGCCATAAAGGTGATGATTGGGTAGCTGCGACACATGGGGATCATATGTGAGTTATAGATATACTGTGTTACTGTGTTATTTACTTGTTGTTTTACTGTTTTACTTTTAGTCCCATATTGCTCACTTGTACTTATATCTCTACTCTCATTAGCTATATTAGAGACTATCCTGTAACCTGTTTTACTCACTGAATAAACAATTCCATTTCCCTCTAGATGTTATCAAGAGCAGGTCTCTTTTTCCCCACCCACCCATCCACAGTGACGTAAGAAAACCAGCCCCTTCCCCCCCGCCGCCCCTCACCTGCCCGCCGCCGGCCTACCCCCCCACCCTCCAGCCACCACCCCCTACCCGCCGCCGGCCCCCCTCCTCCCCTTCCTCTCCCGCCGCCGTCTCCCCTCCCCATCCTCCTTTTTCCCACCGCCAACCCCCCGTAGCCTCCTCCCTTCCACCCTCCAAGCCTCCTCCCCTTCGGCTCCTCCTCTTCCCATCCCTGCTCCGGCTGCCATTGGTTTTTACCTCTCCTCTCCCTCTACATCCGGGTGATCTTCGTATCCAAGTTCGGACATCCACTGGTCGTCTAAGTTGAGAGTCTTTCGTCTCACCGTCTTCTCTGCCTGTGCCTCATGAAGGAAACATTGAACTTTCCTCATGACGACATAGGTTTCTCTATATATATGCATATTCTGCCCTATACGGGTTTTCTGATCTGACTCGTCAGATCCCTACTGCTGTTATCTGCCCCTTTGTGGGTCTCTGATCTACTCTGCTGCTGCGCCGACTACTGCCTCTGCCATGGCCTTATCTGAGCCTCCTCGCTCTCTGTGTTACTACGGTGAAGCTCGACGACGACTCCAACTATCATTTGTTCTATATGTCAAAGTACAAGGCCGGTATCACCATCTTACGGCTGAGCCTCCTGCTGTTTCTACTGCTGATGCGGATGACAAAACTAGACAAAGCCATGCACAATGGTCCAAGGATGACTCCGACGTCATGTCTTGGATCCTCAACAGTTCTGAGCCCCGGATTAGCCAATCACTTCTCTGCCTTCATGATGCTAAGGCTATATGGGATCAACTATCCCACGTCTACTCTCATCAGGAGAATCCCAAGCGAGTTTTTGAAATTTTCAAAAACTTGGCTAAAAAGGAGTTCTCCCCTGACACTTCCATTGATGACTTCTAAAATCAATGCTCGACTCTGTGGAATGAGTTTGAACTCTACCAACCCTTTACGACGGACATCAAAATTGCTCAGAAGCAACGCAACGAACTGTAACTTGTTCAGTTTTGGCTGCTCTTCTTGCCTCGTTTTCTGGTGTGGTTGACCAGATCCTGTCAAGTGATCCGCTGCCTACCCTTTGGGATGTTCTCAAAAGAGTTGAACGCTTGTCGTCCATGACTCCTACTCCTGCTGTTGAGCACCCTGCACTTATTGCTCGCTCTGTTGATTCTGGCCGTGGCCGTGGCGGTCGCCCTCCTCCCTTAGGAGGTTGAGGATCATCTGTTCCTGGACGTGGTGCTCCTCCCGGCCCTCGCTACTACAACTGGTGTGGTCGGGACAATCATAATGAAGATCGATGTTGGATTAAGCACAACAAGCCCGCTTGGGTTAACCAGGCTGCTACAGAAACTGCTGCTCCTGCACACGTGGAATGGTTACGTTCTGAGTTTGAGAAGATGTTCCAAGAGCATCTCGCACAACTGCCATCCTCGTCTACTCCAGGACCCTCTGCCATGCTCGCTTCTTCATCATCTGGTAACAAACAATGGTGCATTGACTCGGGTGCATCTACTCATATGGTTGGTGATCTTCGTCTATTTTTTGTTCTAAATAAAACTGCTACTATATCATCTGTTACTGTTGCAAATGGCTCCAAAACTGCAGTTCATGGCACTGACACGGTTCCTATTTCACCAACACTGCAATTACATTCTGTTTTATATATTCCAAAGTTTCCTGTTAATCTGTTGTCAGTCCGTAAGATGATAAAACAACTCAAGTGCTCTATTAAATTTGATCCTTCTAGCTGTGTTTTGAAGGATCTCCGCACGAAGACGAGGATTGGTTCAGGCCGTGAAGGACCAAATGGGTTGTATTATCTGGATGGACCTCCTGCTGCTTCTGCTATGCTATCTACTTCAGTGACGGGACTACAGTGACACTTTCGCCTGGGCCATCCATCTGCTACCAAACTTGTGTTTTAGGCAAACAAACTCGGTCTGTTTTTCCTGCTAAGAAAGTTATTGCTTCTAAAGAAATTTTTGACATTGTTCATGCTGATATTTGGGGACCGTGCTCCGTATCGAGTCACTCAGGTGTAAAATATTTTATGACCTTTATTGATGATTATTCTCGCACCACATGGCTGTTTTTACTTAAAAGGTCGAGATATTGTGTTGGATACTATTCATACCTTCTTTGCTGAAATTCACACCCAATTTAACCGACCTATTAAAATTTTTCGTACTGATAATGCACTTGAGTTCATGCAACAATCTGTTACCTCCTTCTGTACTGCCCGAGGAACCATACATCAAACCACTTGCCCTTACACTCCTCAATAAAATGGCGTCGTTGAAAGAAAAAACCGTCACTTACTTGAGGTTGCTCGCACTCTTCTCATACACTACAAAGTACCCCATCATTTCTGGCCTGAAGCTGTCTCTACGACTTGCTATCTCATCAATCGCATGCCTTCCTCTGTTTTGAAAAATCAGGTCCCGTATGCCATTTTGTTTCCTGATAAACCCTTATTCTCTCTGCCTTACATTTTTGGGAGTACTTGTTTTATGAAAAATCTTCGTCTTGGGCTCACCAAACTTGATGCTCGCTCGGTCAAATGTGTTTTTCTGGGATATTCCCGTACACAAAAAGGCTACCGCTGTTTTGATCCTATTAAAAAACAGTGGTTTGTTAGTGCGGATGTGACCTTTTTTGAGCATATGCCTTACTATTCTACTGATGGCACAAAATTGTCTGTTGATATTATGGCTACCACACCGTTATCGGTGATTGTTGAGGATTTACCGTCTCCTGATGTGCTTAAAGAACGCCCATTGCAAGTCTATCAACGTAGGTCAAAGAACCACAATGCTTCTGCAACCCCGACCGAACCAAATCCTGCGTCTGCGGTTGATCCACCATCCACTGAGGTATTTTCTGACCTGGATCTTCCTATCAGTTTACGGAAAGTCCTTCGATCATGTACTAAGCATCCTATCAGTCATTTCTGTTCATGTGACAATCTCTATGGTAGCTTTGCTTGCTTCAATTCTGTTTTGTCTGCTGTGACAATTCCTAAATCAGCCGAAGAGGCCCTTCGCATTCCTTCCTGGAAACATGCTATGGGGCAAGAAATGCATACACTCTGTGATCGTCACACCTGGGATCTGGTTGATCGTCCATATTCGTGCAATATCGTTGGCTGTCGCTGGATATTTACTATTAAATATCAACCAGATGGTACCATTGAACGCCTGAAAGCCAAATTAGTTGCAAAAGGTTACACACATACATACGATGTTGACTACTTTGAGACCTTTTCTCCAGTTGCACGCCTGAATTCTGTTCGTATTCTGATTTCTATTGCTGTAAATAAAGACTGGCCTCTGTATCAACTTGATGTCAAAAACGCTTTTCTCTATGGAGATCTTCAGGAGGAGGTATACATGGAGCAACCGTTGGGATTTGTTGCTCAGGGGGAGTCTGCCTTCAAAATATGTAAACTCAGAAAGGCCATCTATGGTCTTAAACAGAGCCTGCATGCCTGGTTTGATAAACTCAGTCAGATCTTAATTACTTTTGGCTTTCAACGATCACAATCTGATCATTCTGTATTTATTTGTAAGTCAGCAGCAGAGCTTGTTATTCTGATTGTATATATAGATGATATTGTTTTATCTGACAGTGATAATGCGGGTATCCAGGCAACCAAACATTATTTGGCACAACACTTCATCACCAAGGATCTTGGCAAACTGCGATATTTTCTAGGTATTGAAGTTGCCATATCATCTACAGGAATTTGTCTTTCACAAAGAAAATATGTTCTGGATTTATTGCAGGAAACCGACATGCTGGGCTGCAAGCCAGCCAACACTCCTCTAGATCCCAACATGGATTGGGATGATGATAGCTCTCTACCTTATGATGATCGTCACCAGTTTCGAAGGCTGGTAGGCAATCTTATCTACCTGACGGTCACTAGGGCTGACCTAGCAGCTGTTGTGGGATTCATAAGCCGGTACCTTGATAAACCCCGGCAGTGCCACTGGGACGCTATGTGTCACATCCTACGATATCTTAAAAGCTCGCCAGGGAAAGGTCTTCTGTATAAAAAGCATGGCCATTGCAATCTATCTGAATTTTTTGATTCTGACTATGCAGGAAGTCGATATGATCGAAAGTCCACTTCTTTGTGGGAGGCAACCTAGTCACTTGGCGGAGCAAAAAGCAAACAGTGGTTGCTAGATCCAGTGCCGAGGCCGAATATAGAGCCATAGCTCATACTGCATGTGAGCTTCTGTGGGTCCGTGGCCTTCTTCAAGAGTTTGACGTTGCTTATTCTAGTCCCATTCCTATGTTCTGTGACAACAAAGCCTCGATTTTTATTGCAAGCAACCCCACGTTTCATGAACACACGAAGCATATTGAGGTTGATTGCCATTTTGTTCGGGAGAAAGTTCTGTCTGGACATATCTGCACTCCGTATATTGGCACTGACAAGCAGCTTGCGGATATCTTCACCAAGATCTTGCCTAAAGCTCGGTTTCAGACTCTGATTGACAAGCTGTGCTTGTTTGACATCTACGCTCCAGCTTGAGGGGGAGTATAGATATACTGTGTTATTTACTTGTTGTTTTACTATTTTACTTTTAGTCCCATATTGCTCTCTTGTACTTATGTCTCTACTCTTATTAGCTATATTAGAGACTATCCTGTAACCTGTTTTACTCACTGAATAAACAATTCCATTTCCCTCTAGATGAGTGATGTAGATGAGATTTGTCCCTCCTACTGGAGTTTGATATCCTGGCCACTTGATAAGTGAGACTGAAAAACACATGAAATATATGATATTGAGGTCATATATATCTCAGACAGTCTGCACTTGGTTCAAGAAAAATGGATTGAAAATTGAGAGGATGACGATTCCATGCCTCGAGTTCATTCTGTACATTAGAGACAAAGGAATTATACAATCACTGTAACACCTTAAACTTATTGTAGGTTGAAGCATGAAACAAAATTTCGATCGAAATTGCAAATTTTCATTTTTTTGCAACCGGACATCGAAACGTCAGTACGCATGAACTTGTTCGTAGTTTTGTGAAAATTTTGCAGCTATAGTCGAAATTTCGCAAAATAGGGGGTATTTTAGTGCAAAAAAGTCCAATTTGGCCTTTGATATTGCGAAACAGTGCGAAATGCAGTACCTATTTCACAAAACTACATTCCATTGGCTGGATTTCCTGGGACTTTGATCTTTTAGCAATTGTTTTGTGATATCTTGCTCTTGAAGGCTGCTCTACTTAATTCTAAGGTATGTAACCCCTCTCCCTAGCCCATCTACTACTCATATTTCTACTCCATTTTAGGCATATCTTAATAACTACTCTGAAAATCCTAAATTTCTAAGTGACATTTCTCTTAAAATTCTCAAAATCTTGAAGTGAACTTGTAAATCTAAGAAACAATAGTGTGAGAAACATATATCTATACTTATTTTGAAAATCTAATCAATATATTTCATATTTATACACAAAATGGCTACACAAGCTTTTTTAATTGAAGTTCTTATATTTTTGTATTTTTCACTTATGTAACCCTATGTATATTATAATAGTAGCCTTATACAAAATGTTAAGTGTAAGTTGTAACTTGTAACCCTAAATATACTTTTTTATTATTCACTTATGTGACCCTAAATATATTATAATAGTAGACTTATACAATAAATATACTAACCTACAATATTATAACTTGTAACTCATTTAGTTATAAAGTCTAGTACTCTAGTTGTTTTAACTTGAAGTTTGATAACAAGTTTGTAATAGTCTAACTGTCTAACATACTTGACATTTCTGTTCATTATCTAATGCTTTGTATTTATTCATGTACTGATTTGTATTTACTTATCGAATGTTTTGGATTTTTTTGTCTACTGATTTGTATTTACTTATCTATTGATTTGTACTTATTTATCTACTGACTAGTATTTACTTGTCTACTGATTTGTATTTATTTTCTACTGTTTTTTATTTATTTATCTACTGATTAGTATGAATGTACTGTTTTAACTTGTCTACTATTTGACTTTATTAATCTACTGTTTTGTTTTATAAATGTACTGCCTCATGAATAGAAATACAAATATAGTTAACATTTCTGATTTCTGATTTATGAGTGATCAATTTGTGATTAACTCAAATCAGCTTTACAAAAGTCCAATAAAGGAAAATGGCAGATATCTCCTAGAAAAGTACTACAAATTCAGGTTTTTGAATATACTATTTTTACTATATATGTAATTTAGATATATCTATTAAAATTATATATATATATATATTCTGTGTCAGGCTAGAATACACTCGAGTGTACGGATCACACGCTACACTCAAGTTGTGTTTGCATATCACGACTATTTTTTTATAAAATATAAACAATTGATCTTCATTGTCATACTATTAGTAGGCTACATAAGAATTTTGAGCCCATTTGGATGAGTGCAAGTCACTCATCCGAAGGCAACAAAATCAACACACTAAACTGATCTGAAATGCATAATTTTTGTGGTCTTCATAACATGACCTATAAATGTCCAAATGAACTCAAATTTTATATATGAGCTATATTGACAAGATGTTTAAGAAGGTCAATAGTTTAGATCTTTAAAAAAGGATATTGCATCATGGAAAACTACTTGAGTGTATTCAGCTTTGGATACACTCGAGTATATTCTAGCCTCTCTCTCTCTCTCTCTCTCTTTATATATATATATATATATATATATATATATATATATATATATATATACGCTTTGAATTTTTTTATCTACTAATTTGTATTTACTTATCTGTTGATTTGTACTCATTTATTTACTGATTAGTATATACTTATCTACCGATTTGTATTTATTATCTACTTTTTTATTTATTTATCTACTGATTAGTATGAATGTACTGTTTTAGCTTGTCTACTATTTGACTTTATTACTCTACTGCTTTGTTTTATAAATGTACTGCCTCATGGATAGAAATACAAATATAGTTAACATTTATGATTTATGAGTAATCGATTTGTGATTAACTCAAATTGGCTTTTCAAAAGCCCAATAAAGGAAAATGGCAAATATCTCCTAAAATAGTACTACAAATCCAGGTTCATGAATGTAGTATTTTTACTATATATGCAATTTAGATATATCTATTAATATATATATATATATATATATATATATATATATATATTAGAATAATATATTTATGTATATTATTCTAATATATATATATATATATTATTCTACTATATATATTAGAATTATATATATATATATATATATATATATATATATATATATATATAGAGAGAGAGAGAGAGAGAGAGAGGTTAGGAAGTGTGTACCGGCCGATACATATAACTTATGTGTACCTGTCATTAAAATAGCACATATGGAGTATGTTAATAAAATCCAATCATATGGATTGATTCAACACTTAGATGTGTTTAAAAAGTCAGAGCCATATCTCATATAAATCATGAGATATAGCAATATATCATTCAATGGTTCATACAATTTCTGCAACTTACCGTTGATTAGAAAATACACATTTTCTTTCGTTGGATGATCTATGGATATCAGATTGTGGTGATTTTTTGTACACATCTTATCTAAGGGGTATACTTTACATCCATGAGGTTGGATTATTCAGAAGAATTTTACAATCATCATAAATGAAGATGGGTATATGCGAGCTACATGTACTCGGGTACACAATTCTTTTAGCCATATAGAAGTTAGGAAGTGTGTACGGCCGGTACATGTAACTTATGTGTACCTGTCATTAAAATAGCACATATGGAGTATGCTAATAAAATCCAACCATATGGATTGATTCAACACTATATAGATTGGATGTGTTTAAAAAGCTTCGCCATTCTAGTGCTTTCAACAATTCTATCTGGATTGATTCAACACTATATAAATTAGATGTACTCGGGTACACAATTAGGGTTGTACTTTTCTCGGTCCAGACCGGACCAGCTATTCGATCCGGTACGGTCTTGGACCGACTTGAATTTCGGTCTGGTCCTCGGTCCGCTATTTATCTTAAATCCGGTCCTCGGTCTGTTCCGGTCCAAAACCGGTAGAAACCGGTCTGGAGCGGTTGGACCGGATAACATAAAAAATGTCTTGTGTATATTAATAAAATTCAATAGTTATGAAGGATTGTGGGGATGCATTGAACATTATTAATGACTCTAAAATTGATCAAAAGGTATATTAATATTTTGGTCAGTACGCTGATATCATTGTATTGATAAACATCAATTACATAACTATTTCACTTATGCAAGTACGGAGTAGCTGCAAAATAAGTTTGAATATTGCATTACATTATGGCGACAAAAAACTTAAAGGACGTTGCACATTGAATTGAATTGTGAATAAGTAAATGTATTACATATTAACTATTACATAAATCTAATTTATAATTATTTCAAGTGTTAGTTTTGTATGTTATAAAAATTTATGAAAGTTAGTCTCAATTGTCTTAATATGTGTAAATATTGATTTAGTAATGTTCATAATATTCTTATGATAGTTTACACTCTCAAGTTGTAAGAATTGAATTGTGTAACTTGATTTGTGTTACCAAACTCAAATAGATTATCGGTTCTTTAATAATTTTATAACATAATTCTTTTATATTTTATAATTTAGAGTATATGAATATTGGTTATCCGGTCCCGGTCCAGTCCTTCATTTTTCCGGTCCGGTCTTGGACCGGACTGACTTACTCGGTCCATGATTTTCTTGTTAACCGGGTCTCGGTCTGATCCAGGTTTGGACCGATGTACCGCCCTATACACAATTCTTTTAGCTATATATATATATATATATATGGTCAGGCTAGAATACACTCGAGTGTACAGATTACGCCGTACACCTAAATGGTGTTTGCCTATCTAGAATTTGTCTTTCTAAAATCCAATCCATTGATCTTCATGGTTACAATAATAATAGGCCACATACAAAATTTGAGATCATTTGGACGAGTGTACGTCACTCATCCAAGGACAACAAAATCGACGCACAAAACTAATTTGAAATGCATGATTCTTGCCTCCTTTAGACGCACGACCTATAAGTATCCAAATGAGCTAAAATTTATTATATAGTATATTTTTAAGATATTTAAGAAGATCAACGGTTTATAATTTTCAAAAAGTTACTGCATCTTTAAAAATGACTGAGGTGTACGGTACCTCCGGTACACTCGAGTGTACACTAACCTGACTCCTCTCTCTCTCTCTCTCTCTCTCTCTCTATATATATATATATATATATATATATATATATATATATAATACTTTTCACCCCCCTACACAGCCGTCAAAGCTGACAGCTTAACTTTCTTCTTTTAACATCCCTCCAGCCACTTGTTTTTATTTAGTGGTTAGTTGTATCAGGTTTCAATCTACATTATTTTTATAAACTTCTACTATATTTTCATTGATAGAAAAATCGAATGAGTCGGCTTGGATCAAATATTCGTAATTATGTCGAAACAGGCAATCCGGACATGCCTATACAAAAATAAATCCAACCAATGAGTTCAGTTAAAAACCGGTTGGTCTATTATACAAAAATAAATCCAACCTTAGAGTTCAATTTGAGACTATGGTTTGTGCGTTGCTAATTGGTAATAGTTTTGATTGTCCGACAGAGCTTGCGTTACAAGGTTGATTCTATTCCGCCAGTAGCAGAAGAGCCAAAGTCCAGCGGGAAACTAGGATAAATGACAGCGGCTTGTGGCTTCATACAGCTGGTACAAGGGGGCTCCCCTGCTATCTGCAAATTGCTCTCGTGATTGAATGTAATGTACAAATGTTCAGAATGATCAAGCATTGATTTTATTTTTATTTTCAGCTGGAAGGGCTGATGTTTCTGTAATTGTTAACATGTCACTGTTGCACATTTATAAAAGAAGTTGTATATATGGAAAGTGCTCGACTAGGGAGACTCATAGCTGTGTTTTACTTGGTGTTGGTGAACTATAAGCAAATGTTGTTTCAGCCTCTACGATGAACGGTTTGTGTTAGTCGGCTATGCTGGGGTATTTGTACAAAGCAATTACCAATTGGGTTGATAATCTCTGTACTCGAGTTGCTGTTACTTTCTGGAATATTGGGTTTTGCTCCAGTAGCTGCAATTTTTGAATCTTGAGTGACTAAATGCATTGTGCAAATGGGCAGGCTAGTCTCACAGTGACTCCACAGGGTCCACATTCGGAAACGCAAAACATTCACGCAGGGCTGACTCGACCAGATCTATAAAGTAGGGACGTCAGTAGTATGGGCTTTTATCCATCCATATATATTGCCATTCAGTAGCCGTTTTTACAATCATGCATCACCATCCATACGATTGTCTAGGGAATGGTACCGACATCCACAAGTGAAAAGAAAACCTAAAAAAGTGGGTAATCTTGGACACGGTCAGACACTAGGCATTCGATACGGATGGCTTTTACCATATATATATATATATATATATATATATATATATATATAAAGTATGCTAATACATAATTCACGCATTCAAAAAAAATGATTCACGCATAGCACCGTGGTGCAGTGATAGGCTCTACGCCCAGATAGGGGAACTCTCTTGCACCATTATGTTTTTGCCGGTACTTCAAAACACAAATTAAGCGTGGGTGTCTGGTCACTCGCAGATGAAATGGTTAGGCTGCTGGTCATCCACTGACATTGGAGATTTTGGTTTCCTTCTTGCCACAAAGAGGTCCTAGACATCTATACAGACAACTGATGTGCTGTTTAATGTGGGTCTCAAATAGGAGGGATCCAGTTTGGCTCGTCGTCGGTGTGGGTCGAAAACTCTAATTTTAGATGTGGAGGATAAGCACTCTGTAGTTAGCTTATGAGTATGCTAATTCACCGGTGTCTATACAATGCGTTCAATAAAAGAAGTTGCTAGCTTCTTCTCATATACAAAAGAAAAGTGAAACAATCCGTTTATTTGACATCAAACATAACGGAAAGAGAGCGATCAACTATTTCTGATCTGGTGTCGCTACAAATTTATTTGTACATGTCGTAAGGCTTTCATGAGATACTATAATCTACTTAAAACATTATTATATCTGACTTTGATCATAACATATTATTGGTTTATTATAACCTAAATTGAAAGAAATAAGTGTTTAATGTAAAACAGAGAAATATATGATATATTAGTTGTAATTAGTATAAAATATCCCAGGCGTAACTTCATATGTTGCTCTCACATTGCATTGCTAATCTGTACGTGTTTTTTTTATTATAAAATTAATTCAAAAAGAATATATTTTTTGTAATTGGAAATAAAAATACTTAAGAAGTATAATACTTTCTTATCAGCATAATAGAATACCACCATGTTATTTATAGCAGTAAAAATTTATGAAAAATACCATGTCCATTGTTAGCTAAAATAGAGAACTATTTGATATATATATATATATATATATATATATATATATATATATATATATATATATATATATATAGAGAGAGAGAGAGAGAGAGAGAGAGAGAGAGAGAGGTTAGAATACACTCGAGTGTATAGATCGTACAGATACACTCAAGTGTGTTTGCATATCAAGTCTATTTTTTCAAGATGTAAACTATTGATCTTCACTGTCATACTATAATTATGCTACATACAAATTTTGAGCCCATTTGGATGAGTGTAAGTCACTCCTCTGCGGGCAACAAAATCGACGCACACACCTAATTTGAAAATGCATAATTTTTGCGGTCTTTATAACATGACCTATAAATATCCATATGTGCTCAAATTTTTTATATATGAGTTATTCACAAGATGATTAAAAAGATCAACAGATTAGACTTTTGAAAAAAATATTGCATCATGAAAAACTACTGGAGTGTATTTTGCTCCGAATACACTCGAGTGTATTCTAGCCTGACTCTCTCTCTCTCTCTCTCTCTCTATATATATATATATATATATATATATATATGTATGTATAGTTGTATATATATGTATATGTATACATATATATACAACTATATATATATACAACTATATATATATATATATATATATATATATATATATATATATATATATATATATATATATATATATATATATATATATATATATATGCTTGGCCCCCCACCTAGGCTGCCTGGGCGTCCATATGGAACGCCTAGTCACCTGGCCGCCTATACAACCATGCATACACGCACAAAGATAGATATGATATATAATTTTACAAAAAATATGCCATAGATGCATCATGTGACACAACATACAAACATATACATAACATAATATGAATCAGATATAAATAGCCTGCGAGCGGTAGTCCAATTGGTCGCAACACAAGGCCCCTCACGAAGGGTCTCGGGTTCGACTATCGTTGGAAGCGCTGCCCTGAATGAATTTCCCATAGCATCAGCCGGCCTTTGATGCGACTTATTGAGATACCAGTGTGTAGGCACATGTGTCTCCTCGGTTTATCATCCCTACTATCTGGGCCTTCACCTGGGGGAGTGTTTCCCTCAGGAAAAAAAATAGATATAAATACCATATATCTATCCAAAGATGTAAAGTAAGTCATAACATGTGATTTATAGAAACAAACACAAAATAAGGATAAATTCAAACTCAACGTTCATTTTGATGTTATTGTAAACTTGATATAATGAAAAATGATAAAAGCACTAGTATGGAAATATAAAATCAAATAAATGCAAACAAAGTATAGTGAATGAAATGAAATGGAATCAATGTAAATTGAGAATGATGAATTATAAATTTATAATATATTTGCATGTCAATTACCTTGAACAAACTTGATAAGAATGATAATATATATCTACAACAGTGATGCATAATGGATGATTGTCAATAGCTAATAGGAGTGGGAGGGAGAGACATACTCATATTCATTAGAGGTAGAGGGAGGGGACATTCATATTGTTTATTTTTTTTAGATAGGGAATTGGTTTCTCCTTCCATATCCATGTCATGTCCATGTCATGTCTAGGCCTAAAGAAAATATGGACATGACTAAGCTATATTTGATTGTGACCAATGAGTGTTCGTGTCTGATGTTTGTCTAGGATGACCACGACTGCATGAGGAAGTTTTTGTGCTTCCTAGTATGTCGCTCCATCAATATAAGGATGATATGCCATATTAACGAGTAGCCTAGCTCTTGTTATACTTTTTGCAATCATTCAAATGAAAATTGGGGATCCTATCATTAGACATTGTGGTCCCATGAGACAAACCAGTGTAGTCCCATGAGACAAACTATCTCCTTTACAAACAAATCAACCATAGGATCCCAGGCGAAAACAACGTCCAACTATGAAAAATAGTAAAGGGATCTTCAGATGCATTAGATGTGACCTGATTTGCCCATGCAGATTCACCATGTTTTGCACAATAACGGTCTTCAATGTGATTTGTGCACCCATAAGAGTTAGCCGGCTCTCGGTAGGATCGCCATATGAACAAACACCATAACAACAAACGCAAGTGGAGGACCTCATCCAAGATCGTCAGAACAACGAACGCAACACGTCCATGACCTCTACTAGAATCATCGAGCGAACCACAAGAGCAAAGTTATCAGTAGAAGGAAGAGATGACATGGATGGGAGATGTTGAATGTGCTTGAGAACATGATGTAGAATAGGCAAGGGATCACCGACTAGGATCTGGTCGACAACACCATAGGAGTGAGGGAGTCCAATCAAAAAGTGAACTAACTAAAATTCATTGCGTTGGCACTGAACGTTTTTGATGTCAGAAGAGAGGGGATGATAGGCTTCATATTCATCTCAGAGAGTCAAGCACTGGTTGTAATAATAATCGACCGACCCATCAGTCGACTATTCCTTTTTTTCCAGATTCTTGAAGATCTCAAAGACCTTCTCCGGGTCCTGTTGGTGAAAGTACACATGGGAATGTTGATCCCACATGTCTTTAGCATATTGAAGGCGGAGGAGAGATTGACTGTTCTTCAGTTTGGCGTTGTTAACCATCCACATCATATCATATGAATGATCTTCAATTCATTGAGTGTAGGCTTGCTTGATTTTTTTTATCGACCAAGGCATCGGGAGGGGCCTAAGCAACATAAGAGATATGGGAATAGCACCCTTCGGGCTTTAACATAGAGCTCAAACGAAGCCGATTAAAGATGATAGTTGGACCCGTCAAGTTTCACGGTGGTAATACAAAGAGATCGGGAAGATTCATAGATGCCATAAGATACAGGGTGATGACTCACACATAGATAGAAGAAAATGTTGTGTGATATACACACTAAGAAACAACAACAATCCATGTCAACAGATTAGATAAACCCAAATAGACAACAGAGAGAAGAAAGAAGGACCTACACCATCACAGTTTGAGGTTTTACTCTACCATGTGGCAGACAGAGAAAAGGTGGCTCCTTTACATCTTCAACAGGCTATTTCGGAACATACCAGTAGACAAAAGGGTGGGAGAGAGGAAGAAGGAAGGAGAGAAATGGCTATAAATAGAGAAATAGGAAATGGAGGAGGCTTAGGCAGTGGCTTTGATGGGTGGAGGGGTTGGTGGATGGTTTGGTGGACGTGGAAGAAGGGACAACATGCGTAGAGAGAAGAGGAGGGGTGGTGGACAGGGAGGTTGGAGGGCTGGATGGAATTGGGGGTGGGGGGGAGAAGGGGGGCAACGACAGCGTGGTGGGGTGTGGTATACAACTTAAAGTCTCTTTGAGGGAGGGGGAGACTTATGTCTCTTCTAACTCAAAAATTTCTCTAATATTATTATATTGTTGTGCTATACAACTTAAAATTCTGAATGCAACATCTAGAGTTTCCTTGATTATCATAGGTGTCCAAAATAGATTCCCTTCATTGGCTCTTCAATTTGATTTGAATGTGGCTCCATCTCACAAATAAGAAAAACACATGATGGAAGGTTTATATAATATTGCAATTATTCTACAAGAAACTTTAAGTTGGTATTTGATTCTTGTCCTTGCTTAATCCATGGATAAAATGAGGTTATTGTTCACCAACAATGATAGGTAAAATTGCCATCAAATTAATCAATTTCTTTAGCTTTTAATCAAATATATCGTGTCACATAAAAAATCCTTTCCTCGTGCATGTGGGAGGTATTATTTCTGGGTAGGCTATGGAATCGGAAATAACATGGACTACATTTTGTTGTTAAGTATCCTTCCAATACCCAAAAAACTATCTTATACTAGAGTTTAGATATGTAAGATGTTGATCTCATTTGTGTCGTGTTGAGACAGAAGAGGGGGGGGGTCAACGCGCTGTTGCTGTTCGAGAAAAAGTTGTGCATCCCATTTCACAATGTATTAGTGTGAGGTGCATCGACACATTTTCATCTAAGTGAGGTAAAGCGTAAGCCTTACAGTGTACATAGGCACACATAAATATAAAGACACACAAACACACACACACACATATATATATAAATAAATAAAAATAAATAAATAAATAAATAAATAAATAAATAAATAAATAAATATATATATATATATATATATATATATATATGTGTGTGTGTGTGTGTGTGTGTGTGTGTGTGTGTGTGTGTGTGTGTGTGATAGACACATACATATATATATAGTTATATATACATTTATTATGTGTGTATAGACACACATATATTCATATAAGCATATATAAAGATAGAAAAACATTTATATCATACACACACACTCTATTACATATACACATATATAGATATAAACCTATACATAGTTATATATACACACATCCAGAAAGGGTAAGCATAGTTGGTGAACTCTGAAGGTCCCCAATGAAGGAACACGTGTTCGAATCACATGAACAATAATTTCTTGATTTACCAACCTCCCGTGCATCCGACCTCTGGCACGAGCTTGCGGAGAGGACTTTCTTCTTTATCCCAAATATACAAACATGCACATACACACAAAAGCATGTGTCTACATCCATACATACATATAATTATATAAGTACATAACCTAGCTATAGTTATAAACACACACATAAATATACAAATATGTATATACTTTTGGGTTATTTTGGCCCCTATTAAGGCCAAAATAGGGTATTCTAGGCTGTTTTTAGACATGTAGAATGATGCTTATGGCAAACGTCTCAGCGCCTCGATACACCTCTCATAAACTGAGGCACACACCTCACCAAGGTAGATTGGGGCTTACACCTATAGGCGTACTAGAGACCACCTTCACCTCGAGGCATACACCTAGGAAACATGGACATTTCAATATTCAATTTCTATTTCGAGTGCTGGCACAAAATGATGTGTCTGAGAGGCTAAAGGCATGGCATAATTGGTTAATAAGCTAAAGTCATATGATGCTCAGGCGTACTAGGCATGTCCAAGGCATGCCTCGGATTCACCTCTCCCCTATTTTAGACTATTCTTTTCTACTAAGTTCATTTATAGTACAATTAGAGCCTCCAATAGACAAAGGATCTTTAGTGTTTTAACTCATATGAACATTATTGATGCCATATGTACAATTGCACATCTTTATTCATCAACATTCTCTTTTAGAGAGAACTTCTTTGTCCTGCATGTATATTTGCAACTCTTATATTATTCACCATTTTCATATTCCTATACATGTTGCATATATTGCCTTTTTGTGTTGTGTAACCTATTGTCACTGACAATATTCAAACTGTATGTGCTTATCTGAAATTAGCATTTTCAATATACATATTTCTTGTTGTAATAGTATGATAACAAAATGTCTTAATTTATTCTTTCTATTTCTTTTTCTTTAGTATTTATATTCAGAGTCTAGGATTTGTTCATTTTGGATTTTTCTTTATTGTTCTGTCCACACCAATCAATCCTTCCCCTATGTCCATATCGATATCCATAAAAATTGTGCCTACAATTCTAAGTGCCTCGAAGATCTTCTCTAACCAATGACTCATCCTGCTAAAGTTGTTGCTGAGATGAGACTGATTCCTTTTAGAAAACATCTCCCTCATCTTAAACTTGGGAGTCATGGAATCTTACTCCTTTATTTGCTTATCAAGGTAGCTAGACAATGTGGATTCTTTCTCTTATATCGGTCACACTTGTGACGACATATGACACATATTTACATCATTTTACTTGTATTGTTGCAAGTTCATAATTGAAGAGGTAGTAACTTCCAAGGATGACTTTGCTTAAGATTGAAAAGCAATCTGATTAGTTTCCTTGTCATGTAC